>JACCIC010000156.1:600000-880000 GCA_018907035.1 Sycobia sp. Sy_11 | reverse complement strand
TGTAGTCATGTACTACACAAAAGCAAGCTCATATACACATTTATATTGCGTTTCGTAACGAGCATGTAATATTACCGGTTATTATATGATTTATCATATAATAAGGTGTAGCATTAAAGTTACAGAACTTCAAATTTAGATTTTAGGAAGATGATAAACACTTAGTAGAATAGATAGTAAATAACATTGAGTCTTTGTTATTATATTTGTGCAAAGCTATTCTGAGGAGTAATTAGCCTCTAGAATTAGCAGTAAGTAATCACTTACTCAATAACAAGGAGCAATTATCTGTCGTGTTTATCGTCCTGACCTTAAGTATATTAATATTAATACTATTTACATGCTAGGTTATAAACATTAAATAATTCTTGCTGCCGCATATTCCGTATGGGGGGGGGGGAGTTTACGTTAAGCGGGAGGGAAGATAAGAAAGAGAGAAAAAAACAGCCTGAAGAAGAGAAAAGGAAGAAAAATGTCCGTGAAATATAATTTATATTTCGCAGTTCAGTGGTGCTGTAGCAGCCGCTTGCGGCTACGGCGCATGTCAATACACGCGGTTCAAAATGGCCGTCTGCTACGTAGTCAGGCGGGCAGTTATTCTCTGCTGCTTTTTTTTTCTTTTTCCAACCGGGGCTTTTCACTAGGGTTTTTACTTTTTTACGCACACATTTATTCGTCGCGGGCCTCACGATGTGGGCGCCATTTGTAACGGCTTTTTCTCGCCGTCCACTTACCTGGAGACGGAGCTGTGAGACGCGCAGAATCCTTTGCGTTCACCTATAAGGAAATGGGGACCTGGGAGGAGGATAATGAAACACCAAAACTGATCTGCGTGAATCTCTATTCTATTTATTTCACACTATATACACTCCCATTTTGACATCCGCATTACACTAATATTCAGCACTCTTACGCACTCTTCTCACACACACACACTCTCACACTTGTTAACATAAGCGGGTTCCGCGACATTCCCGACGATCACACAAACACTCTAACGCGACACACAGGGGGGGGGCAGGGATACGCGACAGGGACATATACCGGTGGATGTACACTAACTTATTACGCTATACGGCGCGGCAGCGGTGAACGCGACCCTTTATTTTATAGTGCACGGGGCGGTCAATTACTTGCCTGTTGTCGATACTGCTGGATAGTCCTAGGCGGCCGCGGCTGCGGCGGCGTCGGTGTTAAAATGGCGGTCGGAGAGCTACGCGCTCTCCTGGTGCAAACACTTGGCGCGGCGAAAATCGCCGAGGCGCTGAACACGGTGTTCGCACGGTCTTCTCTGTTTTTTCTTGAATCTTCCTCTAGGTAATGCTTTAGAGGACGGGCACGAGCCACTCACGGAGCGGGGCTGATAGTTCTCAACAGTAGTGACTAGGCTTAAGGCGACGTACGGTACGGGTGCACAATGCGTCGATCTCTCACCGCGTCTCAACAGAGAAGAAGGCGTCGCTTCTCTTTCGTTCGAGCGTCACGTTGCGCGGCTCGTCGCGCGCGCCCTTTTGCACACTTGGTCTCCCACCCTGAAACTCACATTTCGTCTACCTCGGTTATAGTACTTCTCTTGAGTGGCCCATGCCCCGTCGATGTGGCGGACGACAAGATCCCTCAACGCATCTAATCGCTGTATACGGTCCTTCCATACCTCGGGGTCGATCCTTGAAACCAAATTGCGTCTCTCAACCTCTCTTCTCAAACTTTTGACCGGTTGCGGATGCCGGCCGAAATTTAAAAACGCTGGCGACACTCTAGTTGATGCTCAGGTCCGGTTGCTACGCTCCACCGGATTGGCTTGCGGGTGGTATGATGGCGTCGTAACGTGTTTCACACCATATCCTTCTAACATCTTCTTAAGCACATGATTATCAAACTCGGTCCCATTGTCGCTCAAGAAATAATCTGGCGTGTTCCATCTGAATAGGACTAAATCCTCGAAAGCCTTGGCGACTGTCTTGCCGTCGGCTTTCTTCAACGCCTTTAATTCGACCCATCGGGTGAAGAGGTCCTGAAATACCAATATATACTTGTATTGCCCCTTGCTCGGGGGAAGCTTGACGACATCGGCAGCCACAACGACCGAAGGTTTCTCCACGATGCGATGACCCATTAGTCCTTGTGGTCCTGTTTGCGTGGGCTTATGCCGTTGGCACTCGGGGCACTGGCGAACGTAGGTGTTCGTGTCGTGGTAGATCCCAGGCCAGTCGTAGTCTCTCGTGATTCTCTCGTACGTCTTTTTGACGCCCAGATGACCAGCTGACGGTTCCTTATGTGCCTCGCGCAACATTCTTTATCGGTGGTCCGTTGGTACAACGAGTTTCCAATTCTCTTGGTCCTCTGTCACGTTCTCCAAAATAGGGTCCACCCTTCGCCTGTATAACATACCATCGTACACACTCCACCCCGGGAACTTGTATGGGAATTCTATGACTTTCTGAACCCTCTGGATGTACCAGTTATCCTCACACGGTTCGAATGCAGCAATTTCTTCGAACTCGTTCTCGAACATCCGGGACAACGCGTCCGGGACGTGATGTATCGCTCCGCGCCTATGTACTATCTCAAAATCCCATTACTGCATTTCTAGGGCCCAACGGGACAGGCGGCCAGTAGGTTGTTTCAGGTTCCGGAGCCAGCGAAGTGCGCTGTGGTCCGTAATTGCGGTGAACTTATAGCCTTCCAGGTATGGTCTCAATTTCTTGATTGACCACAGCAACGTCAAACAATCTTTCTCTGAGGTCGTATAATTCCGCTCCGCCGCGGTCAATACACGATTCACATATACTATCGGATGCTCACCATCCTCTCCCTCTTGCGTCAGTACTGCCCCGATCGCGTAGTGACTCGCGTCGCACTGTACCGAGAATGGCTTCGAAAAATCCGGCCGTGCGAGCACTGGCGCGGTCGTCAATGCTTCCTTTAGTTTGTTGAACGCCTCTTCTTGATCTCTGTCCCATGTCCATGGTTGGCCCTTTCGTAATAACTTAACTAACGGCATTTTCAATTCCGAGTCTTTATCGATGAACCTTAAGTACCAGCCAACCATGCCTAGGAACCGACGCAGTTGCTTCACGGTCCTCGGGGCTGAATACTCTAACAATGGTCATACTTTCTCTGGGTCCGCTCTGAGACCTTCACGGTCCAACAGGAAACCGAGGTACGCCACTTGCGAACAGCAAAACTCGTACTTCTTCCTATTTACGGATAGTCCTGCACCTCTCAGTCGTTTCAACACGCGCTTTAGCCAGGCGCGTTTTGAGGACCACATGCCTCAAATGATTTTGTTGCTACGATAATGTCGTCCAGGTATCCAAATACATTGGGTTCATACTCTGGTCCGAAGAGTGCATCGATGAGCCGCTGGAAGGTCATGGGGGCGTTTGTCAAGCCGAACGGCATTCTGGTGAACTGCCAGAGACCTGATCCGGGTACTGCGAAGGCCGTGAACTTCCTGCTCTTTGCGTCCATTGGTATCTGGAAGTACGCTTCCTTTAGGTCTACCTTCGATAAATATCTGTCCTTACACAGCTTATCCAAGATAGGTAACGGATAGGCGTCCTTGACGGTGACAGCGTTCAGGTCTCTGTAGTCCACACAGAAACGGAACGAACCGTCGGACTTTTTCACGATAACAGGCGCGCTGCTCCACTCACTGGCCGAGCGCTCGATCACTCCTTTCTCGAACATATTCTTCACTTCATCCTGTACTACTTGCATCATCATCGGCGACATGCGTCTCGGCCGGTGTTTGACTGGAACCGCGTCCTGTACCTCTATTCTATGTTCGGTCAGGGTAGTCGCTCCCAATCGTTCAGCGGCCTCGGGCAACAACTTACTCACGAGGTCCCCGACGAAGGTCCTTTGGTCTTCGCTGGCTTCGACGATACCAGCGCATTCGGCCGATATAGCCAACTCTTCCTCATCCGCCTCTTGTCCCGTGCGACTAAACTTTCTCCACCTACCGCCTCGTATACGCTACTGTCCAGGTCCAAGACGGGCTTCGACCTCCCAAATCTGGCAAAAGTCCATACCCAAAATAATGTCGTGGTCCAGGAAACTCGCGGCTTTGACTGACAACTCCCCGACAACTCCATCCACTTCTAGTATTAGCGGTAGCTCGCCTAGCATGGTCGTCCCTCCGCAGAGGACACTCTACAACCTCGTCGAGGTCGGCCGTAGTCGATCCTTGAATCGCTCGGCTACTCGAGGACCCACGACCGAAACTACAGCTCCACGATCGAACAATGCGTGATAATTCCTCCCGTTCATCCCCACGGGAAGAAACAATCGTTTCTCTAACGTCGCACCGGCTACCTCGGGTCCACCTTGGTCCGGGCCGGTTTCTTCCGTCCTGTGCAGTTTTCTCCAGGTCCTGGGACTCCACAGGTCCTGATGTTCGATCTAACTCCGCTCCAACTCTACCCCCCCCCCTTGAACTTTACTGTGGGAAGGTCCCGGCGTTAGCCAGGCTGGAGGCATACCTCCCGGCCATCTCGGTGGCGGGAACTCTAATTTCTTTAATAGTTCGTTTAATCCGTAGTTAGTATTCTGCGGGGCCCTCTTGGCTTCGGACGTTTCTCTCACATCTATCGTTGGTCGGGGCGGTCTTACGACACACGGTCTCTCCTCCGCATACCACATCGCTCCCTCGATCTGACGCTCCCTCGGGGACTTCCCGATCTCTACTTGACCTATCCAACAGTCCTCGATCTCACTATTCTCACACCGGACTCCGGTGTTCTCCTCCAGTGCATTGCGCTCCAACATCATATTCTCCATCTGATTCTCCGCCCTGCACGCAGGCTTCTTCGGTTTCCGCTTGACTTGCGGCTGGGCGTCACCGCTTAGTGGCTCCTTTTTCTTCGGAATGGCTCCCTTGGACTCCGGTATGGGGTTCGGTCCTAACGGCGTCCCGAGGGTGAACAGGGGGTTGCGGAACTGTTGCGTCCTCCCGTCCTCTCGTTTCCCAACTTCGTACAGATGGGGGCGCAATCAGGGCAGTCACGGATTGCAACTCCCTCTCGGCCGCACCATTGGCACGACAGCGCGCTTCTCCGACTGCTCGGGCAGTCGGTGGCATAATGGCCGCGTTGATGGCACCGGTAGCATGAGATGCTCGGGCAGTTCGCCGCCCGGTGTCCTACTGCTCTACAGTGGAAGCACGAACCATAGAACCGACCGTATTCCCTGTCACGCGCTGGCGGCGAGCTTCTCCGAGTCTCCTCGTGGCTTCGATTCTGCCACCGACCATTGTCTTCGAAACGGCGACTCGAACGTTGTGGTGATCGGATCCTTGGCTGCCGTGCTTCCCAACTTCTCGGCCGCTGTCGCAGTACGTTGGGAGATGGCCGCCTCACGGCTGCAGCGTAGCTCTGCGATCTCTCCGGTTTGGTCGTTACCATCGGTCTCGGCGTCTGGGTCTCTACAGGTCCCTGTACGGCCGCTACCTCTCTGACCTTGGCTTTCGCTCCTTTGGTCCTCCTTCGAGTCTCCTTACTATATCCCTCGCTATCGGTCCACTCAGTCCTTCGGCCCCTATCACTCTGTGTGATGGCCGCGACCTTCGTCGCCTTGGCCTTAGCTACGGCGGGAGCAGCACTGCGAAGTCTCATCTTTACCTTCGCGGGTGGTGCGCTCCACCAGTTTTGGAGCTCCATGGTTCGCTCCATCTCGAGGCCATAGCGTGTTAGTTCCGTAAAATTGGTGAACATCTTGCCCACCATGTAGACCTGATACTCTGGTCGTAGGTTGTTGGCAGCAACTATCACCTGCTCGCTCAACGGCGGCGGTCTCCGGAAATACGAGACAATGTGCCTGAACTTGGCGACGAAGGTGGCGACGGTCTCGCTGCGGTCCTGGGTCCTCGAATAAAGTTCTCTTCGAAGGTCGTCCTCGCCCAGCTGGTTGATGAATCTCAGCCTGAATGCCTCTTCAAAGGCCGCCCAGCTACTGGTCTCCGTCCGTATGGGTCGATACCACTGCTTAGCATCTCCCTTCAGGTTATTGGGAATCGCCCTGATTAATTCGCTCTCTGTCAGGCGGGCTGAGTATCTACACTCTTCGAGGTCCGCGAGGTATTCTTCCGGATACTCCTGGTCGGTCCCCGAGAACTTGATACACGGGGGCGAGGTTGGCCTCACTGTGTCCCATTCCAGGCTAGTGTTGCGGATGGGAGGTGGCGGCGGACAACAGTCTCAGCCAGGATTTCCGGTCCGTTTGGTCAGTGGGCGTTCTCGGGTCACGGTCGGTCCGTATTCTGCGGCTCTGCTTTCGGTCCGACCTACTTTGCTGGTCCCAAGTCTGGGAGTAGGTGCACGCGTGGCTTCGGGCCGATCGCGTCCTCCGTGCTGACTGTCCTCATCAGACGCCAAGTTTGCGTCGTCGTCGACCTCTTCCCTGACGCGAGTTGATTCGGTTGCGACTGGGGCGGAACGCTACGGCGCCGACAATGTTGGTCGAACTGCGTCAGGATTGATCGACGATCTATCTCGTCTTGTAGCCGCAGCCGCTCTTCTTCATTGCGTTCCATAGCCATCTGGAGTATGTGATCCATTTGCAGATTTGCCACCCGTTTCTGATCTTCTAGACGGCACAACGAAGCCGACTGGTCTGCCAAGCTGACCGTTGAAATAACCCCCGGGTTGATTGCACTCGTTTGGGAGGCTGACGTCGGTATGGTGTTCCCCGCCATGGTGTACTTCGACGTGTTGGTGGTGCAGGTCGTCGCTGTGACTGTCACAGCCCTGCCGAGAATCTGCGCGACCGTGGGCGGCGAAGTCCATAGATTCTCGAAAGGGTTCACCCCCACCGTCGTCGGCGGGGTTGCCCGTCCTGGAATCTCCAGCTTGTCCAGGGTGGTCATTGGGCGTCCACGCCCACGTCCTGTCCATCTACGGCGCTTATCGACGAGGGAATCATCCATGACTCGGATCTGGTCAACCCCGCGCGTAGGCGACGAGTCCCGATCTTCCTCGTCCTCCGTTGTCCAAGATATCTCCAGGGATGGGTCTTGATTACGGAGTTCGGCCCTTAGAAGGCGTCTCCGTAATGTACGACGATCGCCGTGCGTATTTGCACTTAGCGAACTTAAGATAGCCTTCAGCTTGTCCTGGTCCAGACGGCGAATCCGACCGTACATCGCCCAGGTCCCATCGTACTGGTCCATAATCAACTCCAAAGACGCGTTGCTCGTGTCGCTCTTCACGGACGCCATGGTCACTTCTAAAGATTCTGCCTCGTCTATTCGCTTCTGGATACAATTGCCCTGTTCGAAACGCGATCTGCTTTGCCGTCCGGAATCGGCAAACGGAGGCGGTATAGCTGACGAAAAACGGGGGTGCACGTGTGTGGGAGCAAAAGGGGTAGGGGGCCGAATCGCGTGCCAGCGAAA
Organism: Sycobia sp. Sy_11; assembly: GCA_018907035.1. Taxonomy (NCBI): domain Eukaryota; kingdom Metazoa; phylum Arthropoda; class Insecta; order Hymenoptera; family Epichrysomallidae; genus Sycobia; species Sycobia sp. Sy_11. The sequence goes on along the minus strand of JACCIC010000156.1, from coordinate 872,604 downwards.
TCGTGAAATAGCAATTTATTCAATTATATATTATATTATAAATTACGAATTAATCTGGCGATTACCTTACTCTTTAGTATCTAGAAGGGATCGAATGAGAGAGAAAACAAATTCGACGAGCAAAGTTTCAACTATCGGCTTTGCAATACTGTCGATGCTATCTCGTCTAGATTTTCCAATCTCTTCCGTATTCTCATTCAATATTCTTATAAATTCCCATCCGATTGTAGACCTTCCGATTATATTCTGGTTTATCTTCCTGGAAAGGGAACAACGCGGGTGGCTGGCAAGCGATCGGGATTATCCAATGGGCATAATCAAAATATAAATATATATAGATTTATAATAATATGTGACGATCATTGAGTCACATCAATCAATAGTGATTTGTTCTTATAACATATAATGAGATCAATCAATGTACCTGAATCGACAGTTACGTTAGGCTACCATGTCCCAGGCTCGTCTCCTGATTCGAAAAGAAACGAAATCTTTAACTCCCACTAGCTAAAAAAAATCGATATACAGAAAGTATACGAACCAGCTAATTTCCAAATGTCTCAACTTATATAAGTAAGTTAATTTATAAAAATCGGTGCTGACTTTCAAAATCTAAATTTTTCAAAAACCGCTTATTAAATTCAATACTCTCGTAAATCTTTACCGTATTCAAGCGTATGAATTGATTTTACAAGGGTACTTAGAACGATAATTTGATTTCTTTGAAGTTATTATATAAAATTTGTTATCTATGTAATTATTTTTCTATAATCAAGCAATAACTGTGAATCAAACCGCCGAGACAACTTTTTTCTAATCTACTTTAGGAAGTCAACATAAACCACCTGTTAGAATATCCTGTTTGATTTCCTGTAGCAATTATATATAATTAAATTATTATGGGCTAACAAATCCAAACAATAACAATAATCGTACAAATTATGCTACAATTGTGATCTGCGAAGCACAAATTTGATTTTATCTGGCTTTAGGTTTCTATCATTTATCCATTACCATAACTTAATGATAATTGTCCAATTTAGTAATTCACGAGTACTAGCACTAATTACAAAGTTACCAACGCAAAATGTAATCTTATAATAAATTTATAAGCTACTTACTTATAGTATGTAATTTGCTTTCACTATGTAAAAGAAAAAAAAATCGATTCTCCAATTTATTCCGGCCCAATCCTAAAAATGTAAATTTACCTTCATTAGGAAATAATTAAAAATAACAATACCCCTTCAGTGTAGATTATGTGAATCAATTATTATGTGTAACTATAATGCAAAATAATCTCTCCTAAGAGATGGCAACTGCATAGACAACAAAAAAAATTAACTATAGTATCAAAAAAAAATTATCGGGTTCCTGCAGAATAACATTAATGTTTATTTGAGAAAATGCTAATACTATTACCTAATCCCCTTGAATTTTTATGTTTAGTTGAATAAATTATTTGCATTATTTATTAGCCTTGATACAATTTGTAGAATATAATATTCAAAGGTACGGCAAAAGCTCTGGTTATTAAGGTACTCCTTAAATCATTTATTTAAATTGTACATGTTAACTAAGATAATTTCATTGAGTTTAATTTTCTTCTTGATTTTCAATTGATTAGCCAGAAGTAATGCTATAAATCAAATATCTTATAAAGCTCCTAACAAAAATCTAATTCCAAGATTTGAGTAGAATTTATAAAATAATCTTTAATTAAGTGAGAAAAGTGCCAGTACCGACAATTATGTGTGAATTATCATGTATAATAAGATCACAATTTTTCGTAAGTTTATATGCAATTCATTAGAGAAATAGCAAATTCCTTGATTTAAAATTTATCCTATGAATTTTTCCTCATTTGTATATATAAAATTTCCCCAAAAGGAATAGCATTAAATCTCAAAAAAAAATAATTTTTATAAGATTTAATCCAGAAATAGATGTAAAGTAAATATTGGTTTAATCTATAACATTTGTCAGAAATTCTCAAGAATATTTCATTCAAAAATAAGTAAATGCATAAATACATACATAATAGTGCTAAATTATCGACCCAATAAATCACCGTTTAATTATTGTTTGGTTAACATAAATAACTGAAGTTCTTAAATAATAACTGAATGCGTAAATATCGAAAAGCCTTTAATATTTCCCTCTGTATTTCATTAATATCTATTAATTTATCGTTAAAATCCTCATTGCATTCACAGCAACTTTAATACTATTTAATTTTCCATCATGGAAGCTTGTTTGTTTATAAATTGAATTATATTAATTTCAAGCAACAAATAAATTACGTACCATATACTCTCATGTAAAATGAAATTAGTTTAATTTACAAAAAAAATTCAAGTAAATATAAAGAAATTCATATCTCGCTTAAATGGAAAATTTTCAAAAATAAAAAAAAATATCCTGCGATTGCTGCCAAAAGGAATTTAATTCAATTAAATTTTAGTAATCATGTATAATTTAACATAAAGTTGCTCTCGCAATCTTAGGTGAAAATTCAAGAAATAATACTAAGAAATCAATACGTCAGATATAAGTTGACAAGATACGCTATACAGATAAATTTATTAAATAAAAAAATTCTATTTAAATCCCTTAAATTCGTATTATAAATGACTCCTGATGTGTTGATCGATTTTCTCTACATCTCAGTTATTTATTTTTAATAATCCTTAAATAATTACCATAATCCTTAGTAATACGTAATTAATTGAGGCAAAGTCTCTATATACATTTACATAAAAAAAATTATAATATTTTTTTTATATCCACTCCTAAATATCAAAAAAAAAATTTCGTCAACTTATTTTTCATAGCAACCCTTGACTGGTGAAGAAAACAACATTTATAAATTATTTTTATTAAATCAGTGATGAAGAACTACAATTTAATATATATAACTATTTTAAAACAACCCTGGAAAAAAAAAGTTTATTTTGAATGAACATCTAACGTAAGCTGCAATGAATACCATCAAGGAATAGTCATGATTGGCAAAATTTTAAAGAAATTGAATTATTTTTCGTACATCTATAAATAACATTAGAGTGCAATCAGTAAGTAATGTTGTATAGAAACCTTATCCCTAAATCTATCACTAAATAAAAAAAAAATTCGAGAACACAAATTAATAATCTGCCTGTCTGAATAAATCCCAGGAACTAAATAATCATTTCAATTTAAATTACGATAATAAATAGTATCTAAATTCAGAAAAATTCACTACTATCCACTTAATTTCGCGTATGATTTTACAGTCAACCATAACATTTCTATACGTGTAGTCTCGTATTGATATGACTAATTTCAAAAGTTTCAGAATTACTAGAAAGTATTCAGCTTTAAAATAATTTAATAACATATAAAATCTAGCGTTATTCCATAATTATTTCTTATTGATTTTTAATTGAATGCGTCTTTTAAGATAATTATTATAATAATTTTTAAGATATCACGGCCTTCGACCGAAATAGATTAGTAGGCAGTTGGCAATCCTTAATTATATAAATTGACCATTGATTGATCGAACAAAAAAAATTTTTGCAATACTCTTTGGTTTCTTTGTTTTTGTTTTGCTGAACATTATATCCTTTGAAAGAAAATTTTTTTTATTTAAGCAGTAAACCTATTCTAGACGATATTTAAGATTGCTGCTATTGTTCTAAATTTGTTCTGTGATTATTTACGCGTACAAATAAAATGCTGCTCGCTTGCATTCCCCCTACACCGTCGAATTGTCACATAGACATAAATTAGAATAAGCATAAATTAGGAATCACTAGAAATAAGAGACATAAATAAATTAATAAGAATAAATAAAAAGAATAAATTCGAGATATAGTAATAGATAATAAGCATAATTAGAAATAATAGACATAAATTAGAATAAGTATAAATTAGAAATAATAAGAATAAATTAATAGAAATAATCAAAGATAATAGAAGTAACATAAGAATAGAAATCTAACTGTGAAATATAGCGATTTGTTATACTTTTTTATTTAGAAACGGTACAAGGGCACCAACTATAATTATAATTCTTTTTTTTTGTAATTGAACGAGAAATTTTTGCTTTAAATCTGTAAACTACAAAAAAAAATATTAGACGCTAATTTAAAAATTAATATACGTAAATTCGTCAAACAGATTCTTTGTAAACGCGTATTCGACACATCACGACCGCGGTCGGCCGTCGCCGGCCGCCGCCGAACTTCCCCCCCCCTTTATCCCATCCTTCTTCCCCAGAGAACGGGAGAGGCGTGGGACTCCGTGCTCAACCACCGAGCACGCTAGTCGTGAAAGAAGAAGAGAAAGAGAACGAGAGTGTAGCGGAGGGCATAGCGTTGGCCGTAGAGAAAGGTGCGAGGTGAAGTCGGAGAGAGAGAAAGAGCCGAGTAAAGTTAAAGGATAGAGCGTAAAGAAAGCATAAAGGAAGGAAGCAGAGATGGTGAGCTGGGCGAGAAGAGGAGACAGCGGGAAGAGCTAACGAGAGAAAGCCATCGGAGATAGCAGTGGAGAGAAGAGTTCGAGCGGCTCCAGTAGCGCCGGCGCCGCCTTCATTCTCGACGACGCGTAACGTCGGCACCGACGGCAAGCCCGTGGACGCCAGGACCGGAGGACCGCGCGCATCCAGTGAGCGCCATCGGGGTTTGTGTTTGTCGGTATTCTGCCCTTCCTTACCTTTTTTTCCTTTCTTTTTGTGTTCCCCTCTCCTTTTCCCCCTTCCCTCTCCCCCGCATTAGACCAAGTTCGGTGGGCGCGTCAGGGCGCGGATCGCGGTCAGGGGGTGTCGGAGCACGCGGATCGGTGTTGTATAAGTGCGTTATCGGAGAAATTTGTGTAATTCCGATAACGATCGGATTAAATAAACGCTGTTGAGTGAGATTGATATTGGACGCATATTTTATTTCCCGATACATTTTATTCCCCTTCCCAGGCTGATGGGACCTACTCTGAGGAGATAAAGGTGAGTAGGTGAAGGTAAAATTTTTTTTTTGTGTGTGTGTGTTGCGAACGATTTGTAATCCTGAAAGAAATTAAATTTTTTTTGGGGGTGCTCGTAATTCGCTGCATCACAAAAAATGGAGCCCAACGTGGAGCCCGGCCGGTCTGGATCGCGAGATTAAATTTTGTCGCCACGTGGCGCGGCCATCTTGGCCACGTGTCGCTATACGACTGCGTGCGGCGGAAACGACCGTTGCCGCGAGATTCCGTGCGGGCGGATGTGCGCGGCAAGAACCACGATGTACTAATATTTGATTCTGAATTTCAGATTTTGTTTACAATACAGGTCAAGGTGGACTCGGAGATGATATTTTTTTTCTTATTGAAAGGACTGTTATGAAAGAATAATCAGAGGATTTTTATGTTGAATTATGGACTCGTCCAATTGACGTCCGGCCAAACCTAAAGGCTAAAAAAAAAATATAGAAAAAAGGGAAATTAATAAAAGGAAATTAATAAAAGAACGTTGCTGGACACTGCAGCCCACGCTCATGATACAGTCACTGATAACTGGAGCAATTTGTAACACTTAATAGAAATTTTTGCTTTCGAAGAAGTCTATGAATAAAGCAGTTTTACTTGGATTGAGGTGACTTATAAGGGATGCATAAGAAAAATTTTTTTTCTACTATATTGGAATCTATATTTACATTTACGATTCAGGTAACCTATTTGGTATTTATTTAAATGAATGTGTATATTGTGGTATAAAAATCAAATTGATCGATGTTGGCTCATAAATTGAAAAAATTTTGTTTATAAGTTAAATTTCAAAAAGTCTTTAAAATTATGCAAGTCTTTTAAATGTTTCAGACTACAATTTGCTACGTTATAGAATCAAATATCAAAAAAAAAAAAAAAAAAAAAACAGAAATGCTGATGAGAGCAAAAGATGTTAATGAAATTTTATTAGGAGTGTGAATAAGTCTTTCCCGTTGTTTGTCAGAGATGGCGCCACCAATACTGTGCGAGTATTCAATGGTTACATATGTCATAATTAAAGCTTATTCATATGTCAACAATTCCATACTAACACATTAGTTAAAATTTTTTCGCATCATAAACTTTTGATATCGTGAAAATGTCGAAATTTGAGCCGAGTCGACGTCATTTGCGGGAAGTTTCACTTTATTGGTTCAATTTGAAGAAATCTGCTGCCGAGACGCATCGATTGCTTCAGGAGGCTTATGGAGAAGGTTGTGTCGATGATTCAAGTGTTCGCGGATGGTTTCGACGCTTCAAAAGCGGTGATTTCGACGTGGAAGACAAGGAGCGTTCCGGGCGAACGCAAATCATTGAAGATCGAGAATTGGCGACTTTGCTTGATGAAGATTCTTGTCAAACGCAAGAAGAACTTGCTGAAGCATTGGGAGTTGACCGAACAACCATTTCCAAGCGTTTGAAAGCCATGGGAATGATCCAAAAGCAAGGAAATTGGGTGCCGTACGAACTGAAGCTGAGAGACGTCGAACAGCGTTTTTTCACTTGCGAATAGCTGCTTCAGCGACATAAAAGAAAGGGTTTTCTGCATCGTATCGTGACTGGCGAGGAAAAGTGGATACGTTACGATAATCCGAAGCGAAGAAAATCATGGGGACTACCCGGCCATGCATCATCATCGACGGCCAAGCCAAATATTCATGGCGCCAAGCTCATGCTCTGCATATGGTGGGACCAGCTAGGTGTGGTTTACTATGAGCTTCTGAAACCGAATGAAAGGATCACAGGCGAGGTCTATCGACGACAATTGATGCGTTTGAGCCGCGCACTGCGAGAAAAACGGCCACAATACTCCGACAGGCACGACAAAGTTATTTTGCAACATGACAATGCTCGCCCACATGTTGCACCGCCGGTGAAAACATACTTAGAAATGCTCAAATGGGAAGTCCTACCCCACCCGCCGTATAGTCCAGACGTTGCTCCATCTGATTACCATCTCTTTAGATCGATGACGCATGGCCTGGCTGACCAGCACTTCCATTCCTACGAGGAAGCCAAAAAATGGGTGGATGACTGGATAGAGGCCAAACCGGTCGAATTTTTTCGCAACGGGATTCGTATGTTGCCAGAAAGATGGGAAAAAGTTGTAGCTAGCGATGGCCAATACTTTCAATAATTCATTTGTAACCATTTTTTCACAATAAAGGCTCAAAATTTGAAAAAAAAACGGGAAAGACTTATTCACATACCTGATAATTTATAAAGTTATGAAAATTTTATAACTTTTCGTTCTCTCAAAGTAAGATAAAGTACTTGTACTTTTTCGCTTCTTTGGTTTAGCTTCAGCTTGCTTGATTATTTATAATTAATGTGTCAGATCGGTTTCAACAAAACAAAGAACTTTTTCTAATAATAATTTCCGATTGTTTATAAACTTTTTATACTTGATTTGGTTGTTATTTATAATGAAATTCGTTGAATGTCCCTGGAGTTCTCATAGACTTGACGCAATCACACAATTTACATCCTCACATTCATTTACTTTTCGCGCTTTCTTTCGAATAATTTCAATAAATTTGTACAAAACACAGAGATTCTTACCTAATATTAAGTAATTGCAAAGTATTTTTGTTATTTATCGTTTTATGTGCTCTATTATTTGTATTCAAATTCAGTTTAAAGTTCAAAAAGTTATTGCTTAATACAAAGGGAGACAGTTATACTATGTTTATGTATCGCTATAATTTGACTTCTGCATTGCCTCTTGGCTCATGTGCGGGACGAACAGGAGGGGGGGAGGGATCGTGCCGAGCACAAGGCGCGACGGCGCACGCGAGCGCCTTAAAGTTTTCTTGTCCACGGGATGGCGCGCGCGTCGTCTTTTTTCCTGGACAAGTCGACGCGGGCGCCTTATGACGCTCGTCACAATATATATGTGCGTGTGTGTGTGTTCGTATATATATATATACGTATATATATATACTTTAATGTTTATATCTATTAAAATTAATAATATTTTGTTCTTATTATTAGTTCGATGTTATACCCCTTGCGTAAAACGGTTGTTAGAAGTATGAAAACAATTGTCCGCCTCTATTAAGGTAATGCGGCATTAAGTAGTGTACATATGAAAAAAAAAATTTTTTCCTCCCCATTCGATCTTCGCATTCGCCCAGAGCAGTATGTCTGTAAACGAGGAAAAACCTAAGGAAAGAATACCCAGTGGGAAAAAATCTCCACAGAAAACCTTGTTCGAAGATGCGTGGGGTTCACATGATTCTTTGTATCGTAACTTACTCGACTTACATTAATACGTGTGAAAATTTTTATGCGAAATTTGATATCTGGAAATTATGGAAACAGGAAATTTACTTTTATTGTTTCGTCTAATTCTGAAAAAGTCGCGTCTTTTTACATGTTTTTCCAGATATACCCTCTTTTGTTTCGAAGATAACTAATTTTGGGTGTTCGGTTCTTATTATTGTGTAACCGGATACCGATTCTTCGGACGATTTACTTAGTGCGAATGCTAGTTTTTGATCTGTAAAAGAATAGATTACTTCTTGATCTACCTGAGAGTTAGTCATTGTAATCGCTTGGCCTTCGAATAATGCGCCATATTCATTAATGTGGCAATCATTATTAGGGACCGACTCCCAGAAAGTTTATCCATCTTTAGCATCTATACAGAATTTTTCCGATAGTGGACATGATGTTCCCGATTTTGTCGTCTTGTAAATTTACTCGCGTAGATTGTTGTGATAGAGTGATTTTAAGGGTTCCTTGGACAGCAACATAATTCCAAGTTCCATAGGGGTCGCTGTAATAAGCCCCCGCACAGGTTCCGTCATTGCTTATGGTTCCGGCGAAGGTCATCGGATACATATTGGTTTAGTTAATTCTGATCCCGTTTATAACGTGATTTTGTCAGAATTTGATTATCCCAGTTAAATGTAATTGTAAACAACTATCTCTACTGATGTCATACAAATATTCCATTTCGCCATTATTAATAACAGAATTATGCGAATGCATCCGGGCTCTCCGTACCTCTATTTTACATTGTAATGCTTGGGTTTCTTAAAAATCGTTAATTTGAAGTAACTGTATATAAGCAAGTTGGCTTATAGGGCGAAGTTGAGGAAAATTGCATTCTCCGACGTCTAATAACGACATGGTTGTTACATTCATGATGTTAGATCCACAATCGTACCCTATCATTGTTTTTGTCGGGATGACGAAAAATCATGTAAAAAGTATCGTGTATAGGGATATCATCTTTTTTGAAATCATAAAGATGTTAGTTGTGTACTCTGTAAGGAAAAAAATAGTTATTATGGTTGGCATAAGAAAGAAAGAAACTAGTTGTGACTTCGATTTTGACCTTTGTAGACAACCGAAAAATTGCATGTATAAAAAGTTAATTGTGTCTGTTGTGTGTTTTGTTTCTTTTCTTAAAGTGATAATCTTATCAATAATATTCGTATGCTTATTTTATTATAGGGTTAGTATGGAAGATGTGAAGCGTTAGGTAGTATAGCGGTGAATGCGAAGTTTATTTATGTATATAAATCTTATTATATAAAAAAAAAGTTTTAAAATGTTTAAAATGATAGAAATCATTATTTTCTTAGCTAAGGGTGACACTGATTAAGCTGGTTTCTCCTGTTCCTTCTGTCTACGCTTTTTCTTTTGAGTTGTTATTTCTTTATTTATGTAAGAGATGCGAAGTCTATTCGCATGAACGATCTTATTGCTTTTATTTACTTGAATCCTAATGTTATTCTTGTTCAACACTTCTAATATTTTATGAGGTCCAGAGTAATGGTTTCCAAATTTATTTAGTTTAGGACCAGACAGTAGGAATATATAATCCCCTATTTTAAAATTCCGTGGATTAATTTTTCTGTCGTAGTATTTCTTCGAACGAAATTTTGAAGATACTAGATTGTCGTAGGCTAATTTCTGGATTCTATTCAGCCATGTGACTAAGTCGACTATATATCCCTTGTACGTGGGTAATAAGTCTCCTTCTCTTAAAGGATCGATAGAAGGCAACCTGGCGATTCTACCGAAAATTAATTCATACGGTGTACGCTTGGTGCTTTCTTGGACACAAGTGTTATAATTTAAAATGGGTATATAATTTTAAATATCTAACCAACTGTCCCATTCCTCGTCGTTGGGAGTATATTGTTTTAAGAACTCGCCCAAAACGTGATGTGAGCTTTCTAGCGATCCATTGAATTGCAGGTGGAAAGCGGTTGTCCGTAGTTTCTTTATTTTAAACCGTTTAGCTATGCCATTCATTACGCTACTAAGGAGATTTTTCCCTTGGTCTGTTAGAATGATTTTTGGTGTTCCGAAGGTGCAAATAAATTTTTTTATAAAAGAATCTGCTATGGTAGTGGGCAGTGTATCTGGTAAGGGTACTGCTGCGCAGAATTTAGAGAATTGATCTTGCATTGTCAAGATGTATTCGTTTCCAAGTTTAGTAGGGGTTAATGGCCCTACGACATCTAAAGCTATTTTATAAAAGGGTGTACCAGGGGTGTCGGTAATCACCATTGGTTGTTTGGTCTTTAATCTCACTAGTTTTTTAAGTTTACAATCCAAACACTGTTGTATTCTTCTTTTAATGTCTTCCTTTGAGTTATTTCAATAATACTTCTGTTTGATTCGATTATATGTCTTGGACACTCCTCTATGTGCCCCTAATGGTGACTTCTGTAACTCGTAAAAAATTTCGTCCCTCATTTCTTTTAGAACGAATTTAAGGGTGTCAGTGCAAATGAGAATTTTAATCGGGAAATTCGTAAAAGATGCTTTTATTGTTTCAGGAATGTCTTGCCATTCTATGTTTTCAATATTCTTTCTTTTGGACTCAAATGGTGTCCTAGATAATTCACTTCTCTTTTCAGAAATTCGCACTTTTCGGTTTGTAACTTCAAAGTCTCGAAGTCTGTTTAATAGTAGGCACAATTTTCTATCGTGTTCTGCCAGTGTGTTTGCATATATCACAATGTCATCCAGGTACACAAACAATTCTCTGCCTTGTAGTCCTCTTAATAAGGTATCCATTAACCTTTGAAAAGTGGCTGGTGCATTTTTCAACCCAAAAGGCATACGAACGAATTGATAGTGTGCAAATGGCGTACTAAAAGCTGTTTTATGTGCATCTCTGGGGTCCATCTGAATTTGGTGAAACTCTGATGCAAGGTCTACTGCGGAGTAATATTTTGCACCTCCTACTTGGTCAAATATCTCAGTGATATTCGGCAGTGGATATGCATCGCTTACTGTTTTTTCGTTCAAAGCTCTGTAGTCGAGCACCATTCGCCATGTTGGTCGACCTTGTGAGTCTGCTTTCTTTATTACAATCCAAATTAGACTCTTAAATGGAGAATCGGAGTTCTCTATCAGCCCTTGGCTTAATAAATCATTCACCTGTCTATCTATTTCTTCTTTGGGCGAGTGAGGAAATTTGTATTGTCGGGCATTGACTGGTTCTTCATCTGTGGTTTTTATTCTGGGAGTTATAGCATCTGTTCCAGGCAGTGAATCTCCGGGTAGAAAGAAAATATCGCGATTTTTTTCGACTAAATGCTGTACATATTCTTTTTCGGTTTCATTAAGGTAATCTGTGCGTATTATATCTCTTATAGATGCGGTTTGTATGGAAGCTAAGCTATCTGTGGAGAAAATGGTGGGTTCATTATTTACTTCCTTTGAGGGGATATTCACTTCTTCAAATATTACTTCTTGTGTAAGTGAATACAGCGCCTTTGTGGATATACTCTCATTATCGAAGTAATTATTTAAAAATTTATTTGCTTCATTATCTATGTATAACAATTCTTCGTTCAGCCTTTGTTGTTCACCGTTTGTTTCGCTCTCGTCGCTCTGACTATTGGTAGATGCGTTCGCGAGTAACGAGTCTACCGTATGGTCTATTTCTCCTTCTTCCATTTCCGTGGCTGAACGTTTGCGAAGCATCTCTGGTGACACAAATTCAATCGGCCATGTGTATGAAGAAACTCTAGTCGTTTCATCTCGTAGCTTAGTGTTACTCGAACGTCGCTTAAATATCGTGCCCCCAAAATACCGGAATGCGGTATTGGAAAACGATCAGAGACGACGTGGAAACTAATGATTCCTTCCAAAACTTTAAGTTTTAAAGTTCCTAGGGTGGAAAATTGTTCTGAGCTTATTCCCTTCAAGAGTCTTTTCTGTGACTCATCGATTTTGAATTGATGGGGTATCGTTTCTATTTTTATTAAATTTCTTTCAGATCCTGTGTCTACTAGGAATCTACATTTGCCGCCCATTGGGTTCTTGTAATTACGGTAGGAAGTAAATCCGTTTCCTGTTCGACGTGGATATTCACAATGCTATATGTATGGATCCCTAAGGTTTCATTTCCTAGTCGTAAGTTCGTCGTTTGGCCAGCTGTGATGAGTTGTTTATGGCGAAAGATTAATTCGGCGTTGGTATCTGTTAAGAATTCTGATCCTATGATTCCATTGTATGGAATAGGAAAATCGTCTGATACTACGAGAAGTTCGATTCTTTGTCCGGCAATTTTTAATGATACGGTACCTAGGGTTGTTTCTTTACTATCTCCCACTCCTGTTAGTGTACAAATTTTTGATTCGTTCATGTGTGCCCCTTTTGGTATTGATCCTATTTTGATAATGCTTACTCCGGATCCATTGTCTATCATAAAAGAAAGAAGACATTGTGGCCCGAGCTGAACCTCTACGTATGGTACGTAGTTACTTATTGTGGCTCCAAGAGTATTAGTTCGCCTAGCAGATTCGATAATTGGTTTGTGTTCATTGAGCGCAAGTTTGTCTGTCGCAAGTCCCCCTGTTCGCGCTCTCGTTCTGGGGACTTCGTCCATTTCCCTGGTTCTATTGCCGCTTTCGACATTCTGATATTGTGTGCCCTTGGTACTTGTAATAAGCGCATGTGGGTCTGTTAGAACTGGCTGCGGTTTGTTGAGCGGGATCGCGTACTCTACATGTAGCTTCAGAGTGCCCTAACCTTCCACATTTTTGGCATTTCGGAATAGGTTCTTGTTTATTCGTTTGATAAGTTCGACAGAAGTTAGCTGTATGGCCAGGCTTATTGCATAGCTGGCATGTTATAGACGATGGTCTATTGCTACTTCTGCAGTCGCGGGCATTATGACCGATTGTGTTACATTGTTACATGCTTGGCACTTGATCGTTGCGAAGCACTGAGAGGTAGTATGGTTTGACCTTTCACAAGTTTGGCATAATAGCGCTTGGCTTGGTCTGAGTCTTTTCCGACATTCTACAAACTTATGACCTATTATATTGCAGTAGCTACAAGGTGTATTCCTCGATAGAGTTAGATTGTTTATCTGTCTGGGGTAAATATTTTGTTTGTTAAGTTTATGGCGTATTTCTTGCCTCCTAAATAAATTCTCTCGAGCTTCGAGTCTTCGTTCTATTGCTATCGCGTCTTTTACTACGTCCTCGACAGCTTCGTTCTCTTTCAATCTAGTTTCAATTTCGGGCTTTAATCCTAGTTGAAAACATTCTATGATTGCCTTTTCGATGCTGCGTTTGAAGGCGGCTCTATTTGGTGCTTTGGTTATGTGTCGATTTACTTCATAAATTTGAGAACCGATGTCTCTCATTCTATTCGCGTAGCTTATAACTGATTCGTGTTCACGCTGATATTGACTACTCAGTTTGCCGAGAAGTTGGTGCACGTTTTTCGATTGGGCGTAAAAGTCCTTTAAATGTTCTTTAAATTCTTCGACTGTGGCGAATGCGTACCCAGATATTATTTCTCTTACTGCACCCAAGAGTTTTCTCTTAAGTAATTTCGTGAAGCTTTCTTCGAGATTGTTGCTTATCAGTTCCCTAGCTTCTGTATAGTATTCCAAGAAATGGCTAAGGGGAATATTTTTACCATCAAATTCAGGAACGAATTTTAGTGCTTCTTTCAAAGATATGGTTGTAGATTGATCGTTCGCCATTTTAGTATTTGGTAGGTGTTAAGCTATTAAGCAATCACTTGTCAGGTGCGATAATCAGGTGTGAGGTCTATAGAGTCACTGGAGAACGATAAGTTTTCAGGGGTAGATGAACCTGTGTGTATGGGACTGACGTGTTCTATATTTTGTTCGATATTCGATTGTTCTCGAGGCGTTGATGTGCCGAATGGCATAAATTTAACCTCTTTTAAGTCTTTCGGAGGAGTTCTGAATTCGTCCTCTCTTGGCTGATTTTCGGATTCGTTTTTTAATGGGATTTCTAACTCCTTCCTTGATCGACTTTTACTACGCATATACATTTGATTTTTAATGTACACATATATACGTGTATGAATGTATCTTTTTTTTATTTATATGGCTGTGAGGCAGTTGCGTACGACTACCGTTTGTTCGTAATTAATTAGATTTTCTCTCTCTATTTTTCCAATTGTTTCGTTTAATTGTTTAAATTAATTTTAATTGTTTCCTCAACCTTCGCCTGTTTAATAATTTTATTTTAATATATATTTGTTCGTAAATTGTGCGTTACGAGATATATATTGATTAGTAATATCATAAATTTCATAAATTTTTGTAATGATTCAGTGGATAATTTTCGACTGAGAGGCAGTTGCGCGTGGCTATCGTTTGTAGCTCTGAGGCTTTGGTGATTGGTCGTATTAATTTTAATTTCTGACCGAGAGGCGCTACCTTTAGCGTAATCTGAAAATCATAGAACGCATGATTGCGCTGATGTCCGCTAGGCGCGTTGTTGGATGGCTTTGCGTAGTTCGTGCTGAACTTTTATTGTCTGGCAATGAGTGCATATGTCTAGCTTGCTACTTTCGTGCTAGGCAGTTGAATGACCACGTTGTCAGATAAGTTTCCTTCCATTTATTTTTTCGTTATTTAATCATTTATTATTACATATATATATATATATATATATATATATATATATATATATATACATGTACTCGTATTAGCGTATTACCCTTTCTTTAATTTTTCTTTTCTTGATTTCCTATTCTTTTATAAGTATACACATATGTGATTTTTGTAAAGGTATGTATATATATTTCACTGTATGTGGTTTTTATATATTATTATATAGTTATATAGTTTGTGTTTTACTTTATATTTTATTGTTTTGTATACAGTGAAGTATATATATATATATATATATATATATATATATATATATATATATATATATATATATATATATGTATATACACGTATATATATCTATCTCTCTCTCTCTCTATATATATATATATATATATATATATATATATATATATATGTTATATTTATTTTACTGCATATGTATTTTCTTGCTTACTTTGTGAATATATTTTTTTTCAGGTTTTCCTTAATGAAAGTATGGCGAATGTAGGGATTCTTCAGGTATGTTTTTTGAAATAACTTTTTGTTTTCAATGTTTCAATTTGTATTTTTATTTTAATGTTATTATATTTCACAATTCATTACAAATTCTTTTATTTATATTTCCAGGTGTCTTGTTTCCTGAATCGCAATACTTCCTTGGGTCTGGAATATTGGCATGATATGCACTCCAGGCAGTCTTCTGTGGGGAGTTTACGCTCCTCGAAGCATTTCGCACAAGGGTTTCTGTGCTGAATCTCTACAATGACATCGATGGAGACCTTCCATACACATCAACTTTATTCGAAGAACACACGCAATTTTTAAACATACGCATGTGTGCTTCAATGTAACCTGGCTTTATTTCGAGCCTGGAGTTTCCTCCACTAGCTCGGGGATGTTGAACAATTGAAGAACAATAATGTTAACTATTCTCGGTTATTTTACATTAGAGTGTTACCTAAGCTTGATTAAATAGACCAGAGTCCAAGGCTCTACTTGAATACGAGTTTTCTTTCTTTCAAAAGGAAAACCGTATTGGCTTCGGCCTGCCGACCTAATTCCCTAACAGAGACAATAGGTATATGTGTACATTCGTGTGTAAAAAAAAAAGAGAGGGGCATGTACGGTCCTACCATGTAGGAAGACCAGCCACTTCCCCGGTTTTGTGGAAAGAACAAGACAGAGGAGAGAGAATGAAAAATAATATTTAAATTATAATCAATTTTATTTCTTACTTTTATTTCCTGGCGTTGAACACACACACACACAAACAGAGAGAGAGAGAGAGATGGTGATTTTACTGTTCCTTGACTGACTGATGCTGATACTGAACTCGCTGTTGCTTCTGGACTGAGACGAGACTGCCTTTTGTGAAAAAATCGGGGCTTTATATACCCGATTTTTCCTATAACCATCCGCAATCCCTCTCTTTGCTCCTCGTTTTTATAGTTTAATTTACGCGCTAATTATTTTTCTTATTCTTAATCTTAATATTATTGTATTTTGATGATTTTTGTTCAAAACATGTGCTACTATTTTTATACGAACTATTTATTTTACTTACAATGTGATTTGATTGTTACAAGTACTGTTTTTAGCGTAAATTAAACATTAAAAATTGTACACTCGCGCATCGCTAATGTACATATTGCGCTACCTAAAAGACCTTCGTCGGAAAATATACGCTTCTAACGTATGAGTTTGCGCAAGCCAACGCCTTATTTCAGCTGTATTACGAAGTTGTTTTCCTCGCCCAAATAAGATGATGACATATTCTATGAGATTTAGTCAGTTTCGATTTTACTTTTATTCTACAAAGCTTTATATTTCTATATATATATGTGTGTGTGTGTGTGTGTTTTTTTTTTTTTTTTTTTTATTAGGCGTAAGCAGAGCAAGCTCTGCGCTAGTGGCCTCTCGAAACCAGCATCCCACCGGAACTATCCGGGAATATTACTTCGGCGGGGCTGTTAGTTATCCTGTACGGCTCCTCTTCCTATGGCATTATCCTACGTCTCCCATCCACACAAGTGATCAGGGGCTCGGTGTTCGTCCTCTGCAACTTAAGATAGAATCAGCTAGCCTAATTCCTCCTGGGCCATTCGCCTAATTCTATCGGCATTTCTAAGTTTGGTCATCACCTCTTTTGCGAAACTGGCTACTGCCTTCCAGTTTTCAGAAGATTCCAGCATTATTGATAGGATGCTCTCTGGTCTTATTGGCTTATTGATGATGTTCATCAAGTGCTCACGTTGCGTTCTAAAACGAGGGTAGCTCACTAATATATGCTCGGCATCGTCGACCAAAGTCGGACAGATGGGGCAGAAATCATTATTATCCAGGTGAAAGCGGTGGAAATAGGACCTAAAACAACCATGTCCAGTCAGCAACTGGGTTAGGTGGAAATGTAATTCCCCGTGTTTCCTGTTGATCCATCTGTGTATGTCTGGAAGGATACGATAAGTCCATCGGCCTTTGCTAGAATCGGTCCATTGTTTTTGCCATATTTCTATAGAACAATGACGTTCCACATTTTTAGCACCTCGTAGGGAATCCACTGCGGCCTTACATATGTTGTGCAGCCTAGCCAGTTCATCTGCAGCTAAATCGAAAGGAAGAATTCCGAAAAGTACCTCAGCAGCGTCGGTGGATACTGTCCTGTAACCACTAATATTACGTATACAGGAGCGACGACGGGTCGCAATGGCCAGCTCACAATACGATTTAATTTCACATGCATGATGCCAGATTGATGCTGCATACATGCTGACAGAATTAACAACATAAGCTAATAGCTTCCTCTGGGGTAGGCGTGGGCCACCAATGTTAGGCATGAGCCGACACAAAGCAGCTGAAACTCGTTACGCTTTTTCGCCAGATATCTTTAGATGCTCTTTGAAGTTTAATCTGGCATCAAGCTGTACACCCAAGTATCGTAAAGAAGGCGCAAAACTAATACGGCAGCTACCAACTTTAAGAGTAATACTATCTACATTCTTACGACTGCTGACAAGAACTACTTCTGTCTTGTGCTCCGCTAATTGTAGACCAGCCGACTTAATCCATCTACTGATGTTGCTGATTGCCTCATTGGCATTTTCAGTGAGTTCATCAAGGGTCTTAGCCGTCACTACTAGAGCGATATCGTCGGCGTACCCTACTGTTATTGAACCAGGCGGTTATGGAATCCTCAACACGCCATCATAGATAATATTCCACAATATAGGTCCCATAACTGAGCCCTGGGGGACTCCCGCAGTAACCTTATGTAATACAATGCCTTCATCCGTTCAGTATAATATTATCCTATTCTCAAAGTAGCTGGCCACGACATTTTGTAAATAACGAGGTACTCCGAACTCTTTAAGAGAATTCATAATAGAAGACCAGCGCGCTGAATTAAAGGCATTGTTGACATCTAGAGCGACAATGGCACAATACTGTTTAGTGCCACCTTTCCATCTCTTACCACTGATTGCATTTCTTGCGGTACACACTACCAGTTTAATGGCATCGACTGTTGATTTTGATTTCCGAAATCCAAATTGGCGTGAGGATAAGCCGTGCAATCCTTCAGTGAATGCTTCCAGTCGGCTACATATTATTTTTTCAAATACTTTACCTACCGAATCGAGCACACACAATGGCCTGTATGATGACGGATCATCAAGTGGCTTATTGCCCTTAGGTAACAGAACTACTCTTTGAGTTTTCCAGCAATCAGGAAAAATACCCTCAAGAAGACAAGCATTATATACTTTTGGAAATATAGATGGATTCTTCTGTATCGCCAACTTAACTGCCGCATTAGGGATACCATCAGGGCCAGGGGCAGAATTGTCTCTAGTCTTAGCGTAAACATTATGTAGCTCCATTTCTGTTATAGGAGGTATATCGTCAGAGTCTTGCGTGCGCAGTACAGTCCCATGGATGTCATTGGGAAAGAGAGCGGAAACAATCATATCAATCAATACCTTGTTAGTGGCTTGCATTGGTACCCTACTCAATCGTGCCATGACTATTTTGTATGGTCGTCCCCATAAGTCATTGTTGGCCTCTGCGCACAGTTCAAGCCAGTATCGACGCTTGCTTGCCTCAATGGCCTTGACAAGCGCTCTTTGTGCTTCTTTAAATAAACAATTAAACGTATCACGATGGGTGTGGGCTCTTTGGTCAAGTCTACGTGCGCGATGACATTGTTTGTGCAATTCTGCAATTTCATTTGTCCACCAGTAGACAGATTGACGATGTTTAAATCCGCTCTTAGTCCTAGTCATCGACGCATCGCATGCTTCAGAGATATGCTTCATGAGTTCATTTGCCAGATGGCCTGGTGCACCATATTCTAAACGCTCTTCTGATATTATAGTGGCGAACACTTCACAGTCTAGCGGTCTGATGTTCCATTTCCGTGTGGGCATCCACACATTGCAATTGTTCTTTACTTTCTTCTCATCAATCTCGTACAAGATCGCCCTGTGATCACAGGGCGATCGATGCCAACTCATGTGCATCTTTGGCTGTCCGTTCTAACTGAAGTACCAGGACATCGCTTGCATTTATGCGTATCCTGTTAACCTCATTCTTCACGTGAGATAACTCCGGGTCATTCTTTATTCTCCGCATATGTAACTCCTTCATATGCCTTAATCAAAATGGAATTAGGTCTATTTCGTCCACCAAGCCTGCGTGCACTAGGTTATTCTTTATCTTTACCTTTGGGCTTCTTGCACTTGATGGTCTGCCATCGATTTTCCTTGGCTTCAGACTTCCTTGTAGGTACTCCAACTGATTCTGATGGTCTCCTT
Organism: Sycobia sp. Sy_11; assembly: GCA_018907035.1. Lineage (NCBI taxonomy): Eukaryota > Metazoa > Arthropoda > Insecta > Hymenoptera > Epichrysomallidae > Sycobia > Sycobia sp. Sy_11. The sequence continues at coordinate 852,930 of JACCIC010000156.1, read as the reverse complement.
AAGCCCAGTGATGGTTCTTTCGTCCTTTTGCCACCTACTGTTTTAGGAGTGGAATCTATCCCTTCAGCTGCGCTTCGTTTGGTATCAGAGCGTAGACTCGGCGTAGTCTGAGTCACCACTTCATGAGTACCGGGACGGTGATACTGCAACAGATCCTTCTCTGCTATACTAATGCATTTGTATGAGGTATTAATAGAACGAATAAAATCCTTAATGGTCTTGTGCACGTTATGCCTATCTTTCACAAAATCCAACAGTTGGCTGATCGTCTCACCAAGTCGCTCCAGATGATTGTTTCTTCGCGTGATGGAGATTTCTGGATCCATCATTTCTTGATTCGTCATGACATCTCCTTTAGTACTCAATGTACTGTCTATGATGATGTTTGATTTGCCTTTCCCAGAATCCGAGGGGCTACCACCGACCATAGAGGCTTGCACTCTATCGGAATCGGTGAGGAGATTGACCGGTCTTGCCGGAGTTACTCCCTGGGGTATATCATTGTTTATACCAAATATTAATTATAATTGGCCTAAAGTTCGCGAGGCCCTCCCTATTAGCTTTTTCTGTCCGCCCTGAGTATTTTATATCCTCAGTGCCGTCTACAAATTGTAGCGAGCCATTCCCTATCCGCAACTTGGGGAGGCGCCAGATGAGAGAAAGCAACAAAACTCCCCTCTGGTGTGTGTGTGTGTTCGTATATATATATATATATATATATATATATATATATATATATATATAAAATTTATAATATACATAGTTTCGAGGTTGAGAAGAACTCTATTTTACCATCATGTCTTCTCTTCAAACTAAAAAAACATAGCCTATATCTCTTTTGAAGTTCTTATTACGTATAAAAACAAAAACATAATTTGTTTTCACAACCATTGCATACACAACCATTTTATAAGAGAAGAGGGAAAATGAGAGAGAAAGGCAGAGAGAGAGACAGCTTTTCCCACATAAGAGAAAATAGCATTTACAAAAATCAATATACACCAGAGATAATAAGGGTATATAATACATATTAAACGCATCAACAATAGTTTACACATTCGCATACAATGTTATATGTATATGAAGATTTAATCAAGCTTACAGCTCCCGGTCATTTCGGCCGATTTATAAATACGCCCCGTGTAGAAATTCATTCACGAATCTAACTAGTATCGGGTTAGTTTTCCTTATTAAATGTTCAGATCCAGAAGGGGAATCTAATCTGATCCTAGTTGCGATTTATCCCAATTTTATTGGCATTTTATATCTGGAACGAGCTTAGATTTTGGTAGATATACCAAGTTAGAAACTAGACAGAATCTAGTCAGAAAATCTAGAAATTATGAAGATTTATAAATTATTCTAATTTTGTTTCCTCGATTAAGTGAATAATTTTTTGACTCTTTTGATATTTATTCATTCAAAATCAAAAATATATTTACGTATTTAGGTAACGGATATCATTTAATTATAATTTATAAATTATTTTCTTTATGCATTATTACGTATAACGATTTACAATTAATCATTCATAATTATAAATATATTTTTTAGACGCTAATTATTGTAAATTTTAATGTTAAGTACCTCTATTGAACGTATAAATTATTTTATTGCGATGAAAAAAATTCCGGCCTCCGTTGAGTATCGAGAACCCACGACCCTACGATTCGCAAGCTAACGCATTATGCACTATGCTAAAACGTAATATGTGGTTATGATACTATACTTTGCATATGACCATATAGCACTTAAGATCATATAATAGTTTTATAAACACAAGTAAACAAATACAGTAAATCAATTTTTATAATTCATTCCCATATTAGAAAGGTATTCGGATTTATATATATATATATATATATATATATATATATATATTATAATATATATCCAATTTTCGTACTCGTAGGTTTCGACTAGAAAAGACATCGCTCTTTCCAAATGAGAAAAAATTCAGGAAATCTAACTAGAATCAAAATAGAAAGCCTAACTTCTTACTTCTCCTACTTTGCCGATTCCCCCTAGAAAAACGTCACTCTTTCCAAACTAGGAAGAAGTTATGCAAATCTGACTAGATCAAAGATCGAAACCTTAATCGTTTCCTTAATTTTTCTTCTTGTAAAATTTGGACTATAGAAAACACATTTTTCTTTCTAACATCAATAAAAGATAAACAAATGTGAATAATGTTGAGAAAGTAATAATTAATATAAGACGATTATTAAATGATCGTAGGGAAATCTAACTCGAATCTGGGACTATTACCTACATGAGGAAATCACTAGTAATACTAACTAGGATTTAGCCCAAACTAGGGATCTGCTGATTATATTTCTGCACGGGATTATCTAAACCTATTTTTTAGATAATTAAGACCCATAACAGTTCGTTTCGTATCAATGTATTTTTGATTATGACTAAAATTTACCTTCAAATCATGTTGAAATTAGCTATATTATATAGCAATGCTAAAAATTAATATCATTGTTATGCATTATAATATAAATTCATAATGTTGATATATACTTTAATTAATAACTTGTAAATTTATATCGAGTTCCTAATTTTGAATATTGTATATAATATACATTTATACACCAGCTATAACTTATACATATATATATACATACATATGTACAGAAAGTCTTAATCGAGCTTATATACATTAACCAAGGTAATTTTTTGTCGCTTGCGGCAGTGTCCAATCACCTATGCATGCAGTATGTGTACTCTGTATAAATTAATATTACGATATCAACACAAATTCACATGAATATTCAAATAATTTCAAAAAGCAATAAAATTATATTATTTATAAAATTATTTATGTTATAAATAAACAGAATAATATCTTTAATTAAATACCAATAATTGACCAGGTATCAGATAACGAAAAGTAATATTTTTGAAGGTCTTTCATCAGTAATGTTGTCATAATATAAGCAGTGAAAATTATTATTAAATAAAACCCGTGTAGAAATATACTCGGTATATCCCTAGTTCGGGCTAGATCCTAGTCAGTATTACTGATGATTTCCTCATGTAGGTAATACTCGCCAGATCCGAGTTAGATTTCCCTACGATCATCTAATAATCGTCATATATTAATTATTACTTTCTCGACTTTATTCAGAATTCCTTATCTTTTATTGATGTTAGAAAGAAATACGTGTTTTCACTAGCCAAAATTTTACAAGTACCCGTGTAGAAATTTATTCTCGAATCTAGCTAGTATCAGGTGAGTTTTCCTTATCAAATGTTCAGATGCAGAAGGGAAATCAAGTCTGATCCTAGTTCCGATTTGTCCCACTTTTAATAGCATTTTTAATAGGGAACGAGCTTAGATTTTGGTAGGTATACCAAACTAGAAACTAGACAAAATCTAGTCAGAAAATCTAGAAATTAAGCCAATAATAAATTATTCTAATTTTGTTTCCTCGATTAAGTGAATAATTTTTTGACTCTTTAATATTTATTTATTTAAAATAAAAAAATATATTTACGTATTTAGATGACGCATACCATTTAATTAGTATTCATAAATTATTTTATATATGACTATTACGTATTACGACTTACAATAACAATTAAATAAATATTAATATATTTTTTATACACTAATTATTGTAAATTTTAATGTTAAACACCTCTGCTGAACATATAATTTTTTATCGGATGAAAAAAATTCCGACCTCCGCTGAGTATCGAACCCACGACCCTACGATTCACAAGCTAACGCATTATGCACTATGCTCAAACGCAATGTGGGATTACTATAATATAGTTTGCATATGACCGTAAAGCACTTAAGATAATATAATAATTTTATAAACACAAGATAAAACATACATAGGAAATCAATTTTTTAAATTCTTTCCCATGTTGGAAAGATCTGCGGGTGTTTATATACTATATATATATATATATATATATATATATATATATATATATATATATATATATATATATATAAATAATATCTAATTTTCGTACACATAAGGTCTTGATTAGAAAAGACGTCGTTCTTTCCAATATTAGAAAAAGTTGAGGAAATCTAACTAGAATCCAAATAGAAAGTCTAACCATTTCCTGAATTCTCCTACTTGACAAATTCTGCCTAGAAAAACGCCATTCTTTCCAAAGTAGGGAGAAGTTAAGGAAATCTGACTAGATCCAAGATAGAAAGCCTGATCATTTCCTTAAGTTTTCTACTTGTAAAATTTTGACTAGTGGAAACATGTATTTCTTTCTAACATCAATAAAAGATAAGGAAATCTGAATAAATTCGAGAAAGTAATAATTAATATGAGATGATTATTAGATGATCGAAGAGAAATCTAACTCGGATCTAGCGAGATTTACCTAAATGAGGAAATCATCAGTAATACTGACTAGGATCTAGCCCGAACTAGGGATATACCGAGTATATTTCTGCACGGGATATATATATATATATATATATATATATATATATATATATAAATACCCGCAAGTCTTTCCAACATGGGAAAGAATTTAAAAAATTGATTTACTATGTATGTACTATCTTGTCTTTATAAAATATTATTATATGGTCTTAAGTGCTGTACGGTCATATGCAAAATATAGTATAGTAATCCCATATTGCGTTTTAGCATAGTGCATAATGCGTTAGCTTGCGAATCGTAGGGTCGTGGGTTCGATACTCAGCGGAGGTCGGAATTTTTTTCATTGAGATAAAATAATTTATTCCTTCAACAGAGGTGCTTAACATTAAAATTTACAATAATTAGTGCAAAAAAAATATATTAATAATTATTAATTATTAACTGTAAATCGTAATACGTAGTAATGCATATAGAAAATAATTTATAAATTCTAATTAATGGTATGCGTCACCTAAATACGTAAATATATTTTTTTATTTTAAATAAATAAATATTAAAAAGTCAAAAAATTATTCACTTAATCGAGGAAACAAAATTAGAATAATTTATTATTGGCTTAATTTCTAGATTTTCTGATTAGATTTTGTCTAGTTTCCAGCTTGGTATACCTACCAAGATCTAAGCTCGTTCCCTATTAAAAATGCTATTAAAAGTGGGACAAATCGGAACTAGGATCAGGCTAGATTTCCCTTCTGGGTCCGAACATTTGATAAGGAAACTCACCCGATACTAGTTAAATTCGAGAATAAATTTCTACACGGGTGCATATACCACTATATACAAATATGAGTAAGACTTTTCAATTCAAACTTCCCGGGTTTATCGATTCGGACAAATATTTTTACTTTTAAGTTGGTAGTACTATCAGAGTTATCTGTGCCAAATTTCACGCAATTATCTTCATTTGCCACATAGTTATGCTTGTGTTTTATAAACAAAGAAAAGTTGTCTCTTAGGTCTTTATCATGTCTGAAATTCTTTAACAATGAAGTAGCATTAAATTTTGTGCGCGAAATGAAATATCAGCCATCAAAACGTTCAGAATGTTGCAGAAGACCTTTGGCGAGAAGTCAATGTCAAGAGCAAGTGTTTTTAATTGGCACAAATTATTCACAGAAGGTAAGAACGTGTTGAAGACGAACTACATCAAAGACGACCAAGAACATTTACTGATTGGGGTACACATCAATAAAATCAAAAAATTCGGTTTGCAAAATCGTCGATTGACTACTAGAGCCCTTGCTGATATTGTTGGAATTTTAATTGGGTCAGTCAACACCATTTTGAAAGATATTTTGTGCCAGAAAAAAGTGAAATCTGGATCGGTGGCAAAAACACTCAATTTTTGGAAAAACAGCGTCGCATGGAGATCTGTGAAACAATGCTTTCGAATTATCAGCACAAGCTGGAACGCGTAATAACTGGAGATGAGACTTGGATCTACGCGTACGATCCAGAAACAATCGATCAATCGAACGAATAACGTGCCAAAGGACCGCGGAGACTGTAAAAATCGCGCCAAAGTCGCTCAAAAATCATGGTTATGTTCTCTGTTTTCTTCGATAATCGTGGTGTGGTACATTATGAATTCCTTCCAACCGGCCCAACGGTTAATAAAGAAATAAACCTCGCCTCAAAAGGAAAGTTTATGAAAAGACAACTATTGATTTTTACATCACGATAATGTACAAGCTCACGCTGCATTGATTTTACGTGAACATTTCGTCAAAAGTCAACCAATATTGTTCCGCAACCACTGTACTCGCCTGATTTAGCACCGTGTGACTTCTGGCTATTCAGGAAAGTCAAAAGACCATTTCGGGGACCCGATTTTGATACGATTGAAGAAATAAAAGCCGAATCGAAGAAGGAACTAATGACCATTCCGAAATATGAATATAAAAAATTTTTGAAAAATGGAAAAAGCGTCGGCATAGTTACATTGCATTCGGGGAGATTATTTTGAAGTTGATGAATTAAATTTAGAAGAATAATTACGATTTCAAAAGTTATAAATAAAGACTTACTCATATTTGTACACAGTAAAAACTAGGTAGAAACTAGGTAGGAGCTAGGTTGTTTTTAACCTTGTTTCTGGTTAGTAAATGAGCAATTTATTTAACAATTAATATTTATATAATATTATAACATTATGTTGTTGATTTAATAAAAGAAAAATCATAAGATACGGAAACTAATAATTTTAAAAAATTACAAAAAAATAATGAACTCTATTTTTCGTTCGATTTTGTCATCAAAATTATACGTAAGAAATTAGTTTTGGAAATCTTTTCCTTTTATTATTTAACATCTAAAATTTCACATGAAGCAATTAATTAAAAAATTCTATTCTCTGATGTCGTATACTGGCTTCAATTATTGGTTGTTAATTAATTATCCTATCCGATTTATTTATAAAATAAATAATATTATTTGAAATTTTTGAAATTTTAGAAAATAAAATTAATTTGTTAAATTAAAAATCATGCTGAGTTCATAACTATAATTCGTAATTTGAATCTATGGAGAGTGTTCATACGGCATATCTGATGATTTGCCATACCCACAAGTGGTAAAACATTATCTTGGTTAGTATATAAGTCCGATTATAACTTCTCATAAGTATAACCTATATATTGTATACGAATGTGTAAGCTATTGTCAATGAGTTGTATATGTATTTAGATGTATAAGGTATATAAATCTAGCGTACTTATAAGTTAGTTCAAAATTTTCGAAATGAACTTGATAAACATTTATAATTAATTATTTAAAATAATCATTAAAGTCAATGAATTTATATAAGAAAGCATAATAATGATATCAATTTTTTAGTTAGGTTATGTTATACCTCGTTTAACCTTGTTTTAAGATAAATTTTAGTCATAACACACACACACACACACACACACACACACACAATATTCCATAACCAAAATATTAATTGCCCATTAACCAGGGAATGACTACCCATGCAGAAATATACTCGGTATATCCCTAGTTCGGGCTAGATCCTAGTCAGTATTACTGATGATTTCCTCATGTAGGTAAATCTCGCCAGATCCGAGTTAGATTTCCCTTCGATCATCTAATAATCATCTCATATTAATTATTACCCGTGTGGAAATTCATTCTCGAATCTAACTAGTATCGGGTAAATTTTCCTTATTAAATTTTCGGATCCAGAAGGGAAATCTAGTCTGATCCTAGTTCCGATTTGTCCCACTTTTAATAGCATTTTTAATAGGGAACGAGCTTAGATTTTGGTAGGTATACCAAGCTGGAAACTAGACAAAATCTAGTCAGAAAATTTAGAAATTAAGCCAATAATAAATTATTCTAATTTTGTTTCCTCGATGAAGTGAATAATTTTTTGACTCTTTAATATTTATTTATTTAAAATAAAAAATATATTTACGTATTTAGGTAACGTATACCATTTCATTAGAATTTATAAATTATTTTCTATATGCATTACTACGTATTACGTTTTATGATTTACAGTTAATAATTACTAATCATTAATATATTTTTTTACACTATTTATTGTAAATTTTAATATTAAGCAGCTCTGTTGAACGTATAAATTATTTTATTTCGATCAAAAAAATTCCGACCTCCACTGAGTATCGAACCCACGACCCTACGATTCGCAAGCTAACGCATTGTGCACTATGCTAAAACGCAATATGCGATTACTATACTATTCTTTGCATATGACCATACAGCACTTAAGATCATATAATAATTTTATGAACACAAGATAATACATGCATAGTAAATCAATTTTTTAAATTCTTTCCCATGTTGGAAAGATCTGCGGGTATTTATATATATATATATATATATATATATATATATATATATATATATATATATATATATATATATATATATATATATAATTTCTGTACACATAAGGCCTTGACTACAAAAAAACATCGTTCTTTTCAATATTAGAAAAAGTTGAGGAAATCTAACTAGAATCAAAATAGAAAGCCTAACCATATCCTTACTTCACTTACTATGCAGATTCCGCCTACAGAAACGTGAGTTTTTCCAAAATAGGGAGAAGTTAAGGAAATCTAACTGAAATCAAGATAGATATCATAATCATTTCCTTAAGTTTTCTGCTTGTAAAATTTTGACTATACAAAACACGTATTTCTTTCAAGAATCAATAAAAGATAAGGAAATCTGAATAAAGTCGAGAAAGTAATAATTAATAGAAGATGATTATTAGATGATCGAAGGGAAATCGAACTCGGATCTGGCGAGATTTACCTACATGAGGAAATCATCAGTAATACTGACTAGGATCTAGTCCGAACTAGGGATATGCCGAGTATATTTCTGCACGGGTACTTTTTCGAATTTATTCAGATTTCCTTATCTTTTATTGATGTTAGAAAGAAATACATGTTTCCACTAGTCAAAATTTTACAAGTAGAAAACTTAAGGAAATGATCAGGCTTTCTATCTTGGATCTAGTCTGATTTCCTTAACTTCTCCCTACTTTGGAAAGAATGGCGTTTTTCTAGGCAGAATCTGTCAAGTAGGAGAATTCAGGAAATGGTTAGACTTTCTATTTGGATTCTAGTTAGATTTCCTCAACATTTTCTAATATTGGAAAGAACGACGTCTTTTCTAATCAAGACCTTATGTGTACGAAAATTAGATATTATATATATATATATATATATATATATATATATATATATATATATATATATATAATAAATGAGTGTGCGCTCGCGCGTGTATACATATATATATATATATATATATATATATATATATATATAGTATATAAACACCCGCAGATCTTTCCAACATGGGAAAGAATTTAAAAAATTGATTTCCTATGTATGTTTTATCTTGTGTTTATAAAATTATTATATTATCTTAAGTGCTTTACGGTCATATGCAAACTGTATTATAGTAATCCCACATTGCGCTTTAGCATAGTGCATAATGCGTTAGCTTGCGAATCGTAGGGTCGTGGGTTCGATACTCAGCAGGGGTCGGATAATGTGTTCAGCAGAGGTGTTTAACATTAAAATTTACAATAATTAGTGTATAAAAAATATATTAATAATTATTAATTGTTATTGTAAATCGTAATACGTAATAGTCATATAGAAAATAATTTATGAATGCTAATTAAATGGTATGCGTCACCTAATACGTAAATATATTTTTTTATTTTAAATAAATAAATATTAAAGAGTCAAAAAATTATTGACTTAATCGAGGAAATAAAATTAGAATAATTTATTATTGGCTTAATTTCTAGATTTTCTGACTAGATTTTATCTAGTTTCCAGCTTGGTATACCTACCAAAATCTAAGCTCGTTCCATATTAAAAATGCTATTAAAAGTGGGACAAATCGGAACTAGGATCAGACTAGATTTCCCTTCTGGGTTCGAACATTTGATAAGGAAAACTCACCCGATACTAGTTAGATTCGAGAATCAATTTCTACACGGGTAGATGTAAAGGAATAAAATCAACCTATTTTCAATTTTTAAAAATAATTTCAGTTTCAATAGGTAAAATATACTTAGTTTCCAGGTAATTTTATTGGAAACGTAAAATATATTTACTCCAAACTAACTATTATAGCCATTAAATACCTAAAAAATAGCTTCACAAATATAACTATAAATCGGACGGAATGACCGTAAAAAACGTTACATGTTTTCCTATTTAATACCGAACAAATATACCTTGTTACTAGTTATCTTCATTTTAAAATATCTTTTTTATACCTTAAAAATAGAATGTATTTCTACCAGGGTAGTTATTCCCTAGCTAATTGGCAATTAATATTTTTGTTATGGAATATCATCTGTGTGCGTATGTATGTGTGTGGTTATGATTAAAATTTATCTTAAAACAAGGTTAAGCGAGGTATAACATAACCTAGCTAAAAAATTGATATCGTTATTATGCTTTCTTATATAAATTCATTGACTATAATCATTATTTTAAATAATTAATTGTAAATGTTTATCAAAATCATTTCGAAAATTTTGAACTAACTTATAAGTACGCTGGAAATATATACCTTATACATCTAAATACATATACAGCGCATTGACAATAGCTTACACATTCGTATACAATATATATGTTATACTTATGAGAAGTGATAATTGGGCTTATATACTAACCAAGATAATGTTTTACCACTTGTGGGTATGGCAAATCATCAGATATGCCGTATGAACACTCTCCATAAAATCAAGTTACGAATTATAGTCATGAACTCAGCATGATTTTTAATTTAAAAATTAATTTTATTTTATAAAATTTCCAAAAGATCAAATGATATTATTTATCTTATAAATAAATGGGATAGAATTACTAACTAACACCCAATAATTGAAGCCGGTATAAGACATTAAAGAATAGAATTTTTTACTTAATTGCTTCATGCGAAATTTCAGATATTAAATGATAAAAGAAAAATATTTCCAAAACTAATTTATTATGTATAATTTTTAAGATAATAAAATCGAACGACAAGCAGACTTTATTATTACTTTGGAATTTTTTAAATTATTAATTTCCGTATCTTATAATTTTTCTTTTATTAAATCAACAACATAATGTTATAATATTATATAAATATTAATTGTTAAATAAATTTCTCATCTACTAACCAGAAACAAGGTTAAAAACAACCTAGTTTCTACCTAGTTTCTACCTAATTTCTACCTAGTTTCTACCTAGTTTTTACCCTTTTCTTAATTTTATTGACGACGTTCACATTTCGCATTCTAAGATTTACCTTGTTTCTAGCTACAATAATTGATTCTATTTTTACTACCTAGTAACTACTTTCCAGCCTATTAAAAATTGTTAGATTTCTACCAGGGTAATATTTATTTATTTAAAATAAAAAATATATTCACATATTTAGATAACGCATACCATTTAATTAGAATTTATAAATTATTTTCTATATGCATTACTACGTATTACGTTTTATGATTTACAGTTAATAATTAATAGTTATTAATATATTTTTTTACACTAATTATTGTAAATTTTAATGTTAAACACTTCTGCTGAACATATAATATTTTATTCGATGAAAAAAATTCCGACCTTTGCTGAGTATCGCACCCACGACCCTACGATTCGCAAGCTAACTCATTATTCGCTATGCTAAAATGCAATAAACGATTACTATACTATACTTTGCATATGATCAACACACCACTTAAGATCATAAAATAATTTTTTGGCACAAGATCAAAAGTATATTGCAAATCAATTTTTTAAATTCTTTTCCATGTTGGAAAGATCTGCGGGTGTTTATCTATATATATATATATATATATATATATATATATATATATATATATATATATATATATATATATATATATATATATATATATATATATATATATATTAATTGTCGTACTCGTAAGGTCTTGACTAGAAAAGACATCGTTCTTTCCAATATTAGAAAAAGTTGAGGAAATCTAACTAAATCCAAGATAGAAAGCCTAATTATTTTCTTAATTTTTCTACTTGAAAAATTTTGACTGTAGAAAACACATATTTCTTTTTAACATGAGTCAAAGATAAGGGAATCTGAATAATGTCGAGAAATTAATAATTCTTATAAGATGAATTTTATATAGGGTAATCTAACTCGGATCTGGCGAGTATTACTCACATGAGGAAATCATTAGTAATACTGACTAGGATCTAGCCCGAAGTTGGGATATACCGAGTATATATACCCTGGTAAAAATCTAACAATTTTTAATAGGCTGGAAAGTAGTTACTAGATAGTAAAAATAGAATCAATCATTGTGGCTAGAAACAAGGTAAATCTTAGAATGCAAAATATGAACGTTGTCAATAAAAGTAAGAAAAAGGTAGAAACTAGGTTTAAAAACTAGTTAAAAACTAGGTAGAAACTAGGTAGAAACTAGGTTGTTTTTAACCTTATTTCCGGTTAGTAAATAAGCAATTTATTTAACAATTAATATTTCTATAATATTATAACATTATGTTGTTGATTTAATAAAAGAAAAGTCATAAGATATGTAAATTAATAATTTTAAAAAATTACAAAGTAATAATAATGTCTGCTTGTCGTTCAATTTTATCATCTTAAAAATTATACGTAATAAATTAGTTTTGGAAATATTTTTCTTTTATTATTGAATATCTAAAATTTCGCATGAAGCAATTAATTAAAAAATTCTATTCTTTAATGTCTTATACCGGCTTCAATTATTGGTTGTTAGTTAGTAATTCTATTCTATTTATGCATAAAATAAATAATATCATTTGAACTTTTGGAAATTGTACAAAATAAAATTAATTTTTAAATTAAAAATCATGCTGAGTTCATAATTATAATTCGTAACTTGATTTTATGGAGAGTGTTCATACGGCATATCTGATGATTTGCCATACCCACAACCCGTGTGGAAATTGATTCTCGAATCTAACTAGTATCGGGTGAGTTTTCCTTATCAAATGTTCGGACCCAGAAGGGAAATCTAGCCTGATCCTAGTTCCGATTTGTCCCACTTTTAATAGCATTTTTAATAGGGAACGAGCTTAGATCTTGGTAGGTATACCAAGCTGGAAACTAGATAAAATCTAGTCAAAAAATCTAGAAATTAAGCCAATAATAAATTATTCTAATTTTGTTTCCTCGATTAAGTGAATAATTTTTTGACTCTTTAATATTTATTTATTTAAAATAAAAAAATATATTTACGTATTTAGGTGACGCATACTATTAATGAGAATTTATAAATTATTTTCTATATGTATTACTACGTATTACGTATTACGATCTACAGTTAATAATTAATAATTATTAATATATTTTTTTTACACTAATTATTGTAAATTTTAATGTTAAGCACCTCTGTTGAACGAATAAATTATTTTATCTCAATGAAAAAAATTCCGACCTCCCTAACGCATTATGCACTATGCTAAAACGCAATGTGGGATTACTATACTATATTTTGCATATGACCGTACAGCACTTAAGACCATATAATAATATTTTATAAAGACAAGATAATACATACATAGTAAATCAATTTTTTTTAAATTCTTTCCCATGTTGGAAAGATCTGCGAGTATTATTATTTATATATATATATATATATATAATTTCTGTACACATAAGGGCTTGACTAGAAAAAACATCGTTCTTTCCAATATTAGAAAAAGTTGAGGAAATCTAACTAGAATCAAAATAGAAAGCCTAACCATTTCCTTACTTCTCTTACTATGCAGATTCCGCCTAGAAATACGTGAGTTTTTCCAAAATAGGGAGAAGTTAAGGAAATCTAACTAAAACCAAGATAGAAATCCTAATCATTTCCTTAAGTTTTCTGCTTGTAAAATTTTGACTATACAAAACACGTATTTCTTTCAAGAATCAATAAAAGATAAGGAAATCTGAATAAAGTCGAGAAAGTAATAATTAATATAAGATGATTATTAGATGATCGAAGGGAAATCTAACTCGGATCTGGCGAGATTTACCTACATGAGGAAATCATCAGTAATACTGACTAGGATCTATCCCGAACTAGGGATATGCCGAGTATATTTCTGCACGGGAAGTGGTAAAACATTATCTTGGTTAGTATATAAGCCCAATTATCACTTCCCATAAGTATAACATATATATTGTATACGAATGTGTAAGCTATTGTCAATGCGCTGTATATGTATTTAAATGTATAAGGTATATAAATCCAGCGTACTTATAAGTTAGTTCAAAATTTTCGAAATGAATTTGATAAACATTTACAATTAATTATTTAAAATAATGATTAAAGTCAATGAATTTATATAAGAAAGCATAATAACGATATCAATTTTTTAGCTAGGTTATGTGTTATACCTCGCTTAACCTTGTTTTAAGATAAATTTTAGTCATAAGCACACACGCGCGCGCGCGACATTCCATAACCAAAATATTAATTGCCTATTAACTAGGGAATGACTAGATGAAAAGGAATAAAAACAACCTATTTTCTATTTTTAAAAATAATTTCAGTTTCAATAGGTAAAATATACTTAGTTTCCAGGTAATTTTATTGGAAACGTAAAATATATTTACTCCAAACTAACTATTATAGCCATTAAATACCTAAAAAATAGCTTCAAAAATATAACTATAAATCGGACGGAATGACCGTAAAAAACGTCACATGTTTTCCTATTTACTACCGAACAAATATACCTTGTTACTAGGTATCTTCATTTGAAAATACCTTGTTTATACCTTAAAAATAGAATGCATTTCTACCAGGGTATCTGGACGGGTATATCCTGTGTGAAAATTTCATCATTCTTTTCTAAATCTGATGTACTACACGACGTGTGATACATATACAAATCTAAATGTTCCAATGGCAAATTGTAGTCACTGAGTTTTTGGCTTTGGCGATGCCAGTATATAGATATATATATATATATATATATATATATATATATATATATATATATATATATATATATATATATATATATATATATATAGTAGCTAACAATGCGCATTGAAAATGTTACTGTACCATACTCAAAGCGTTGAAATCAAAACGGAAACGAGCCGCCCCAGCCCAGATCTGCCAAGACTCGCGCTGAAGTTGGATTCGTCGATGCTATCCAACGGCGGAACACGCCCTAACCGCGGCTCTCCGCTCGATTGGCCACCAGCGCACCATTTGACCGCCCACAGTTTCTGGGCGGGTCGTTAGCGGAGGCTATAAAATCCCCCTCTGAGCTGGACTCGGTTAGATTTGTGCCAGTGATCGGACGGGACGCTTCTCAGTGTGTAGAAAGATTTCAGTGTGATGTAACCGTTTAGCTGCAACTACAGCAGAGCAGCATTCTCGATGGCATCTCTCTTACTGGGAGCAATAGACAAAGCGTCGACGTAATAGTTTCAAGTGAGTAGCCCACAGATACGGCACGCAAGCCTCGGGCTGACCGTGTGATTCTGGAAGTGCTGTAAACAGGTAGACGGTTTTTCTGACTCGCAGTGCGTCGTGGAATAATGGTTAACATGCAGGGATCGTACGAGCAGCTAACGGTCACCACACCGTCGTCGTCACTGCCGTCCGCTCGCACCGGCCTCAAAAGCAATTTCAGAATCCGCGATATTGTACCCGAGGCCTGTGCAAGTGCCCCAACGCCCTGCGGCCGTTTGCCGCCGCCCGACAGCGAAGATTCAAGCGACCTGGACGTGATCGGAAGTGGTTCGCACACGCCGCCACCGCTGGACTGTTCACGCGGCACAATTCAGTACCATCGGCATCATGGGTCTGAATCCGATTCGACATTCGAGAAGAAGAAGGCGGAGAAACCACCCTACAGCTACAATGCGCTCATAATGATGGCTATACGGCAGAGCCCCGAGAAGCGGCTCACGCTCAATGGCATCTACGAATACATAATGCGCAACTTTCCCTACTACGAGAACAATAAGCAGGGTTGGCAGAACTCCATCAGGCACAACCTCTCACTGAACAAGTGTTTCGTGAAAGTGCCGCGACACTATGATGACCCGGGTAAGGGCAATTACTGGATGCTTGATGCCAGCAGCGAGGACGTCTTCATCGGGGGCACTACAGGTAAGCTGCGTCGGCGCACTACAGCCGCTTCACGCTCGCGTTTGGCTGCATTCAAGCGGGGTACTGTTCTGAGGAGCCTCTACACAACACCGTACGCGCCACCCAGTTGGGCTGCGGCCGCTTCATTCTATGGGTTACCGTACCTGACGCGCGGTGTCGCGACATCCTATGCGCCACTACAGATACCTACGGGCTATCCGGCTAGCCTATTACCCGGAGCGGGCACGATTCCGGGGCCACCAACAGCACACTGCCAAAGTGTCGGTTTCTCGGTGGAGCGGCTATTGCAGACACCGACGGCAACGTACGGATCAGTGCCCGCACTTTCGACGCCTCCAACGGCAGGAACATCCTACGGCTTGTATGCGACGCTGCGGAGCCTTGCGGCGCATCAGCACCACCAGGTGGCTGTACAACAGTTGGCGCAGCAGCAGCAGTCGCGATACCAACTTCGGGCGCTGGGCGACGGTTTGGTCGGTGGGGCGGTCTCGCGTAATAGCAGCCCTGAACCCATTGCCCAGCGCACATCGCCCGCACCAACCCAGAACTACTCGACTTCACCGACAGTCCAGGCGCCGCGACGTGGACCTCAGTTGCTGTTGAAGCCCATCGCCGTGCTAACGGCTCGACAGAGCTGAAGTACTTACAAGTAATCGGTGCCGATCCAGTTAGTCGCAGGTGCGCGCAGGTCGGTAAACGATTCGCCAAACTCTTCTATTGTTATCTTCGGTGTCTCAGAAGCCAAATGAACTGTATACAAGATAATATTCTATAAACATTCATACAACTGCACATTGCTTTTGTACGGTAGAAAATTGTACACTTTCTTCACTTTTTATATAAACAACGAAGGTAGCCCATCTCTCTTTTTCTTTCTCTCTATACCTATCTATATATATTTATATATATAAATTTCGAAAATTCCGGTGATATAATAATTCTGACAGAAAAAATGTCACTTTCCCTTTCTTGAACTAAATACATGTAATTTTCGGTACATTCAATTAATTTATATTTATTTTTAATGATATGAATTATTATATGAAGTTATTACACAAGCGAACTTTCAGTTTGTCCATAAAACGCATAAATGGAAAATACGTATTAAAATTTACGAGAAAACTATCGACTAGTTTTTAAATTCTAAAGCACTATATATATGTATATATATATATATATATATATATATATATATATATATGTATATATATATATATATATATATAATACGTAGAATTTTATATTTTATTTGAAAAGCATTAAATTCATACACTCAGAAGATGTATCGAAATTATATTCTAAATTTTGTAAATTTTTGTAAATATTGTATATAATGTATATTAGAAATAATGTAAATA
The DNA here is from genome assembly GCA_018907035.1 of Sycobia sp. Sy_11. NCBI lineage: Eukaryota > Metazoa > Arthropoda > Insecta > Hymenoptera > Epichrysomallidae > Sycobia > Sycobia sp. Sy_11. The sequence continues at coordinate 835,498 of JACCIC010000156.1, read as the reverse complement.
TTTTGAACATGTTTTACTTGTTAAAGTTTTTTACAATAAATAAATTTAACAAATTGTATTAGAGTTTATTTTTAATATTTTCACAACCCTGGTAGACATGATAGCATTGTTTAGTCATAAACAAGGTATTTTGTAATAAAGAAACCTATAACAAGGTATTAACATTCGACAGTAACTAAAAATATATGTACCGTTTTTTCTGTAATTCCGAACGATATATAGAAACATTTTTTAAACCTATTTTTAGGGATTTAATATCCATAATAGTTACTGTCGCATATGTATACGTTACGTTATATTTAAAATCTACCTTAAAGCAAGCTTGAAACTAAGTATAAGATATAGTTTTGCCAAAAAATTAATATAGTTATGATGAATTTTTAAATAGATTCATGGATTTTAATAATTATTTTAATTAATACATTGTAAATTTGGATCGAGTTCGTAATTTTTAATTAATATATATAAGCTACATAACTTATATGTATATAACATGTTAAACACATCGACAATAGTTTACACATAATCGTATGCAATGTATATACTTATGAATTATGAATCAGGCTTATATATTCTAATGAAGGTAATGTTTTGCCACTTGCGGGAGTGTCCAGTCACCAGACATATATATTGTGTATTCACTCTCCATAAATTAAAGTTTCAAATTAACTTAAAAAAATTCAAAAATATCAAATTATATTATTTATTTTATAAATAAATTGAATAGTATCTCTAAGTAACAACCAATAATTGAAGCTGGTACAAGACAACAAAGAAAAGTATTTTTTTAATTAATTTTTTGATACGAAAGTTTAGATATTTAATAATAAAAGGAAAAACTTTCCAAAACTAATTTATGTTATCTATAATTTTTAAGATGACGAATGAAAAACAGACTTAATTATTTTTTTGTAATTCTTTCACATTGCTGTTTCCGTATCTTATGATTTTTCTTTTATTAAATAAACAACATAATGTTATAATATTATATAAATATTAATGGTTAAATAAATTCTTCATTTGCTAGCCTGACACAAGATTCAAAGAAACGTGGTTTTTAACTAGTTTTAAAACTTACTTTCTACCTTTTTCTTAATTTTATTGACGAGATTCCTATTTTGCATTCTAAGATTCGCCTAATTTCTATCCAGGATGATTGATTCTATTATTACTACCTAAGTAACTACTTTCCAGCCCATTAAAATGATTTGATTTCTACCAAGGAAAACTTTTTACTATACACGCGCGCGTGCGCGTATGTGTGTACATACTAGCAAGTTTTCCCTGGTAGATATATATATATATACTGTATTTCCGAAAAGATTCGCCAGCAATTGTAATTACAAATGCCATAATCATTTCGGAACGATATATAGGTTCTAATTATAGCTATGATAATGGCAACCAAGCATCGCGTTGATATTCTTAATCCTATTTGATCATCACTTTCTCATACCTAATATTTATTGAAAGAGAATTTAAAACTATTAAAATACAATTACAATAAAATTACAATTTAAAAATATTCTTTTATGTAGGACAAACTAGAATTTTGACTGGATTAAAAAGAGTTACAATCATTGATTCAAATGTCATGCCAAAGCTTGGTTGTCTAATGGACGTCTTGATTAACCCCACTTAATGAAGTTATTTGTGATAAGTTGGGGTCTTTTCGGAAAATCGGTATATATATATATATATATATATATATATATATATATATATATATATTAAGAAGCTATATACCATTATATAATATCCTTTTAAACAATCTAAAATTTCAGTCATCTTTCAGTGTGACAAAAGTCACTGAAACCTACAATTACAATTTTCAACGACGAATTTGCAGCCACTCTGGTAAACATCGATTTAATTTTTAGACTATAAAAGAGATATTTTAATGGATAGATATAGTAACAAATATAGTGTAACTTGAAACATGAAAAACTGCGGTCATTCCTGCCGATTTGATAGATACATATGCTCAAGTCATTTTTTAGGTAATGCATACTTATAAAAAATAGTGTCAATTTTTACGCTAAACTTGAAAACTAGCTTAAAACTAGTTCTATAGGTATCTAAGCTAAGTTCTGGTAAAAATCTAAAGTAATAAACAAGCTAATAATTGATAATTTTAATTAAAGACAGTTCAAATATTTACCTGTTAAAATAGCATGCTATTGGACATCAATGTAACGCTGTTTTCAATAATTTATTATTGCCATTTATTGGACTTAAAGTATACTTGACAATTTTTAAACCAATGCTATACAAAGATAAATATTTAATAAGGACAATGGCTGCAATTTCGATAATAAAAGCAGCTAAAATGATCTAATCTGTTAAGAATTAAAAAAGTATTTTAAAAATTTCTCCCCAGCTGGATCCACATTTTGCCTTGCTATTCATATATGATGTGCTACTCTGTCGATTACTATATAAACACAATTAAAGTACTTTACTATATAACGAGTCTGACATTTATAATTATACGTAAAGTTGCAGTCGCAGAGTGTCAAATCAAAAAAATATTTCAGTATTTGAAATATATAAATTACTTATTTTGAATAAATGGTTCTGTAATTGTATACCGATAAACTAATTATTTCATTTGAAAAATATTTATTTAAACCCTGATAGAAATGCATTATATTTTTTAGGTATAAACAAGGTATTTTCAAATGAAGGTACCTAGTAATAAGGTATATTTGTTCGGTAGTAAATAGGAAAACATGTAACGTTTTTTACAGTCATTCCGGCCGATTTATAGTTACATTTTTGAAGCTATTTTTTAGGTATTTAATGGCTATAATAGTTAGTTTGAGTAAATATATTTTACGTTTCCAATAAAGTTACCTTGAAACTGGGTATATTTTACCTATTGAAACTGAAATTATATTTTTAAAAATAGAAAATAGGTTGTTTTTATTCCTTATCATCTAGTTATTCCCTAGTTAATGTGCAATTAATATTTTGGTTATGGAATATTGTGTGTGTTTGTTTGTGTGTGTGTGTGTGTGTGTGTGTGTGTGTGTGTGTGTGTGTGTGTGTGTGTGTGTGGTTATGACTAAACTTTATCTTAAAACAAGGTTAAGCGAGGTATAACACATAACCTAGCTAAAAAATTGATATCGTTATTAATGCTTTCTTATAAAAAAAATATAAAATTTTAGATATTAAATAATAAAAGAAAAATATTTCCAAAACTAATTTATTATGTATAATTTTTAAGATAATAAAATCGAACGACAAGCAGACTTTATTATTACTTTGGAATTTTTTTAAATTATTAATTTCCATATCTTATGATTTTTCTTTTATTAAATCAACAACATAATGTTATAATATTATAGAAATATTAATTGTTAAATAAATTGCTTATTTACTAACCGGAAACAAGATTAAAAACAACCTAGTTTCTACCTAGTTTCTATCTAGTTTTTATTGACCACGTTCACATTTTGCATTCTAAGATTTACCTTGTTTCTAGCCACAATGATTAATTCTATTTTTACTACCTAGTAACTACTTTCCAGCCTATTAAAAATTGTTAGATTTCTACCAGGGTTAATGTTATAATATTATATAAATATTAATTGTTAAATAAATTGCTCATTTAATAACCAGAAATAAGGTGAAAAACCACCTAGTTTCTACCTAGTTTTTCATTAGTTTTTAAATCTAGTTTCTACCTTTTTCTTAATTTTATTGACAACGTTCACATTTTGCATTCTAAAATTTGCCTTGTTTCTACCCACAATGATTGATTCTATTTTTACTACCTAGTAACTACTTTCCAGCCTATTAAAAATTGTTAGATTTCTACCAGGGTATCTCAATATAAGAAATTAAGATCTTGAAAATAGTTATTTATCCAATTAATCGTTGAACTAAAAAAAAGGTTAGATAAACATTAGTAAATATTGATTAAAATGTAGTCAATACATTTTTATGTGACTGTATATTAAATAAATATTTTTTAGATTGTGAAATAAGTTGCTTCAAAGAAGAAAACCAGCATGTAAAAAATTCCTTCATCAAGAACTTGTTCGCTTGAATTAAAATGATATAAGATTGATATTTTACTATATGACCTACAAAATAGGAAATTTATTTTTTAGGGTGATAAATAATCTCTAGATTTCAGAATATAATTTTTGCATGAAATTGAGCAATAATAACAAAATCAGGTAATCTAGGTAAATAATTTCTTACTTTTTAGATAATTTCGAGACATCCTTAACTCATTCGGTTTAGTTGAAGGGATATTGTAAAATATGTAGCTTATATCGTTTTAATTCCAGTGAATAAGTTCTTGATGAAGGAATTTTTTAGATTCTGGGTTTCCTATTTTAAGCAACTTTAGCAATCTAAGAAAATATTTGTTTGATCTTTAATTTAAGAAATAATTTTTTATCCGATACAAGGTTTATCATGTGGCGCGGACATTACACTATTTAATTCTAAATTGAGATTTCGCATTTTCAGTCAATGAAAAAAACAATTTATCACTTATTTATCGATAATTTTCCAAAGCATATACCCGTGCAGAAATATACTGGGTATATCCCTAGTTCGGGCTAGATCCTAGTCAGTATTACTGATGATTTCCTCATGTAGGTATATATGTATATGTATATAAATGTGTGTGTGTGTGTATGTGTGTTTGTGAGTACGCGCATATTCATTTATATATATATATATATATATATATATATATATATATATATATATATATATATATATACCCGCCGATCTTTCCAACATGGGAAAGAATTTAAAAAATTGATTTACTATGTATGTATTATCTTGTCTTTATAAAATATTATTATATGGTCTTAAGTGCTGTACGGTCATATGCAAAATATAGTATAGTAATCCCATATTGCGTTTTAGCATAGTGCATAATGCGTTAGCTTGCGAATCGTAGGGTCGTGGGTTCGATACTCAGCGTAGGTCGGAATTTTTTTCATTGAGTTAAAATAATTTATTCGTTCAACAGAGGTGCTTAACATTAAAATTTACAATAATTAGTGTAAAAAAAATATATTAATAATTATTAATTATTAACTGTAAATCGTAATACGTAGTAATGCATATAGAAAATAATTTATAAATTCTAATTAATGGTATGCGTCACCTAAATACGTAAATATATTTTTTTATTTTAAATAAATAAATATTAAAGAGTCAAAAAATTATTCACTTAATCGAGGAAACAAAATTAGAATAATTTATTATTGGCTTAATTTGTAGATTTTCTGACTAGATTTTGTCTAGTTTCCAGCTTGGTATACCTACCAAAATCTAAGCTCGTTCCCTATTAAAAATGCTATTAAAAGTGGGACAAATCGGAACTAGGATCAGACTAGATTTCCCTTCTGGATCCGAACATTTAATAAGGAAAACTTAACCGATACTAGTTAGATTCGAGAATGAATTTCCACACGGGCCCGTGCAGAAATATACTCTTCATATACCTAGTTTGGGCTAGATCCTAATCAGTATTACTGATGATTTTCTCATGTAGGTATTACTCGCCAGATCCGACTTAGATTTCCTTACGATCATCTAATAATCGTCTTATAAGAATTATTAATTTCTCGACATTATTCAGATTCCCTTATCTTTTACTCATGTTAAAAAGAAATATGTGTTTTCTACAGTCAAAATTTTTCAAGTAGAAAAATTAAGGAAATAATTAGGCTTTCTATCTTGGATTTAGTTAGATTTCCTCAACTTTTTCTAATATTGGAAAGAACGATGTCTTTTCTAGTCAAGACCTTATGAGTACGAAAATTATATATATATATATATATATATATATATATATATATATATATATATATATAATAAATGAATGTGTTACACGCGCGCGCGCGCGTGTGTGTGTGTGTGTGTGTGTGTGTGTGTGTGTTGGATATACATTGATTTATATAAATATATAGATTTTATATATACACCCATTTATACATATATATATAAACACCCGCAGATCTTTCCACATTGGAAAGAATTTAAAAAATTGATTTACTATATATGTTTTATCTTGTGCTTTTAAAATTATTATATGATCTTATATGCTGTACGGTTATATGCAAAGTATAGTATAATCATCACATATTGCATTTTAGCATAGTGTATAATGTGTTAACTTGCGAATCGTAGGGTCGTATGTTCGATACTCAGCGAAGGTCGGAATTTTTTTCATTGAAATAAAATAATTTATATGTTCAACGGAGGTGTTTAATATTAAAATGTACAATAATTCATGTAAAAAAATATATGAATAATTATGAATTATTAACTGTAAATTGTAATACGTAATAGGTAGGAATGCATATATAAAATAATTTATAAATTCTAATTAAATGGTATACGTTACCTAAATACGTCAATATATTTTTTATTTTAAATAAATTGCTATTGAAGAGTCAAAAAATTATTCACTTAATGGAGGAAACAAAATTAGAATAATTTATAAATCGTCTTAATTTTCAGATTTTATGACTAGATTCTATCTAGTTTCCAATTTGTTATACCTACCAAAATCTAAGCTCGTTCCCTATATAAAATGCTATTAAAAATGGGACAAATCGGAACTAGGATCAGACTAGATTTCCCTTCTGGATCCGAACATTTAAGAAGGAAAACAAACCCGATACTAGTTAGATTTGAGAATGAATTTCTACACGGGAATGTGTATTTGATCTTGATTTTAGTTATTTCTTGAAACGTTCTAATGTGCGTGCGTGTGCTGTTTGAATAACCAAAGCTAACTGCAAATTGAAGTAACAGCCCGTGTGGAAATTCATTCTCGAATCTAACTAGTATCGGGTAAGTTTTCCTTATTAAATGGTCGGATCCAGAAGGGAAATCTAATCTGATCCTAGTTCCGATGTGTCCCACTTTTAATAGCATTTTTAATAGGGAACGAGCTTAGATTTTGGTAGGTATACCAAGCTGGAAACTAGACAAAATCTAGTCAGAAAATCTAGAAATTAAGCCAATAACAAATTATTCTAATTTTGTTTCCTCGATTCAGTGAATAATTTTTTGACTCATTAATATTTATTTATTTAAAATAAAAAATATATTTACGTATTTAGGTAACGTATACCATTTAATTAGAATTTATAAATTATTTTCTATATGTATTACTACGTATTACGTATTACGATTTACAGTTAATAATTAATATTATTAATATATTTATTGTACACTAATTATTGTAAATTTTAATATTAAGCAGCTCTGTTGAACGTATAAATTATTTTATTTCGATGAAAAAAATCCCGACCTCCGCTGAGTATCGAACCCACGACCCTACGATTCGCAAGCTAACGCATTATGCACTATGCTAAAACGCAATATGCGATTACTATACTATTCTTTGCATATGACCGTACAGCACTTAAGATAATATAATAATTTTATAAACACAAGATAAAACATACATAGTAAATAAATTTTTTAAATTCTTTCCCATGTTGGAAAGATATGCGGGTATATATATATATATATATATATATATATATATATATAAATGAATATGCACACACACACACACACACACACACACACACACACACACACACATATTTATATATATATATATATATATATATATATAATTTCTGTACACATAAGGCCTTGACTACAAAAAACATCGTTCTTTCCAATATTAGAAAAAGTTGAGGAAATCTAACCAGAATCAAAATAGAAAGCCTAACCATTTCCTTACTTCTCTTACTATGCAGATTCCGCCTAGAAAAACGTGAGTTTTTCCAAAATAGGGAGAAGTTAAGGAAATCTAACTAAAATCAAGATAGAAATCCTCATCATTCCCTTAAGTTTTCTGCTTGTAAAATTTTGACTATACAAAACACGTATTTCTTTCAAGAATCAATAAAAGATAAGGAAATCTGAATAAAGTCGAGAAAGTAATAATTAATATAAGATGATTATTAGATGATCGAAGGGAAATCTAACTCGGATCTGGCGAGATTTACCTACATGAGGAAATCATGAGTAATACTGACTAGGATCTAGTCCGAACTAGGGATATGCCGAGTATATTTCTGCACGGGAGTAGCCTAATGTCGCAACCCGTGTAGAAATTTATTCTCGAATCTGACTAGTATCAGGTGCGTTTTCCTTATCAAATGTTCGGACCCAGAAGGGAAATCTAGTCTCATCCTAGTTCCCATATGTCCCATTTTTAATAGCATTTTTTGACAATTCAAGTGAATTTCAACAAATCAAGTGAATAATTTTTTGACTCTTTAATACTTATTTATCTAAAATAAAAAAATATATTTACGTATTTAGGTAACGCATATCATTTAATTAGAATTTATAAATTATTTTCTATATGCATATTATACTTAGTACGATTTACAATTAACAATTACTAATTATTAATATACTTTTTATACACTAATTATTGTAAATTTTAATGTTAAACACCTTTGTTGAACATATAATGTTTTATTTCGATGAAAAAAATTCCGATCTTCGCTGAGTATCGGACCCACGACCCTATGATTCGCAAGCTAACGCATTATTCACTATGCTAAAACGCAATATGTGTTTATTATACTATACTTTGCATATGATCATACACCACTTAAGATCATAAAATAAGTTTATAGCATAAGATAAAACTTACATAGTAATTCAATTTTTTTAATTCTTTCCCATGTTAGAAAGATCTTGGAGTCGTTATATACATATATATATATATATATATACATATATATACATATATATACATATATATACATATATACATATATATATATATATATATATATATATATATATATATAAAACAAATGAATTCTACTTCTGTCGACTGCCCATATACAAATTAATAAATATTTTGTTTTTATTGGTCTTACAGTCCAATCAATTCCATCCAAAAATAAAATAAAATAAAAATAAAATAAAAATAATAAATTGGACAAGTCTTCAATTAGGTAAGGGTGTTGGGGACAGTCAGACTGCACTTTACTATCAAAGAATTTTTTCAGCTAATATTTTATTTTCAGATTAGTCTACGGGGGTGAATGTAAACAAGGACAGTCTGACTGTCATTATAATTTTAATTTAATTTTTAATTTAATTTTTATTTTTAATTTTTATTTTTTTATTTTATTTTTATTATTTTTTATTTTTTTATTTCTTATTTTTTATTTTTTATTATTATTTTTATTTTTTATTTTTATTTTATTTTATTTTTGGATGGAATTGATTGGACTGTAAGACCAATGTTTTCCATCAACCAAATACAATATTCCCCGTAGAAATCGTCCAGAGACACCTGGACATCGCATTCTATCATCCGAACACACAACTGCGTATAGAATTCGTCTTCAGGCAACGGGATATCGTAATCAACCGCCCATACACGCCAATAAAATATTTCTTAGTAGAAACCGTATTTAAAATGTGTATATATAATATGTACAATCTAATATACATACAATATATATTACATATGTCGTATATTTTAGTTTTTTCCATTAAATACTGTGAATATTTTTGTAGTGATTCCAACTAAAATTCAAGCAAAATGGTATGCGAATAGCAGATTTTCTAAGCAGACCATGGATATTGTCTTTTTATGCAGAAGTAACGATATTATATATATATATATATATATATATATATATATATATATATATATATATATATAGTTTCGTGGTTGTTGGTAAAAGAACCTTATTTTACATTCATTTCTTTTGTTCAAACTAAAAAAATACAGTCTATTGTCACAATTCTGAAGTTAATATAATGTAGAAAAACAAAAACATAATTTGTTGTTACAAACTATATTCAGTATGATTAGGCATACAGAACGATTTTATAAGAGAAGAAGAAAGTAAGACAGAGAGACGCAGAAAGAGAGAGAGAGAGAGAGAGAGAGAGAGAAAGAGAGATTTTTTTTTTTTTTTTTTTTTTTTTATGTAATTTAACGTCGCTTTATTTATGCTTCCAATTATCGGTGCTAATCAACGACGGAGGTCTACGATGTGTTTGTAAACAAAGCACATGTAATTAATTACAGCGGTGTAAAGAGAGATTTTCTCACGTAAAAGAAAATAAAATTTACAAAAATCAAAAGATATCCATAAGGTGTGAGAGTAGTGGCAGATTAACCTGCAGAATAAAAAAGATAATACCGACTAACGTCATCCCTTCTTTAGGATCGAATCCCAAAGTCGGATATGACCATTCGTTTGAGCTGGCCTGGTATTAATACTTTAAGGCAGTATTCTACTATAGACTCTCGAAAAAAACCCCAATTTTGTGAAATTTTTCTGAGAATGCTATTGAAGATATGGATGTAGGATTTGAAATGCTCAATAAATACACTCTTGAAGTACATACAATTTTTTTTTTTATTTATTTTATACATTTTTTATACATGTAAAGTATGGTCAAAGCCTATACCTCTAAAAGTAGGTAACGTTGGTCTGAAACAAAAAAATCAAATAGTTGTATGTTCATCGTGACTCCAGAAACCGATCTAACTAGAATATTTTATGTACGTGCAAAATCAACAAAATGGCGGCTAAAATACGAAAGAAAAAATTGCTTTCTTTTCGTTTTTTTTTGCAATAAAAATATAGTGAGAATTAAAATTTTAAGTTAATTGTAGTTAGGCCGGTTGATACAAATATATAGAACATGTGTTCAAAATTTCATAACGATCGGTTCAATAGTTTTTTAGTTTTCACGACCACGGACTTGAAAACGCTGTTTTGAGAAAAACGCATTTAAAGTTTTTGTAAGTGAAAAATCGTAGAAAAAATTATCTTACGCTCAATCAGCGATGCCTGGGTTAAACAATATACCTTCAACTTGTTCCTGGCGAGTATTTTCATCTAATTTAGCCTGCTTTTTTTGAGTTCTGCTTTCCTTAGAAGCCTCAGTCGAGCGGCGGTTCTCTCGAACGATGTTCTGTTGGTCGCGCATATTGGCGATCTGCATGGCGGTTTGGCCGATTTTTAGGCCCATAATTTCGATTATTTTTAAAAGTGGGCTGAATCCTTCATTAAAAATTCAAGCAGTAGTGAGGCATGCAATTTTAACGATTTTTTTCCATTATAGATATGCTTCGGTGCCATAGCCCAAATTGTTGAGCTGAAACACTCATTGTTATTTTGCATGTTCCTGCCCAAAAATCTTTCCAGCAATTCCGTTTTTGTTAGATATTCGTACATCGGTTTCAGAACACAATGCCCACTGTGAGAGCATTGAAAACACAGTAAAAAAATGAATAAAAGGATAACCACCAGTATTATCAACTTTAACATCAAATCTCGGATCGTTAGACTTTTTCAGTTTTGCTGCTGACGTACTCGTGTTACTAGTACCTCTTTCTTCAGTGAATCTGTTTCCGTGAAAAGAACGTTTTATAGTTGTAGATGGACGACTAGAAGTTTTCTGTGCACGATACACTTTCTTCGTATCCATTGCGAATAGATAGATGCTTCACTTTTGATCTTCGAATCACGACTGATTCTCCACTACTGAAATACAGAACTGAAATACAGAAGCAAAATTGTAAAGGGAAGGTAATATTGAGAAGCAAAGGTATATATTTTGATGAGAATATATATAGGTGTAATGAATTACAATAGGGGAACAGCTGCTGCAGCAAACAAGGCCTGGTAGATGGCTTATCCGGCACACGCTGGGCGGGTCGGAATAGCGCGCTCAGGTAAGTGCGTTCGAAAGCTGAAAAAATATAGTTAGACTACCTGAATCTTTCTAAAGTTTTGAGCTAACATTGTTGAATATATTTACTTTCGAAAAATGTAGAAAAAATAAAACTTTTTCAAAATTATAAAGTAGAATACTGCATTAAGCGGGCTATTTTGAGTTGATGATCATGATTCAAGACGCTATCTAGTGGCCGCTAGTGGAACTGACTGCTAAGACTGTTAACTTAATTTACTGATGAAAGTAAAATGATTTTCAATAAAAAATATAGCCTATGTCCTTCCCAAGATAATATAGAATCTATATGTCAAATTTCAGAACAATCGGTTCAGTAGTTTTTTCGGTTATCGTGTACAAACAAAAACACGCTTTGTCTTCATAAATTAGTATGATATGATATGATATATATATATATATATATATATATATATGCATGTGCGCATATCATATCATATCATATCATATCATACTAATTTATGAAGACAAAGCGTGTTTTTGTTTGTACACGATAACCGAAAAAACTACTGAACCGATTGTTCTGAAATTTGACATATAGATTCTATATTATCTTGGGAAGGACATAGGCTATGTTTTTTCTTGAAAATCATTTTACTTTTAACAATAAATTAAGTTAACAGTTTTAGTGGCCAATTTCACCAGTGGCCACTACGTGGCGTCTTGAATCACAAACATCAACTCAATTTAGTCTGCTTAAAGTATTAATACCAGGCCAGCTCAACTGAATTTTCATATCCAACTTTGAGATTCGTATCCTAAAGGAGGTGTGACATTAGTCGGTATTACCTTACGTAGAAATCTCTCTCTCTCTCTCTCTCTCTCTCTCTCTCTCTCTCTCTCTCTCTCTCTCTCTCTCTCTCTCTCTCTCTCTGTCACTATCTCTTTGTCTTTCTTTCTCCTTCTCTTATAAAATGGTTCTGTATGCCAAATCATACTGAATATAGTTTGAGACGACAAATGATATTTTTGTTTTTATACGTTATATTAACTTCAGAATTGTGACAAGAGACTGTTTGTTTTAGTTTGAACAAAAGAAATAATGGCTGAATAGGGTTCTTTACCAACAACCTCGAAACTCTGTATATTTAAATGAAATATATCGTCACTTCTGCATAAAAAGGCAACATCCATCGTGTATTTAAAAAATATGCTATGCGAATACCAACATTTTGCTTGAATTTCAGTTATCATCACTACGAAAATATTCACGGTATTTAATTGAAAAAACGGAGATATAAAAAGTGTATATATATATATATATATATATTGTATGTATATTATATTGTACATAGTATATATACACATTTTAAATACGCTTTCTACTGAGAAATATTGTATTGGCGTGTACGGGCGGTTGATTACGATATCCCGTTCCTCAAGACGATTTCTATAGGCAGTTATGTGTTCGAATGATAAAATGCGAGGTCCAGGTGTCTCTGGGCGATTTCTATGGGGAATATTATATTTAGTTGATAGAAAACGCCGTCCAGGAATGAGGAAATCAACTTCTATGGGAAGATTCGTGTTGGGACGGTAAAATACGATATCTAGATCTTTCCGAACGACTTCTACGGGGAGTATTGTATTTAGTCGTTAGGAAGCGATGCTATCTTTCCTGGGACGACTCCTACTGGGACTATCGTGTTTAGTTGGTAGGAAACGATGTTAAGGTATGTCGGGACAACTTCTACGGGGAGTTTCGTGTTCGAATGATGGAATGCGATTTCCCCGTGCAGTTGACTATAGAAAACACGTATTTCTTTCAAGAATCAATAAAAGATAAGGAAATCTGAATAAAGTCGAGAAAGTAATAATTAATATAAGATGATTATTAAATGATCGTAGGGAAATCTAACTCGGATCTGGCGAGATTTACCTACATGAGGAAATGATCAGTAATACTGACTAGGATCTAGCCCGAACTAGGGATATGTCGAGTGTATTTCTGTACGGAATATTTGCAGTTTGTTTCTGAATAATAAAAAACTTTTATTTCTGTTCAATTTAAATTTTTTAACTAATATTTAGAATCAAGATGATGATTTATTTGGAATTGAATTCCCTGTTTTAACGTTTGAAGTATTTTTATTTGTTGTTTGCATCGTTAAAACAAGAAAATGTTCAAAGCCATGTTGATTTATAAAAATCTTTCTACAGCACCTATGTATAATATACAATAACCCTAATATAATAATAATAATAATTTTAAATTATAATAATAATAATTTTTGTTATAATAGTTCATATATCCCATGCTATTTTGAATTACGCGCGCGTCGCATTGTCCAACGTTGCTGTGAGCTTGCCTATACGGCAGACATTGTAGTTCCGGGAACACGCGATTTTCCCTCGTATTACCCCTTTTTATTTAAATCTCTTCTCAAAATTACCATCGATACTTAACTTTAAAGATATCATTAAAATTTTTAAGAAATAATCAATACGCGTCTCGTTTATGAATAGGATCTTTAATTTTTTTAAAGAGATATTAATAAACTAAATCTCATTTCCTACGGGTCTCTCATAAGTGTTAATACGAAACCAGGATAAATTATAATTTTATAATTCTTTATAATTTTTTCAAACTATTAACGTATTTTAGAATTCTTTTAAACTATTTACGTATCATATGATATTTCTTTTATTCTATAAACAACATAATAATTATAATATTGTATAAATATGAATTTTTTCAATTATAGTAATTGAAACTTACATCCGAATGAAAATTTTCATTTACTAGCCCGAACCAAGGTTCCAGCTTCAAACTTAGTTTCTATCGATTTTTTAATTTTATAGACAATGTTCATATTTTTCATTCTAAGATTGGCCTAGTTTTAAGCTATGATAAATTCATTCTATTTTTAATACTAGTAACTACTTTGCAACCTATTGAAAATTGTTAGATTTCTACCAGAGTTATTATAGTCTTATTATTGCTCATGATCGGTCCATACTTTATATCAGCAAATATTTTTTCAGTGAAATAAAATAATACAAAAACTAATTATTTTTCAGCTTCATATACCTTAGAAAAATACATTTAAGAAAATATTATCTAGATGTGGGTAATCACGTACTAAAATCAAAACGATATATAAGTTGTTATAATATAAGTATATATATTATATATATATATATATATATATATATATATATATATATATATATATATATATAAATGCATATACTATTAATCGGAATCCATAAATTAATTTCATAATGTATAACTGTAAGAGATCTAAAATTGATATATAAGATTTTTATAATTTTACCCAGCATACTGCGATAGTGCAATGAATAAGGCGTTAGCTTGCGAAACCAATGGTCTACGGATAGAATCCCGGTGAGGTCGAAGTTTTTTTAAACGAAATAAAATAATTATGAGACTTTGGTTAAATAATATAATATTAATTTAAAATTATAAGTGATGAAATAAATGTAATAAAAGTAAATTAACGTATAAATTGTAAAAGAATTCAAGAAATTATTCGCTTAGTTTAAACTTTTGATTTTTAAAGTCAAGAAAATAATGTTTTGAATCAAGAAACTATGCACTACTTTTAAAAATTTAACATACTCGAATTTTCATGTTTCTAGAAAATAAAAACGTATTTCAAATAATTATTGTTTTAAAGATAGTGAAGTATTGAAATTCTTAATCCAAGTATATATTCACTTAATTTTGTCGGCTTGAATCAATAATTAAATTTTTTGATTTAAAATCTTCAGTTATTGGTTTAAGAAAATATTTTCTTTAGATAAGCAAATATTTTTTTAATTTCGAATTTCAGACAAGAATTTATTTTCCTGATATTAAATATGAATTGATTGGTTTAAGGATTTATTTTCTCAAAATAAGAAAATATCCATTTAATTTCCAATATTTAAGTTCTGCTGTTTAGAAAATATAAGCTTTATTTTAGTAACTACTTACTTGGTTCAAGTTTATACGATTACTTGGTTAAAGAAAAGATTTACTTGGTACAGAACAATCGCATAAATTTCTTGAATCAAGTAATATTTACTCATATTAGAATTTTTTCCAGTGTATAATGTTAATGAATTATTTCGATAAATCTATTTCTTAAACTAAGAAACTTTTTGTTTAATTAATTCGATAGTATTGTTTTTTTAATAGTATCATAAAAATTTTGTCTTTGATCACAGATTTGATCAATCTATAATTTAAGTATTTTGATCATTTGTAATTATAGCTATTAAATTTTCTGAATTCGATGCATTACTTTTTTGTTTTAATATAATAACCTTCTGATTCAAAATTTTGTCTCCTTAGATTAAGAACATATTCATTTATATATGTATTGTGTAACTCTATGCTATGTATACTGTATAAAAAACAATTAAATACTAATTTCTAGAAAATATTAGTTTGATTCTGTAAAGCTTTTTTTAGAGAATCAAAAGTATTGTGTTCAGGTATATGATTAAGAAATTTAAGAAACTCAGGTTTTCCATTTTAAGTTTCATCAGCTTGTTTTCAAGAAACGTTTTCTAGAAAATGAAAATGTTTATTTTCAGATTATGATGAGCTATATTTAAGTAATTAGAACATTATAATTAAATAAATATTTACTTGACTGGATTTTCTGGTTTTAAGAAAATCTATTCTCTTGGTTGAAGAAAAACATGTTTTAGTTCTTAGAAATTTTTTCGGAATTGAAATTAATATTTACAGGGAGTTGGTCTTGAACCTCGGTACCGTTCAGACGTGTTTACACGTGACTGTGATAGCGACTTCCTTCTATTATCGTAATTGTGTATACAGTAACTATTCTAGTGAGTGCAGTGCGATACTTAATTAAAGACTAGAGTTTTCTTTAGGAGAAAGTGTTTCTGCTCAAGAAACACTTGCCCCCGCTTACTCAAAAAAATGGCTAGCAATTCACAATATGTAGAACCTAAAGTATCTTACGCTGAAATGGCAGAACAATCGCAATTTCCTACAAGAGAGCAAGCAACCATTTTAGATACTGTGGAAGAAATATCTATTCAAGAATACACTGTTGCTATTGGTAAAATTGTGGACCCAAAAAAACATAAGATTCGTATCAAGAATTTCACACGGAAAAGTTTGTATCTATCTTGACTGTAAACAAACCGCAGACAAACTTACTGAATCTCACAGAAGCGTAACTATAGGTAAACACACTCTCGAAATACGACCATTAATCTCAAAAGCAACACGTATCATACCTTCGAATGTCTCCCAGTTATCTCATCTTATTATTGTTGAAGAATTATCGAAAATAAACATGAAGCCTGTGTCGCAAATTTCCTTTATAAGAGCACGTATTAATGACCCGCAGTTTTCTCTCGTTCTAATGTTTCGCCGTCAGACGTACTTATCTCCCGAGGATGTAAACATGCTTCCAGAAACTTTTCAAATTAACTACCAAAATACAGTATATTGGATTTACTTGTCAATGGAAAAATTTACATGTTTCTTATGCAAAGAGTTGCGCACGTTGCGAAATTTTGCAAAAGAAATATTCTTCCAATCGACCGTAAATCCTTCCTGCACCGAATTAAACAAGAATATGTCACAACTGTCGAATAAAGCCGAAGAAGGCAAATCAATCAAAAATCTACCTGCCTGCAGTGAAACACAGCCCGTTTCTACTATTTCAGAATTTTTACCGCCTCCACTTTTACGAACCAAACGGGCTTTATTTCATTCACAAAGTTCTAACAGCAGCGATACGACAAAACTGCAGCAGCATAACGTAGAAACTCACAAAGATAAAGGACCCAAAATTTCCGTTCACAAAAATAAAAATAAAAACCCGAAAAATACTCCATCTCTAGAAGATATTGACAAACAAATAACGATAAATACCAATAAATACCCACTGGATTTTCTCAAAATAATAGAGTTTCTTCACGCTATCTATGATAACTCTAACATAATAAACGTAGCTCATATTTTTACTTATCATATTCCAGCACTTTCTAACATGCTCAGTGACATATACCAAGAAAATATTGATAAAAATTTAAGAAATCGCATTAAAAAAATTTGTAAACGACTGTATGATCCGAATCACGTAGATAGCACAAGCGAAGATTGAAGTCAGAATTAAGACTTTGTTTGTTCAAATAAATAATAACAATATAATGGCTAATACGTAGTACGGGAACATACAAAAAAAAACAATAAAAATCTTGTATTGGAATATAAGAAGTTTTTTTCAACGGATTCAAGATATTGAAAGAAACCTTATCAACTTTGACGTCATAATATGCACAGTCCTGCTTATTGAACAGGATTGCCATAGGTTTCCAGGATTTTTAATATTCAGAAAGGATCGGCTTCACTCAAGAAGCGGGGGTATTATTATATTCAGTCGACAATGCCTAGCGTTTACCGAAATAAATAATATTGTAACGCCAAATTTATCCGTCGAAGTATGCGGTGTACACTTTAATAATGTAAAACGAGCACTTATTATCTATGTATGTTATCGAACTCCAGGTTTTACGCTTTCTCCAGTTCATTGAGAAACAATTTTCCAAAATATAAATTAAGAATCAAGCATATTTGTTGGCGACTTTAATTCACATAATACTTGTTGGAGCTGTAATTTTTCAGATAGTAACGGGATTAGACTTGCTAATTCTGCAGAAAACTGCAATTGTTTCTTACATAACACCGATTCGAAAACATACATCAATAGACATACATTATACCTCAAACCTTGACTTAATATTTTCTTCTATAGACATATGCGACAAAATAAATGTAGATGTGCATGACGAGACCTGGACTTCGGATCATTATTCTATTTTTATAGACATAAATCTCGAAAAATATCTTTACTCTAAGAAATCTTTTAAACTTAGCTCTACTCGAACTAACTGGAACATGTATGTAAACCAACTTACAGTACAATAATACAAATTTTTTACCTCTGAATATAACAGTCTCAGCCCCAACGTAAAATATAATAATTCCGTCGAAATCATTACTAATTCGATAATAGTTAATACACCTAGAAAAAGAAACACTAAGAAAAAAATAAAACAAGAAAAAATCCGATACAGTGGTGGGATCTTGAATGCGATCGCGTCAAAAGGCTCAGAAGTGCAGCCGAAAAAAATGGAACTATTCGATGAACCTAGAGGAATTAATTAACTATAAAAAATAGTGTGCTATAGCCAAAAAAACATTTAAAAACAAAAAAAAGTTGCTTTTGAAATTTTGTTGAAAATTTAGATTTCCACTCCAATTCTACGTATGTATGGAATAAGTGTAAAATATTTAATAACTATTGGATTCAAACTAAACCTCAATATTCTATCGAAAATTTACAATCCTCGAATAAAATACAGATCGCTCTTGCCAAAATCAGTCCTCCTTTGGTACAAACTGATCCTCTTTTCCTTCCTATCAGCGGAGATACTGAATTTTTAAATAAAGCTTATAGTTTCTCAGAATTTAACTTAGCCCTCGATTTTAAAAAAGATAAGTCTGCTCCAGGTAGAGACGGAATGATTTTTCCAAGCCCGCAAGCTTCTTCCAATAAAATATCAGCTTTTATTATTGGACATTTATAACGATATCTACTTTTACAATGTCTATCCGAATAGTTGGAAAGACTCTTACGTTTATTTTATAGATAAATCCGACAGCAGCTCAGTCAGACCTATATTTATGACCTCATGTTTATCTAAACTTTTCGAAACGTTTATTAAAAATCGTCTGGAATGATGGGTCGAACACCACAATTAATTACCGGTTAAACAAAGTGGCTTTAGAAAAGTTAAATCTTGCGCAGATAAATTAGTTAATGTAACCTTAAAAATCGAAGAAGCCTTCGGAGAGGAAAAAGAGGTCTGTGCAGTTTATTATTAACAGAAGCAGAGCAAACCATTACAACTTAGCCGAATCCCTCGCCTGAATTGGCATCATCTCTAATCCTTCTTGTAAATGCGATAATATGTCCGATGAAAATTTGAATCATAGTCTTTGGCAATGTCCTCTTTACAATACTTCGAGAACCAAACTTCTGTAAAATCTAGCCAAATTAAATCTACTCCGCCTTCTTGCTATATTATATTTCGAAAGAACGTAATCTAAAAATCTAGACTTTAAGAATTGATGTACAACATTTTCAGCATTGTTAATTCTATTTAGCGTAAAAAATTACATCTTATATCAATGTAAACTATTAAATATTTATTAATATTCAATGTAAGCAAAATAATCTTTGTAACATTGAATGCTTAATAAAAAAAACAAAAATATATTTACTGGAATTTAGTAAATTTCCATTTAAGTAATTCAAACTTCTCAGATGAAAAAAATATTTTCTTAAAACCAGAAATATTTTCTTTATTTTAATATTTCAATACTTTGGATCAAGTAACTCAGTAACTCATATGGCATTAAAAAAAATCACGTTTCTTATTTATCATATATATATATATATATATATATATATATATA
This sequence comes from Sycobia sp. Sy_11, assembly GCA_018907035.1. Taxonomy (NCBI): domain Eukaryota; kingdom Metazoa; phylum Arthropoda; class Insecta; order Hymenoptera; family Epichrysomallidae; genus Sycobia; species Sycobia sp. Sy_11. The sequence goes on along the minus strand of JACCIC010000156.1, from coordinate 815,277 downwards.
TATATATATATATATATATAGTATACAGTATACAGTTCCATAACAGAAATTTGCAGAAAATAAAGTATGACGTGTGTTCAAAAGATAACGTGAATTTTCGTTTGATTAAAAAAATATTTATTTATTCATCAATATCTATTTTATCCCCTTCAAAGTAATCCCCCTCGGATATAATGCACTTGTACTAACGCTTTTTGCCACCCTCGAAATACTTTTGAAATTCGATCTTTGTTATAGCTTTTAGCTCTTTCAGTGATTCACTTTTAATGTAATCTATGCTTGTAAAACGACGGCTTTTTAATGTTCTCTTTATTTTTAGAAATATAAAAAAGTTACATGGAGCCATATCTGGCGAATATGGAGGCTGAAGCATCGTTAAAGTTTTGTTTTGCACACAGTGAGCATAATCTTCACATTCGACCGCATTTGTCGAGCCTTTTTCAGTCTTGGCGATCCAGAATGCCTCCACTGGGACGATTGAGCCTGAGTTTCGACATCATATCCATAAACCCATGTTTCGTCACCTGTTATAATACGTTTTAGTAGTTCTGCATCGTTATTAACTTCATTTAGCGACTCTTGAGCAGCTTCCATTCGCTGCTGTTTTTGTTCAAAATTCAACAATTTTGGGACAAATTATGCTACCACACGTTTGATATCCAAAACATTAAAAAAAATTTCGTGGCATGAGCCAACTGATATGCCAACATCATCAGTGACTTCTCTAATTATGATTGGGCGATCGTTTATAACCATTTCGTTCACTTTTTTTACGTTTTCATCGGTTGTTGATGTGCTTGGGCGCCTGGGTCGTTCATCATCTTCAACGTTTTCGCGGTCATCTTGTAAACGCTTATACCATTCGTAAATACTTGCTTGACTCATAGCAGACTCACAATATGCCTTTGTTAACATTTTACAAGTTTTACTACACTTTACTTCATTTTTTACGCAAAATTGAATAGAAATTCTTTGCTCAATTTTTTTTCACAAACGAAAATCGAAAAATTGGGACGGTAAAATACGATATCTAGATCTTTCCGAACGACTTCTACGGAGAGTATTGTATTTAGTCGTTAGAAAGCGATGCTATCTTTCCTGGGACGACTCCTACTGGGACTATCGTGTTTAGTTGGTAGGAAATGATGTTTAGGTATGTCGGGACAACTTCTACGGGGAGTTTCGTGTTCGGATGATAGAATGTGATTTCCAGGTTTTATGGAACGTGTTAATTATGTAGTATCATTTGTATTTATAGAATAATATTATATATAATTTAAATGTTTGAAATTTAATGCGCGAAAGCCCTGAGATTTTCCCTAAGCCCAGTAGGTAATTAGGTGCATAAGATCTAATTGACATATAAAGATGCTATGTCAAGCATGGAGGCAGATAAATGGCAGCAGGCTATCAACGAGGAAAAACGAGCACTTGAAGAAAATGGCACATGGACTATGGTAAAATTACCGAAAGGTAAACGCACTGTTGGATGCAAATGGGTATTTGCATTAAAAAGGAATTCGTGCGACGGGCATATCCGATACAAAGCAAGATTAGTTGCAAAAGGTTTCTCGCAGAGAGAAGGCATAGATTATTCTGAAACTTTCGCTCCTGTCGTTCGTTACGAATCACTCCGTATCCTTTTGGCTATGGCAGCAAACGAAGATTTAGAAATTGAAAAATTTGATGTGAAAAAGGCGTTCCTTTATGGTGATCTAGAGGAAGAAATATATTTACGATTACCTGAGGGATACACCAAGCAGGATGAGATGGATCAAGTCTGGCAGCTGCACCGCAGCTTATACGGATTAAAGCAGTCAGCGCGCTGTTGGAACGACCAATTCGTCAGTTTTTTGAAGAAATTCAACCTCAATAGCATTGAAAGTGCTAAGTGTATTTTTGTTGGCGTTGTGAATAATTATAAAGTTTACTTAGCCCCATATGTTGATGATGGCCTGTTGATATGTGAGAGTAAGTGTGCAATTAATACTGTGCTTGCGTATTTGAAAAGGATTTTTACTATAACCACGGATGGATGGAAATACAGCGTGATAGAAGAAAACGTATATTGTCAATAACCCAAAATAATTATATTAAAAAAATTATTGAAAATTTTGGTCTGAAAGATGCACATATAACGAGTGTGCCCACCGAACTGGGATTGTATTTGCGTAAAGAAAATGCGATAGAAACTCGAAATATAAATACAGAACTTATTCCCTATCATGAAGCAGTAGGGTCTCTTCTATTTGCTGCAAGAGTATGTCATTCAGACATTGAATATAGTGTAAATTATGCCAGCCAATTATTAAATTCTTTTGGTCAAGAGCATTGGCAGGCTGTTAAAAAAATCATCCGGTATTTCATAGGTACGCGAAATCAAGGTATTGTATTTGGTAATAGTAGCATTTTTAATAACTTGACGGATTTTACTGATGCTGATTATGCAGGATGTATTGAATCATGAAAATCTAGAAGTGGTTATGTATTTTTATTTCATAATGGTCCGATATCATGGTGTAGTCGCAGGCAAACTGTTGTGGGGTTGTCCACCGCCGAAGCTGAGTATATCGCCTTAGCAAACGGCGTTAAGGAAGCACTATGGCTCGGTCAAATGTTATTGGATTTGAACATCGAGTGGGGAAAAGTTCCAATTTTTGTAGATAATCAATCCGCGATTAAATTAGCTAAAAATCCAGAATTTCATAAGAGGTCAAAGCATATTGACGTCCAATATCATTTTGTTCGTGATATAATTACTAAAAATGAAATTGAAATAAAATATATTCAATCCAAAGAACAGCTAGCCGACTTGTTCACGAAACCGATTGCCAAACAACAATTTTGTATTCTGCATGAACAACTTAACATTCGGAACATTTTAAATTAAGTGGGAGTGTTAATTATGTAGTATCATTTGTATTTATAGAATAATATTATATATAATTTAAATGTTTGAAATTTAATGCGGGGAAACCCTGAGATTTTCCCTAAGCCCAGCAGGTAATTAGGCGCATAAGATCAAATTCTATTATATTCTGTCTGGACGTCGTATTACAAGTTGTAAGTACGTACGTGTACGAACCAGTAACTCCTAACAGGAATGTACCTGCACGAGGATAATGTCTTTTTGCCGTCAATGTGTTACCTGCGGCTCTTGCGGAGCAGTCACTTGAGTTCGAGCAAAATTCGGGTGCGCATAACTGCAAAACGACTGTTGCGTAAATCTGTGTAAAATTGTATGTAACATTTTGTTTCTTTTTTAATAAATATATAGTCTAGCCCCCACTGCTTAATATTTATTTCATTTAGATATTAAGATTCAATAGAACGACTTCTACAGAGAGTTCCGTGTTCTGACGGTAGAAAATGATGTCCAGGTATGACGAGACGAGTTCTACGGGGAGGATCGTATCCGAGATACCTGGACATTGTATTCAACCTCGCCAACACAAAACTCTCTACAGCAGTCGTCCTGAGATATTTTCTATAGTCCGAACATGATATTCTCTGTAAACGTCGTCTCGAGACACCTACATATCTTCTTTTACCGTTTGAACTCGAAAGAACAATTTTCTCTATGAAGCCATTATGTATATATACATATATGTACATATATATATATATATATATATATATATATATATATATATATATATATTGCATAAAATGGTTAGAAAAATATCAACTTTTTGAAGTGAACGGTACATTGAAGCAGCTTTTTATACAGAAACAACGATAGGTAAATTACGGTTATTTATTTATAGAAATATAGATTTGTATATATAGACTCCTTTTTACTTAGATATTATTGGATTGTTTATGAAATCGGTTAAATTATTATCTCGAGCGAAGCCGAGACGAGGGATGCTAATATATATATATATATATATATATATACTAAATTTTTAAAATATAACCGTCAACAATACTCTTCTCTCAATTCTTATAATAGCTGTATATGGATGAGTGCAAACAAGTGAATATCGCAACGACAAAAAATTATTCTTACTGAGGTATCAGAAGTAATTTTATAGCTACATGTGAGGCGTAGCGTTACGACTAAGGCGTTGGACAGCGAATCAGAGGGTCAGCGATTCGAGGATTTTTCAGTGTTTTTTCAGCAAAAAAAAATTATTAAATGCTAAAAATACATTTGTAAATATTATTAAAAATTAATAGACGTAAAAAAGAAATTAATTTGTAAATAATATCGCAATGTAGGAATTAATTTTATTTATTATAATCAAAAGCAATGAAACTAAATTTAAATGCAGGAAATGAGTGTTAAAAATGCTGGTTATAAATTCACATTTTTTTTATAAATACATATATCAAAAGAGAATAAATGTATTTATGTCAAGAAAATCTTTTTAAATTAAATAAATAATTTTTATTGTCATTATTTCGGGTTCAAAGAAATTTTATATTTATTCAATACGACTGCTATATCATCTGAAGTTAATACAATATCATAAAATTTAGTTTAAATTTAATAATACAAGGTCAGAAAATTAAGTAATGCGAAAAATTAAATAATCGAGTATATTTAAAAATTAAAATACATCTCGGCGATCGTCTTTAAAGCAGTGTCTTCCCGCATCTCTACAGTTATTCCAGCGAGTTTTCCAGTTTTCGTAACAATTCTGAAACACTTCCTGTGAGACCTCTCCGAGTACCCTCGTCACAGATTCTTGGATGCCTGAAACGAAGTCAAAATGTCGACCTTTGACGAATTTTTTCAAATGAGGGCATAGGAAAAACTCGCAGGGTGATATGTTTGTGAATAGCGTGAATAGAGTGGTTATGGTAACGTTTCGATGCCTCTAGAAACCAAAAACTGAGAGATATTGAACGCACTGTGACAGGGAGCATTGTCGTGATGCAGAACCCAAGTCTTCGCAATCTCTGGACGCACTCTGATTAACCTTTTTCGTAATTTTTCGAGCACATTGCGGTAGAATACTTGATTTACGGTTTTCCAGGCGGTACAAACTTTTTATGAACCACCTTTTTGCTGATAAAGAAGCAAATGAACATGGTATTCACTTTGGACTTGCTCATTCTCGCCTTCTTTGGCCTTAGCGTTCCAGGAGACAGCCACTGTGGGCTTTGTCGTTTAATTTCGGGGTTATATTGAAAGAACCAACTTTCATCACCAATAATAACTCGATCGAGAAGAGTAGGATCACTTTCAACCTGCTCGACTCAATCTTGAGCAATGTTCATTCAGTGGGCTTTTTGCTTATCTGTAAGATTATTTGGTACCATCTTCGTGCACAGCTTTATCATGGCGAAATCTTCGGTTAAAGTTTTTCTAACCGTTTCCCGGTTAATAATCAACTCGTCAGCCAATATTCGAATGGTTAATCGCTGGTCTTGACAAACAAGGGCGCGGACGCGCTGCGTATTCGCGTCGGTTCGCACTTGAATTGGTCTTCTGCTCCGCGCCTCGTCTTTGACACTCTCACGGCCTTTTTTAAAATTAGCAGGCCATCGAAACACCTGACTACGACTCAGGTCATCACTACCATACACTTTAAGCACTTTTTCATAAGTTTCTGTCGCGGTTTCGCACAAAATACTACTTGCACGTTGTTACAAAACACAAAGCAGCTAGCGAAGAAATGATCGTACAAGGGTCGTCAAGGTCTCAATTGAGAGAACAGATTTTGGATCAAAAATCCGGATACGATACAAGCGTAAAAAAATGAGACATTACTAGCATGAATCGTATATGATTACCATGTCAGATTTCTATTTGATGTACTGCGTACTTATCAGATTCTTTACAGAATCGCATCGAAATCTCTACACGGGAAATAAGCTATTTCGATATGGAGAAACCTAGAAACAAGATATTAATACTTGCGGGGGTGTCCAGTCACCAGCATGCAGTGTGTGCATAAATTAAAGCTCTGATATAAACTCAAATTCACATGAATTTTAAAATAATTTAAAAAAACTATACAATTATATTATTTATTCAATTATTTATTTTATAAATAAACAGCATAATATCTTTAATTAATTCCGAAAAATTGGAACAGGTAAAAAATAACAAAACATAATATTTTTGTAGGTCTTTCATGAGAAATATTGTCATAATTTAAGCAGCGAAAATAATTTGGATAAATGTGTACTTTTGATCTTGATATTAGTTATTTCTTGAAACGTTCTAATGTGCGTGCGTGTGTTGTCTGAGTAGACAAAGATAACTGCAAATTGATGTAACAGTAGCCTAATGTTGCAACTGTTTACCTTCAAAATTTAATTTATTTATCAAATTGTATATAAATCTACTTCGTTGATATTCAAAAATACCAAATCACAATTTTGCTGAAAACCAAAAGAATAACGATCAAAGAAAGTATATTGAATAATATTTATAGTTTCTTTTTGTATAGTAAAAATCTTTTATATTCTTTCCATTTGAATTTTCTACCTAATATTTAAAATCATGATGATTATTTATTTGAATTTCAATTCCCTTTCTGAACGTTTGAAGTATTTTTATGTGTTGTTTGTCACAGTTAAAATAATAAAATGTTCAAAGCCATGTTGATTTATCAAAATCGGTCTACAATACCTATTTATAATATACAATAATCATAATAATGCTTATTATAATACTTAATGTATCTCATGCTATTTTTAATTACGCGCGTATCGAATTGTCGAACGTCGTATGTCAGCTCGCTTGTAAGGAAACCATTGTATTTCCGGTAACACACAATGTGATCACTTTTGTAATTAAATATCTTCTCAAAATTACTATTGACACTTAACTTTCAAGATATCATTAACATATTTAAGAAATAATCAATACGTGGCTCATTTATGAAAAGGATCTTTAATTTTTTTTAAAGACTTCTTAATAAAATAAATTTCATTTCCGGCGGGTCACTCATAAGAATTAATGCGAAACCAGATTCAATTTCTGATATTCAAAAGGCTGATTCTCAAAACAGACTTTATTATTCTTTTGTAATTCTTTCAAACTATTGACATATCTTATGTTGTTGTTGTTTCTTTTATTCATAAACCATATAATATCGTAATATTGTATAAATATTAATCTTTTTGATTGTAGTAATTGAAGTTTACATCTGAATTAAAATGTTCATTTACTATCCAAAAATAAGGTTCCAGTTTAAAGCCTAGTTTCTATCTATTTTTTCATTTCCTGAGGAGGTTCACATTTTTCATTCTAAGGTTTGCCTAATTTTAAGCTATGATCGTTGACTATATTTTTAATACCTAGTAACTACTTTCCAACATAATGAAAATTGTTAAATTCTACCAGGGATAGCTCATTAAAATACATATTTTTTATTTGTATACATTTGTTCAGTGCAAACTATATATTTTTGGAAAACAGTTCAACAGTTCGATCTCAGGATCCTCTGAATAATTCTAGAATTATACAAAACAGAAATACTTTCGAATACATTTTTCTCAAGGAATGCTGATTGTAGAAATTCAACGAATAGCATAAAAAAAATGTATTTTCATAAGCTCTACAACTATTGTTCGAAATATTTTTTTTATAATTTATATATAAATTTCTATATTAAAAAGAAAAAAAATGTTTTTATTCAAAAATAATATTATCATAAATTTTATTTCGCGACAGACCTTTATTGCACATCACAATAAAGTCTAATTTCATCGCGCGCGCTAATCCCTTGAGATTGAGGAAACATACGTCCATTCATGCGGATCACTACAGATGACCCTTGACCCTAACGGTCCATATTTTGTATTTTCGGGAGTTGGTCTGTCCCACGACGCTCAGTAATTTTCCGAGGGACAGGAGCATCCACAGAAAGGCCGAGGACAAAACACTCTCACTCGACCTAGCAACACGTCGACCTCGTTGAACTACGTCAACGCGCGCATATTTGAGAATCAATGTCATTAGTACCCTTTGTACGACGATTTATTAATAACCTCTAATCAAACATTCAATATACTTTGTACACTCCTTTCACCTGTGCTCACGGACTACAAATTGGTGACCGACATGATTCTTTAGTATTTACAGTGACTATTTGAGCGACGGTGAGAATGGTGTTCAGCGACTCCAACTCTTAGGCGCCCGTCGTGAACGTGCATGCGTCCCGAAATTTTCGCTCGTCCGCATTTCTAGAGGGAAAAATTAAATTGTGGTTTGCGCTACTCGAAGCGTAGCTCGTCTCAATAAAGATCACGGATGAAATGTCAAATATTGTCATACGCTGTCAAGCCTGACGGAAAAGGCTATCGGACAACTCAAGGATATTCTCACACCATCAAATGCAAATAAATATCCAGATTTGAAAAACTTCACCGAATCCGATAGTGCGCATGTGTGTAAACTGTTGGAAGGAGAACAGATCGGCGATCGGTAGCCATTTGAATTTTTCGGTTGTTTAAAATCTCATGCCATGTCAAATACACCAGAAGAGTTCATCTTGGACGTATGGAAAACGTGCCTTCCCACGCATCTTCAATCAATCATGGCTGCATCAAGTGAGACCGCGATGAATAAGATCTTGAAGCTCGCAGTTACAGTGCATGAGGTTAGTTCTAGCAATCACGTGAATTCCGTCGGAGATTTGGCAGGCCTTTTTGAACAAATCCAACAGTTGGGCCACAGCCACTCGCGCTCGCGTGGAGTGCCGCCGCGACATTAGAGTCGCGCGACAACGCCCGCATCAGAAAGCAATAGTTCGACCAGTGATCGAATGCGTTTCTATCATCGCAGATTCAAGGAACGCGCGAATCAATGTAGTGGCAACTGTGTTTGGGCGGGAAACGACAAGTGTCATCGGTGAATGCGGCAGGCATCGACGGTTTAATAAGTCGCCGCATCTACGTACGAGACATTAGCTCGAAAAACTTTTTCTTGTTGATACCGGCGCTGATTTGTGCACGACACGGACAGGTGTGTGAAGGAACTATTTGCCGCCAACGGCGCAATCACCATGTACGGGAACGTGCCATTGCATTTAAACTTCGGATTTCGTCGTACAGTCAAGTGGTTATTTGTCGCCGTGTGTCAGATGTGTTATTATCGGGATAGATTTTTGGTCGCATTACGGCTTATTAGTTGATGATAATAAGTCGCTCGTCGATAGTAACGAAAATAAGTCGCTCGTCGATAGTATCAACGGCTTATCTTCGCGCGGACATACTGTCGGCGAAAAAAGGCGGTCATTAAAATAATCATCGGCGATTTTTCGTACCATAAGTTACTTGCTAAATACCCCGGTCTCACGCGACTGCCCGTTTTCCGTACGGACACGGTAAAACATCGAGCACAACACCAGGTCCACCATGCATTTCAAGAGCCGATGTCTTCCGCCTGTACGTCGTTAAAAAGCTAAGGAGGCATTTGATATTATGGTGAAACAGGGAGTTCTTCGAACGTTCAAGAGCCCGTGGGCCTGCCTTCTGTACATATGTGACGGGGTCACAGGGAAGGCTGCAAACGCATTCGCGAGCGCAGTAAGCACTCTATATTTCGGACATCGCCGGCGCTGAGCGGAGGAAGAACGCGCGCATCGAAGAAGGCCTCTCCCCCTCTGCTGCGCACGTGTAGACCAGCTGAGGAGCAGGGACGCCCGAGAAGTGGATGAGGCCCGAAACACGGCGTACCGCCGACGAGAGAGAGAGAGAGAGAAAGAGAGAGAGAGAGAGAGAGAGAGAGAGAGAGAGGGAGAGGGAGAGAGAGTGAGAGCGCGTGTGCGTGCGTGCGTACTCGTGTGTGTGTGTGTATGTGTATTGTAGCGTGCGTGCGTACATGCGTGCGTATGTGTATGTGAGCGTGCTTACGTGTGTATGTACGTTTAACGACGAGTGTAATACAATGAAAGGGTGAACGTTGGTGTGGCGTGTGCATGTGTGAGTGTAATTCAATGTAGTGTGATCATGTGATGAGAAAGTGCGAGCGGTACATGAATTGGCGGGTTCGCGCCGTCAACAGCGCCTCGATTGCTAAGTATGGAAAAAGCGGGGAAAAAGGTTTTTCGACAGTGCTGTGTAGAGTGTGACGCCGAACAGTTGATGGGTGATAGAGTGGGTCGTGTAGAGAGTTGAGGGCTTTAGTAGTTGGTGAGAAACAAAGAAAACGGGTGCTTTGTTGTGCGCACCGGGCGGGTGTTAGTGTGTATGCTCTGTGTGCGTCAGCGAGTGGGAATTATAGTGATAGATAGCGGGTAAGCGCAATCCCGTGGCTGCGTCATCGAGATTTGTTCATGGTATCGGCGGAGAGCGATACCCCTAACAGCTAGTCGGATTCCCGGATCCAGGAGGGATCACGTGGACGTCGAGGCCATCGATCCGCGGCATCCCGTCGTCCAGGACGAGCGCCGCCTGAGAGGACTTCATCGGCGCCTGCGAGAGCGGTGACAGTAAGACCCGGTTTTCTTTCCATTTGTATAGCGTGCAGCGTATATTAGCGGATTCGCGTCATTGTTGCGAGTTAGATTGTATGTCGAGATCGGTTGAGCCGGTGGTTCCCAAATTTTAGTAGTCGAGGCAAGGAAGCGGATAAGAGTGATAGCGTGAATGATAAGGTGTAATCGCGGTGAATATCGTGCCAATTCCCGGGGACAATCGCTAGCCGGATCCCCTTTTGTCGAGAAGAATATCCGATTACAAAAAGCGTAAGAGAATGTAAGAGTGTATAATTATATTGATTGAAAGTATGATTACTTAATAAATTGTGCCGGTGGTACGGGATTCTGCTTTCCAACTTCTGTGTTTTTATTCTATAGCAAATACCACGTCACACATTTCATTGAAGAAGGATGGTAGCCTTCAACTATGTGATGATTATCGTACTCTCAATACCCGTACGATTCCTGTCCGGTACACGCCGCCTCATATGGAAGACTTTTCACATAATCTGTACGGCAAAAAGGTATTTAGTAAAATCGATCTCGTGCGCGTGTTTCTTCAAATATCCATCGTGCCGGAAGACATCGAAAAAGCAGCGATTATTGCACTCTTGAGTCTTTTCGAACCTGTAATAATGATGTTCAGCTTACGAAATGCAGCGCAAACTTGTCAGCGTTTCGTCGATGAAATTACGTGCGAACTCGATTTTGTATATGCTTATATAGACGACTTTTTGATAGTATCGGAAGACGGATCATAGGATTTGCAACATTTCAAGATTTTTTTTGATCGGCTAACGATTTATGGCGTGATTATCAACCCCGCAAAAATGTTTTTGGCGTACGCGAAATAACTTTTCTCGATTATATGGTAAACATTCACAGCATCGCTCCGACCCGTGAACGCGTGGAAAGCAATCGCGAAATTCTCTCTTCCGTAAATTATTAAAACCATGCGTTGCTATCTAGGCATGTTCAACTTTAACCGCAGATTCATTCCTCACGTGGCAAACATTCTGCAACCATTTAATGATTTCTAAAAGGATCGAAAAAAGGTAACGAAACCGTTATGTGTACAGATCAAGCTTGCGACACTTTCTTAAAATCAAAAAAGACTCTTGCACAAGCAACACTATTAGCATATCTGCGATTCGATGCGTCAATCAGTATTATTTTCGATGCTTCAGATTATGCCGTCGGTGGTGCATTACAACAATGCGCGGATAATTCGTGGCAACCCCTTTCTTTCTTAATGAAATCATTATCGTCCACTAAACGTAAATACAGTGTGTATGACCACGAACTGTACGCTATCTACAACGCAGTTAAGTGCTTCAAATTTATGGTAGAGACTAGGCAGTTTACTATTCTTACGGATCACAAGCTGATTATTTGTGTTGATAATCAAAACTTAGATAAATGCTCTCCACTTCAATTCAGACTTTTCGACTACATTTATCAGTTTACCACTGATATCAAGCATATTAAAGGCACGGAAAATCAGGAGGTAGATGCATTATCCCGCGTCTAGGCAATTGCTGCATCAGTAGATCATCAATCTCGCGCCTCCATGCAAAAGAAAGATATGGAATTGCGAGAGATCCTCGTATCCGGCGTGCTTACGCTTTACCTGAAGAAAGTACATTTTCCAGAGTATAACGTGTATCTATATTGTGATACTATGGCGACGTCGTACGTCCATTCACCCCGGTATATCTCCGTCGCTTCATTTTCAAATCAATGCACAGTCTCTCGCACCCGGGAATCGTGCTACGCAGCGGTTAATTACTTCACGCTTTATATGGCTGCCAATAAACAAAGACAGCAGAGACAGGATATGTGCTTGTACCTCGTGCCAGCTATGCAAAGTGACTCGACACGTTTCTACTCCCGTTCAGCAATTTCAACACCTAACCGGTCGTTTCGAATATGTTCGAGTTATTGCCAAGGTTATCGGTACTGCCGATATCGCTTTTCATGCTGGCCCGAAGTAGTTCCAATCACGGATATTAAAGCTACGACGGTCGCATGGGCTCTTTTGTCAACGTTGATCTTTCGCTTTGGTATTCCCTCTCGAATCATAACCGATGCAGAATTCCAATTTAAATTTATGCTCTTTTCGAAATTATGCAAGTTATTGGGAACGAAGCGCATTCGTAATGCAGCTTACCATCCTCAAGCAAATGGTCTAGTCGCAAATTCACCTTACATCTTTCTTCATCATGACGTGGTTTGCGGCCTGGATGATCCCCCATACGATGGTACTTACAAAGTGCTCAAACGCGATGAAAACTCTTAAATTATCGAAATCAATAACAAAAAACACGAGTTTCGATTGATCAACTCAAACCCGCTTATTATATAATGGAAGACCTCGAAAATCACGCTCGTGATAACGTATGGCATATCGACGACGATGATAGTCACCAAGATATATCAGTCAGTATGATACCGTAAAATATTATGCCTCTGAGTAGTGCCGCTCATACGCCTATTAATGTATAGCAGCCGGAACCTGTGATCCCTAATGTAAACGGCAAAAACAACAATCAAATATGTACACTTTCTGGTAGAAAAGTGCGGTTCGCTGAACGCTACCAAGTTGGATTTCCTTAGAATAATTTTTTAAATGTATCTATCTTTTACCCGCATAAATATATCTAATGCATGTTACCCTGTACATTATGAACTTAAACTATGATGTATAATCTATATGTAGCGCTATCACTCGTAAGGCGGTGATGTGGCGTGCATTTCCTCAACAGATGCTTAACAGAAATTCTCCTTTCTAGAAACAGCATAAGGAGACTTGCACAACGCAATAAAGTCTGATTTCATGGAGCGCGTTAATCCCTTAAGATTGACAAAATACAAGTCCACCCGCATGAGTCACTGCAGATGACCTTCGGCGCTAACGGCCCTTATTTATTATCAAAAAATAAATTATATAATACAATAATGTCTTAAAACAATGGATCATTAGAACAAATGGCTAAGTGCATTTTATATGCATCCCTATATATAACAGCATATATAGTATACACAAATATATTTAAAACTCTAAAAGATAATAATAAATCAAATAATTTTGCCATTCCTTCAGTTATATTAGAAAATTTATATTAGAAAAAGCAGGTATGAATTTGCCAGGTCCGTTTTCACAAAGTTTATAGGCGAAGCTATCTAATATTAAACTTAAACATATATATATATATACTCTAAGTCTCAAATAATATACTCTTAAATAACTTAAATATATATATATATATATATATATATATATATATATATATATATAGATATATATATATATATATATATACTCTACGGTGAAAGTACATAATCATAATGAAACTTGTACGAGGGTGGATTGATAAGTTTCCGGCCTGACCAAGAAAAACAACGTTTTTAAGAATTTTTTTTTTATTTCTCAACATAATCTCGTCCAAGGCTGATACATTTCTCATAGCGATGTTCTACTGTAGTAATGCCATCTCTATAGACTCATTCGTCAAGCTTCTCAAAATACCCATTTACAGCTTCGATTACTTCTTCATTGTCCGCAAATCTCTTACCGCCAAGCCATTGTTTGAGGTTAGGAAACAGATAATAGGCACTCGAGGCTAGGTCTGGAGAGCAGGGAGGGTGCGGCATCAATTCAAACTTTATGTCGTTGATTTTAGCCATCGCAACGATTGACGTGTGCGCTGGTGCGTTATCGTGATGATAAAAGTTGTTTGTCTTCGCCAGATGAGGTCGTTTAATTTTCACTTTGTGGCTCAAACGTTGCAATAAGTCTGCGTAGTATTGACCAGTGATAGTTTTACCCTTTTCAAAGTAATCAATGTATATAAGTCCTCTTACATCCCAAAAAACAGTAGCCATAACCTTGTTCGCCGAAAAAATTGTTTTTGCCTTCATTGGAGTTGGCTGCCCTGGTCCAGTCTACTGTTTAAACTGTTGTTTGGTTTCAGGAGTGTAGTGGTGGACCCAAGTTTTATCAACGGTTACTAATCAACGCCAAAATTCGCTTCGATTACGCTTACACATCGCCAAATTGGCGGTAGAAATGTTCTTTCGAATCAATTTTTGGCCGACTGTCAGCAAACGTGGCACCCATCTTGCACAGAACTTTTCCATATACAAATGTTGGTGCAAAATATTTTGTGCACGTTCATATGACATCTTATAGGTCTCAGCTATCTCACGCACTTTTAATCTGCGGTCTTTCAGCACTATTTGTTCGATTTTTTCGATCATATCTGGAGTTGTGACCGCAATGGGGTCTCCTGAGCGAGGCTCATCAGAGGTGCTCACACGACCCTTTTTAAACTCGGAAACGCACTGCTTAACGGTCGAATATGATGGGGGGGATATCCTCAGTGTTGAGTCCATCTCTTCTTTAATTTTCTTCGGCGTTAACCCCTTCAAATAAAAGTATTTGATGACACCACGCTTTTCCAGCTTTTTTATTTTTGTGAAAAACACAGAGGCGTCTTGTTCAGCATGCTCTCGAACCTAAACTAACATGGCGATCGGATTGAAACTATAGCTACATGCTATCTAAGGATGGTACTATAGAACGCCACCTCAAGGTAGGCCTAGTGGCGCCATCTCTTGGTCAGGCCGGAAACTTATCAATCCACCGTCGTATACTTTTCATTAATTATGTACTATAAATTATAATTCATTAGAAATAGATTAGACAAATCTTCAGAAAGAATATTCAAAGAAAATAAATATACCTTGAAAAGTACTTAAGGGGTGACCCAATTTCTTGGTCGAATAGCAACATTCCCATAATCATAAAAAAATTATGTTTTCAAAGCCTTGTCCACATGAATAAATATAATAAAAATTTATACATAGGATTTAGGCATATGTATACTATCAGGTATGTGAATAAGTCTTTTCCGTTTTTTTTCAAATTTTGAGCCTTTATTGTGAAAAAATGGTTACAAATGAATTATTGAAAGTATTGGCCATCGCTAGCTACAACTTTTTCCCATCTTTCTGGCAACATACGAATCCCGTTGCGAAAAAATTCGACCGGTTTGGCCTCTATTCAGTCATCCACCCATTTTTTGGCTTCCTCGTAGGAATGGAAGTGCTGGTCAGCCAGGCCATGCGTCATCGATCTGAAGAGATGGTAATCAGACGGAGCAACGTCTGGACTATACGGCGGGTGGGGTAGCACTTCCCATTTGAGCGTTTCTAAGTATGTTTTCACCGGCGGTGCAACATGTGGGCGAGCATTGTCATGTTGTAAAATAACTTTGTCGTGCCTGTCGGAGTATTGTGGCCGTTTTTCTCGCAGTGCGCGGCTCAAACGCATCAATTGTCGTCGACAGACCTCGCCTGTGATCCTTTCATTCGGTTTCAGAAGCTCATAGTAAACCACACCTAGCTGGTCCCACCATATACAGAGCATGAGCTTGGCGCCATGAATATTTGGCTTGGCCGTCGATGATGATGCATGGCCGGGTAGTCCCCATGATTTTCTTCGCTTCGGATTATCGTAACGTATCCACTTTTCATCGCCAGTCACGATACGATGCAGAAAACTCTTTCTTTTATGTCGCTGAAGCAGCTGTTCGCAAGTGAAAAAACGCCGTTCGACGTCTCTCAGCTTCAGTTCGTACGGCACCCAATTTCCTTGCTTTTGGATCATTCCCATGGCTTTCAAACGCTTGGAAATGGTTGTTCGGTCAACTCCCAATGCTTCAGCAAGTTCTTCTTACGTTTGACAAGAATCTTCATCAAGCAAAGTCGCCAATTCTCGATCTTCAAAGATTTGCGACCGCCCGGAACGCTCCTTGTCTTCCACGTCGAAATCACCGCTTTTGAAGCGTCGAAACCATCCGCGAACACTTGAATCATCGACACAACCTTCTCCATAAGCCTCCTGAAGCAATCGATGCGTCTCGGCAGCAGATTTCTTCAAATTGAACCAATAAAGTGAAACTTCCCGCAAATGACGTCGACTCGGCTCAAATTTCGACATTTTCACGATATCAAAAATTTATGATGCAAAAAAATTTTAACTAATGTCTTAGTATGGAATTTTTGACATATGAATAACCTTTGATTATGACATATGTAACCATTGAATACTCGCACAGTATTGGTGGCGCCATCTCTTACAAAAAACGGGAAAGACTTATTCACACTCCTAATATTTAATCAATTAAATGCTCCACCATATAATTTCATGAAGTTCCCTTTAATGATGGATTACGATTTTCAATTTGTTTAAAAGTCAGATTTTCGCTTATATATAATTTGAAAATTATTTCTAAAGGTTCAAGAATTGTTAAATGAGGATATTAAAAAATTCGAAAATATATATAGAGTAGCTTGGATTCAGGCAATAAGGGTATTTGTGGAAAAAGTGGAGCCCGTAAAATTATATATATAATAGTCTATCTTTCGCGCTCTGTCATCTATCACACTCCGAACGCAAATATGGGTACTTTACAGCCTTCGAATGACCGAGCTATATACACATTGATCTTAGTTTTCTAGATCATTAAATAATTATTGCGGAATCGCAGTCGCGCCTTTGAGGCCTTTGGCTACGCAGCGCAGACAAACTAGTCGGTGAGCACGTTCCGCAAATTTTCTCCACATCGCTTGCCTACAGGCTTAGGAGATCAGCTGCATTGTAGCTTCCGTCGCCGTATTCTCACGCTCGCAAAGTGATGCGCTCCTTGGTAATTCAATCAAGAGGCCCAGTCCGCATTCTAGCGCCTGAGAAAACTTCTCGTAATCCATCCCCGCGATGATCCATCTGGCTAAGCGCTATTCAACCATCGCCGCGAATGGCGTGATATAACCAACATGGTACGTGATGTATTGGTGATAGCTCGATGTATATTCTTCCATCACCTGACAGTTCCGCACGCGTGCGACTAAATCTCCGCTGTGAAGGATACATCAGGGATGGTCTCCCTGTAGTTGGGCCTCCAAAAGGCCAACGTAGATCCGGTGTTGAGGACAATCAGGCCTAGCCCGAATACCATGTCCATCACTCGTCTTCCCCTAGAGTCCAGCAAGGGTACCTTCACTCGAGAGCTTTTCTGTTAAAATCCTCATTCGGAGTGAGATAGTAGCTGACATAATTTATATTTTTGCCCCTGATCCAGAAGAAGCCGCGGCTAGATCCATGGCGCTCCACCTGAAAGCCGTACGGGTTGAAAATTCAAATCGCCATATACCGAGATCATCGCAATACCAGACCCCGCATCTCCATTCCGGTATTATTCGCTGACGATGACAATGTCAACACCCTTCTCAAAATAGATCTGCGTAAGCAAGTCGCTCGCCGTCGGACTCTTATACAGGTTCGCCTGCAGGATTTTAACCATTTTCGCGAAACCTGACTAAGACTTCACGAAACACCGCACAAACGCAAGACCCAGCAATGTGATTTAACGCTGTAGGCATGGTCCCCGGATAGAGGTAACACTTTGGAGGCATCCTACAGTCGGATGCATTGGGTTTCCTACTGCCCACACCGGGAGAAGGTGGTACTCCTATCTGGGCCGTCGAACCCGAGTCACGGTGTCCTTAGCCGAGACATCTGCAACAGCGATCGATTTGAACCCGCTGAAGCAGTCCGCACTAAACGCATCTGATGGCCGCCTTTCCAACGTCCAGTAGCCATTGGCAAGTCTCTTCAACGATGCTCACAAGGGCTAGTCGTTTGCCGACTTTTTTTCCCTCGCGAGTCTCACTTTAAGGAGGCTGGTAAAGTCCTGCAAGACGCCAAGGAGAGCTGTCTTCACTTCGTCGAATGTCGCACAGCTGACCACGTCTCTGATGTGCAAGGTAGTCTTGGAGGTCAGAGCGCGAAGTGTCGCGTTTTTCCGGACGAGCTCTTTCAGGGCATTAGTCAAGACCTTCTTGCCCTCCGCCGAAGCTTTCTTAAATTCGATCAGGATATCGCCGTTTAATATTCAGCGAATGTCCTTGATTGTAAGTCCATGCTGCGAGAGGTCGATCTTATAGTGGATACTATAAGGATTTTCGCGTAGGTCTTACCCTCGCCGGCTTGAGGAGCAGCACCTCAAGCCTTGCTCTTCTTTCTATTTTAACTTCTATGTTTTAAGTTTTATGGGGCCCTCTCTGGATTTGGTGGCTCTCTTTTGGTTTGTCTTCTTATTCTTCTTTTCTGCTTTGTTTTTGGCTGCCCTCTGTTATTGCCTTACGGTCTTCCAGCATTGCTCAGGCTGTGACTCGTCCCCATGATTAGATTTGGCGGCCGCGTCTTCTTCTTTCGTAGGCATATCCTCTCTTCTTTTTTTCTTCTTCTTCGACCCCCCTCAGGTAATTCCATTGGGGAGATAGAAGGACGTCTCTTCTGGGTTTTATTAACCTCGACAACCTTAGAAGTATATAGGCACCTGACTTTAAGGCGCCTTCTGACCTCCTGCTCCTCGAGTTGGCTTTGTAAAGCCGGAAACCCCTTCTTAATAGTATTATTCACATTTTTTTGTTTTTTATTAACTCTATGATCATTTTAAACAAATTATTCATGGAGTCAATGAGGGCTTTATTGTGATCATCCATAATTGTGCTGCCATGACTTGCTGCACCAGCAGCGCTGTCAGCTTTGGCGTTACTGAGCGTACGGGGGACATCCAGGCTGTTCACCCCCGTACCCTTCTGGTCCGTCTCCTGTTTCTTTACTTTCTTTACATCTTCTTTTTTGTTGTTAACACTGTCCATACTACTTTCTTTAGTTTTCGTCCCCCCACGTGACCATCCTTCATGGACCCTTCAACGATGAGCTCGCCAAAATGACTTCCCAACACTTGCCTGTAGGAGTCATTCTGGCTTAAACCTTCATGTAAAGCTCCTTTATAGATCCTGGGGATATAGCACACCCCGTCACGCTAGGCCACCTTCGCTTTCTCGAGCTTTATACCCCAACAATAAGGTGCTCCACTGTTTGGAGAGTTTCCGGCAGATATCACGAGTCAGGACGCACTCGCCAATGCCGAATGACAGGTGATGTCTAGGCACCTAGCCAGCCAGCCTGCCGTTATCGGGAAATAAAGATGGTTTGGATCATCCAGGCACGCAACCTGAAGACTCGCCTTCCCACCCAGGATCTCCCTTTGGCAGTTCCCAGGCATGCACCGCTCGGCAAGCGCAGTTGAACATCTTTAGCTCCGTTTGGGGCCGTTCCTACCTTTCTGACAAAAGCCGAGGCAGAACCATCAGACGCGATGATCAGGCGAGAGTGAATAATCTGCATTAATTAATAAGCGACACAAGCGAGCTAGGCCCCCCTTACAGGTCAGAAAGGAGCCCGCCCCGTTTCATTCCGCTCTAGTTTAGGGAGCAGAACCGTGGATGGCAAAGGTATTAAAGTGGGTGAATTGGGTTAGGCTTGTATGTGAGTGTGATAATCAGTGGAGGATGTCCTCAGCCAGAGCCCGCGTGCAGGCCGTTCCGGCCCAGCACCAGAATGCCAATCTGTGCTTCACTCTCGCGACTCAATTGCCTTTATGACAGAGCCCCCCTGAAGAGTGGTACCTAAATCTTTATATACGGGAAGATGTCCGTTTATTGCTCCACCCGCTAGACGATGATGCACAGCCGGCTCCTACTCCACCGCGCACGAGCTGGTAGTACCAGTTGCGCCCGTGCATTTCACGGCCTGCGAAGTTCATCTACTCCGTGCTTGCTCGAAATCGCTACGCGTCTCACTTCCGCTGTACGAACTACTCTATAAAGTTTCCGAACAGCGTGACGCTCAAATCTGTATATATGAAGTGCGTGTAACCCGTTTATAGGGCCTCCTCGCTAGATATGACGCCTAAAATCTTACCCCATGGCGACGGTACTAGCATTGCCAGAACTCCTCCATTTTTCAGTCTGTCAAACTCATCCACTCCGTGCTAGCCTTCCCGTAACCGAGCCGAAACCGTCACACACGGGCGTGGCAATGGTAATCCCTCCCAATGCCAGGTGCTATATTATCTGATATGTCAGTGTTGTGAAGTGTATACCTGTAAGAGTGTGCTGTCTAGTTGTTGTAAGTGTACTCCCTCCTCCTTTATCCGGGCTTGGGACCGGCACCGCTAAAACAGGGTCGCTATGAATCCGCGGTGGCGGAGTGAATAATAATAATAATAATAATAATAATAATAATAATAATAATAATAATAATAATAATAATAATAATGACCGAGTTACTGTCATTAATTTGCAGACGTATAAAGACGGTAATTCCGATCATATTAGGGACCGAAAGATTGGAGACCAGGATTGAGTAAAAATGCAGATGGATGTCTGGATGATGAAAGTATGTGAGAGTGAACGCGGTACCGAGTATGCATGAGAACCTGGGATGAAAGGTATGAATGTGAAATGACCACGCAAGGATAGCCGCCCAGCCTGAAGAAATGTGCATAACAGTTCCGGGCTGGTGTCGGGGCAACACGGAATTATGTGTTTGGAGCGTAGTGACACGAGATTTGTGTCGAGTCGCACATATTCCGATGGCCGTTTTCCAGGAATGTTCTTCGAGAACGGTCATTGGAAATGCATAAATAGCATTCACAGACTCCTCAAAAAAAATAATAATGATAATAATATGAAACTATTATAATAATAATTTTTATTATAATATTAGGAGATGAACTTAGTTTCCGATCTTCACGTTTAGATAGCGATATAAGTAGTACGAAAGGTCAGGGTGTCGGATCTAGTAACTATTTTTTAGTTTTGGCTTCTATCCATAAAATTGAGCTAACAGGCGCCTTTATTTATGTAAACATTATAATTTTTTGATCAGTGAAAAATTAATCGTAATAAAACATTTTTTCGATATGTGCTTTTGCACTATTTTGATTTGAAAAAAAAGTGTCGCAGAGATTTATCGATTGCTTCAAGAATATTATAGCGAAAAAGCTCCATCACTTACAACATGTTAAAACTGGTTTCAGCAGTTTAGAAATGGAGATATTGATGGTATGATAAACAACATTCTGAACTACAGAAAAATTTTGAAAATAGTGAATTGTCAGCATTATTGGACGAAAACTTAGCTTAAACGCAGAGAGGACTCGGTAATAAATTATAAGTCAGTGACAGTGCAGTTGGCAAACGTTTACGTGCAATGGGATTCATAAAGAAGGAAAATGGATGCCACACGATTTGACCGAAAGTGCCATTATGAATCGATAGAACATGGGACTGTCTTTGCTTACTAGGCAAAAAAATGAGAGTTTTCTGTGGCGTATTGTGATTGGTGATGAAAAGTTGATCTGATATGACAATTCTAAGCACAAAAGATTATGAGTGGACCCAGGCCATCCGTCCACATCGACACCAAAACGGAACATCAACCGCCAAAAGGTATTGCTGTATATTTGGTGGGATCAACAGGGTCTGCTGTACTATAAACCAAAATCGAATAAAATCATCACTGCTGAGGTATACAAATGCCAACTGAATGATTTGCAACAAAAATTGATCGGACATAGATCAGCAATTGCTAGCAATAAGCGGAAAGTCATTCTCTTACATGACAACGCTTGGCCACATGCTGCGAAAGCCGTCAAAAACACACTATTCAAGATCGAATGGGAAGTGTTGCTGCACCCAACATATTCGCCAGACATAGCAGTTTTTGATTTCTACCTATTCAAATTAATGCAACATGACTTCGTTGATACGTGCTTCCGACATGTTCAAGATGTGCGAGACTTTGTGGATGATTGGATCTTTCGCCACAGTATCGCCATATTGCCAGAAAGATTTGATTAAGTTAACGTGTATCCATTTTCCATCATACGTGACCTTTTTCCGTTAATACTTCATATATCTGCCTCCTAATACTTCATATATCTATTTTGAATTACGTGCACGTCGCATTGTCGACCGTCGTAAATTAGCTCACCTGTACGACAGACATTTTACTTCTGGCAGCACACGATATGACCCCTTTTGTAATTAAATATCTCCTCAAAATTAGCATTGACACTTAACTTTCAAGATATAATTAACGTATTTAAGAAATAATCAATACGCGTCTCATTTATGAATAGAATTTTTCATTTTTTTAAAGAGTTATTAATAAAATAAATCTCATTTCCGGCGGCTCTCTCATAAGAGTTAATACGAAACCACAATAAATTATAATTTTACAATTCTTTACAATTTTTTATCTTATGATGATTCTATTATTTATAAACCATACCATATTACATATAATATTGTATAAATGTTAATTTTTTCGATTGTAGTAATTGAAACTTACATCCGAATTAAAATCTTCATTTACTAGCCAGAAACAAGGTTCCAGTTTCAAAAAAAACTGGTTTAGCCACGAGAAATGTTTGATGAGGTGAATATAAATAAATGATTTAAAGGCTCCGTCACAAGTAAGCAAGTACGAGCAAGAAAATTTGCAAGAAAGCCATTCAATTTTATATTTTTAAGATATAATTCAGTATTTATAATTCCATTAAACAATGAATTAATAAAATTGATCAACAATAGTTTAACCTTGGAAATAGATATTTTAAAAATGATTATTGATTTATGGAAAAAAAATATCAAAGTTTTGTTATTAGATTAAGATTAAAAAAAAAAAATAACAATCTTATAGCGTCGAAATGATAATAAATTTTGAAATAACAGTAAAGATTGCTAAAGATCTTTATGTTCCTCAAATATTACACATGCATTTAAAAAGGATTTGTTTGCATACTTCTAAATAAAGAGAAGTATTTATTTATATTTCCAACCTTACTTATTGAAAATGATGAACTGTTCTCATTGCACATGATTGTACTGTATGCTATCAGAGGTTATTATATTAAAGAGTTTTACTATACATAAAGCGTCTTACCAGAATATTTGGCTGAATTTTTGCTACAGTTTTAAGCGTCTTACTTTAAATTTTTGCTGAACTTTTTGCTATGTATTTACTATTAGTATATATATAAATAAAATATTACTGACCATTTGCTATAGTCATACGCACACGGAGTTTCATATTCAAAGCAGCTTTTTAGCCAAAAATATCGGCGGGAAACGATTCTTTAGGTTATAAATAGTAGATAGGCTTTGAAAAATTATCGATAAAGATATGATAAATAATTTTTTTCTTGGATTGAAAATTTGAAATCTCAATTAAGAAGTAAATAGTGTAGCGGCCGGGCCATGCCGGCGTTCCTCAAACTCGTGACGCTACCGCACCATTTGATTATATAATAGCAAATCAATTGCTCTACAAAAATACGACACCTAATGATTCAGAGAACTAGACGAACCAAATTTTGGCGATGATGTCAAAATTTAAAGAATGCCAAACGTGAGCTAGTGTACCAACATATGCCATTGTGCTGGATCTTCAAAATACCATCAGAGATTTCAAGGGCACGAAAGCCTCAGAAGAAAAGAACTGGAAAATGCCCAAGATGTCCTCCAGTGGCTACTAATGGTACTGCAAAAGCGTATCTCGTCGGCTCTGCACACAGATGGTTCATATTGAAGAGCGAAGAAATTGAAAACCTATCATCGCTTAAGCGATACTTTCGCAAAATGTTTATAGCTCGGCAGAGCACCGTAGAAAAATTTGAAGCTATGATGAAAAGAGTTCAAGGAGATAGAGAGAATATATTAACGTTTTTTCATGATAAGGTACTCTTGTGCAAAAATCTGCGGGTTGATATGGAGGATATAGGTCCAAAAAGCTAGGACACTTTATGCTCAGTTAGTACTACGGCGATACGGAGACTATCTTCAAAGCTATAATTAAGCATGAAAGGATTAATAGAGTAAGAAGAGAAAGAATTTGCACAGGAAAACAGAGTCAGCACCGCGGTGATCAGTATGGATTAGTACAACGGCCGTTAGCACTCACCGTCATCGAAAGTATCCACCTTCAAGAAACAGCTGGCACTACCATAACTGTACCAGAAAGACCACCACAAAAGTCGCAATGATGTACAGATCTGCACCATTGAAAAGATTAGCAATACTGCAAAGCTCTGGAGCACAACCGCCGATAAAGCGAAAGCTAGGTGCGGCCGGGAATCTTTATATGCAACAAAGCATAACTGAGCGACCTTTGTTTTTTTTTTGTATCAGAAAGACCGTAAAATGATGCAGTGAGGCATACAAATGTAACACAACGAGCTATTGAGCATAGAAGTAAATGTTATAATTGTGATGTGAGCGATCACTTACGCGTGATTGTAAGGCGCTGAGAAAGCCACCATCTTATTTTCAGTGCGATAAGTTAGAGCATATTTCAAGGAAGTGTTATGTGCCTGTGAAAAATGCAAAATTAACAATCGAAGAAATTCAGATGGTCTCCAATGACAAACTAAAATCGGGTTGCGCGATAGAAAAATTCTCACACGAGATTAAAATTCGAGAAAATACGGCCTTTGCGCAGATAGATATAGGACCCTCTATGTACTATCAAAGCCTCCTTCGTATTAAATAATAATTTGCAGATTCAGCGCACTGCATCGTCATTAGAGGTTTTCGGCAAAAATGTAATTAAATCAGTCAGTTATATCGTAGAAGAGATGACATATGAGAATTTACAGCCGCGATTTATACATTGTCGAATCGTACCGGATGATGCGCAAAACATAGACGTAATTTTAGGGAGATCATTCGTGGAGACAGAAGACATTAGCTATTATTGAGTGGACAATAAATTGCGTTTTTTTAAGCAAATTTTTTTAATATTGCACACGAAAATTTAGCGACTATTTCGTCGGCTATCGCGAGTAAAAAACAAATTGTAGAGCTAGAATTCGTCAATTTTATAGAGGCAAAAATAGGTGAAAACGAAGTAATGTTACCGTTTATTAATTTTGAGGACAAATAGAAGACCATTAATGTCGGTCAGAAAATGAGCGAGAATCATGAAATTAGAAAAATCCGTTGTACGGGTGTATACCGCGATTCAAGGAAGGTTTGGTGCGGATGCTAAACAATGACTGCAAAACCTATCGTTTACAGACAGAAATTCAAGAAGATATAAGAGAAAGAATAGAAAAATATCACAAGAAATATAAGGCAAAATAGAACGCTAAAAGGTTTAAAAATGTAAATTATCATATAAGCGACATAGTTTATATGCAAGCGAATCCGATTGCGACAGGTTATTCATGTAAGCTTCAATCAAAATTTAAAGGGCCGATGGTTATACTTGTTAAAATTGTGCTTTTAAAAAATATTTCTAAAGCATATAAACATTTTTTATGTCAAGAATCGATTTTTTTTCATAAGAAAAAATTTATACATAAGAAAAAATTAGTGTATTTAAATAAACATTTCAATATTTTAAATATATATGTTACTTATTTTGAATAAATGGTTTAATCATAGTATATGAATAAACCACTTAATAAAGCATGTATTTATTACTGTGTTTAAATATGAGTAAGACTTTTCAATTGAAACTTCTCGGATTTATCTATTCGGACAAATGTTTTTATTTTTAAGTACGTAGTACCGTCAGAGATATTTGTCCTAAGTTTCACGCAATTATCTTCATTTGTCATATAGTCGCGCTTGTGTTTGGTGGACAAAGAAAAGTCTTCTCTTCAGTTTTTATAATGTTTGAAATTATTCACAAAGAAGTAGCATTAAATATTAGGCACGACATGAAATATCGGCCATCAAAACGTTCAGAATGTCGCATAGGCCATTAGCGAGAAGTCAATGTCAAGAGCAAGTGTTTTTGATTGGTATAAATTGTTCACAGAAGGTCAAGAACGTGTTGAAGACGAACCACATCAAAGACCATCAACATGTACTGATAGGCTACACGTCGACAAAATCAAAAAATTGGTTTTGCCAAATCTTCGATTGACTACTAGAGCGATTGCTGATATTCTTGGAATTGCAAATGGGTCCATCAACACCATTTTATAAGACATTTTTTGCCTGAAAAGAGTGAAATCTCGACTGGTGTCAAAAACACTCAATTTTTTAAAAAAGCAGCGTCGTATGGACGTCTGTGAAACGATGCTTTCGGACTATCAGGACAAGACAGTACGCGTAATAACTGGAGATGAGACTTGAGCCAACGCTTAGGATCCAGAAACAATCGATCAATCGAGTGAATATCGTGCCAAAGAAGAGTGGAGACCGAAAAAATCAAGCCAAAGTGGCGCATAAATCCAGGTTATGCTCTCTGTTTTCTCCGATTATCGTGGTGTGGTACATTATGAATTCTTTTCAACTGGCCAAATGGTTAACAAAGAATATTATTTAAGTGAAGCTATTCCTCTCAAACGGTCAGATTTATCGAAAGATAACTCTTGGTTTTTGCATCACGATAAAGTACAAGCTCACAGTGCATTGATTTTATGTGAACATTTCGCCAAAAGTCAACCAATATCGTTCCGCCTTCTGGCTGTTCAGCAAGCTCAAAGGACTACTTCGGGTACACGGTTTTGATTCAATTGAAGAAATAAAAGCCGAATCGAAGAAGGAAATGATGGCCATTTGGGAATACGAGTATAAAAAATGTTTTGAAAATTGGAAAAAGCATTGGCATAATTGTATTGCATATGGAGGGAGGATTATTTTGAGGGGGATGAACTAAATTTAGAAAAATAAATAAAGATTTCAAATGTTATAAATAAAGTCTTACTCATATTTGTACACAGTAGTATACAGGGTGTAGGTGACGAATTTTGGTCTTTAATCACAAAAAATTAATTTAATTAAATTAAATAATTTAATATAAAACTAAATAAAATGAAACCTTCTATTTAAACCATGAGTACCGTCGAGGCGGCAGGGTCCTATAATCACTCTGAATATTTAAAAAGAAATTATATTTTTATTTTAGGAGACGAAGAAATAACTAAAGAATTTGTCAATATTTTATAAATAAATAATTAAAGAAAATTAAACAATAAAATATTTATTCAATTAAGGTAATTAAGTTTAAATATAAAACGTGTTTAATTAATTTTTATTTAACTAAGATGTGCACGCGCTATTTCTGATATAATAATCCTAAAGGAAATAGTACAATTAAAAAATTAATAAGTTAATATATTAATTTATTATAAAATATTCATCAAAATGATTATCTCACCCGGTAGGTGACAAACATACAATGTCAAATTTGAATTACAACGTTCCACTACGGTATGCTTGTATACATGAACAATGTGTGTAGTAGCTCTCATGTTCATAAGCTATGTAATATTATCGGAGCTTTTGTGCGTGTAGTTCCAGCATGAACTAACGTTTATGCATACAAGTAAACGAATTCACGCGACCGTTATTTTTATTCACTTTAAATCGAAGAGTCGTGGTTCTTTTTATACACCGTAACTAGTTATTCGTAGAATAACTAGTCGGCACCTATTGATTCTAATGAAATAAAAACTATCGATCGTTCGATTATAAAAAATAAAGACTTACGTCTAAGTGAGAACTGTATGTAAGTTGCGGGCTCGATACTCTTCACTGTTGTCGCCGTCACGAAGAATCTTCCCTTTTCGAAAGTCGTGTTCTTTATACAGAACACGGCGTATTATTGATGGCTGGCTCCAAAAATGATCGAACACAACAGTTGATGTTAATAGCCTCAAGGAAACTGACAAATGAGATTAAGTAAGATAAACAATATATAAAACCTTTTCATAAAAAAAACAGGTAAAAGCGAAAGATCGATCTCTTTATTTTCAAATAGTTAAGCCTAACTGTCTTTTTTCATAAGAGAGCAACTATAGTCTGTTCTCTGTCTATCTCTACTTCGCCAACCACACCACGGCTCATAAAGTAGTGCACGTTACGCCCCCTTCCAGACGTTACTGGTCCGCCTTGTAACTGGAAACTAAAAGTGTTAGAAGGGCGCGCGAGAAGAAAGTATTCGTGCCAAACTTACATCTACTCATACCTCAAGGGAGCTTGTCTGCAGGAGATTCTTCCTCTCTTTCTCTTTCTCTTACACGTCCCGTTTAAGTTGTTTGACCACCTTCTTTTTTTCTTCGATGGCCTCGCTGATCCCTCGAACCGCCGCTTGGGCAAGCTGGCATTTCCAGATTGTCCGAGCTAGCTGGTTAACCTGTGCTCTCCGCTCCCTTTCTTGCCGCTCGAGGCAGTAAGTTTTAAGGGCTTCCAATTCTTCCCTCTTCTTCACAATCATCGGCCTACTTCCGACCTTAGTTTCCGATCCACCTGGGATGATCTGAATTTCATCCCAGATCTGGAAAATCTCTTTTTCCAGGATCCAGACTTTAGTGAAATTTCCTTCACCAGCTTTGTCTTCTCCTGGAACAACGCTTTTTTTTATTTAGCGATATTCCAGATGCGCCCTCAGGAACCATAGCTGCGGCCTCCTCTACTTCTTCTGGAACGGAAATATCACCCCCGGTAAAACATCGGTTTCATGGCAGCTGGAGGGGGGGTGTCAAACGAAATCACCGCAGCGGCCAGGATGTGTTACATCCTTGGCTTGCATCATCGACGGATAATGGGATGCCTCCCTACCAAATTCTTAGGCTTTATCATTACGGTGACTCGATTGTCAGTAGTTCTCCCGCACACGTTAGACGAAAAATCTACTTCTGGTCAGTCGAAGTCGACGCCAATTCCCACTCCGGTCAGTTTTTTCTAAAAAAAAAAGATAAAACATTTCCTAAAATTAGGGCTCTCTTGGCCTCCCGCGCCGACGTCCAGCTGCTACCGTCCCTCGGTGGTTGAGTTCTTCGGTAGAAGTCTTCCGGACGACTCTGACCTCTTTCCGGGGGCGACCACGCCTACGCTTATTGATATAATTAACAGATGTATTTGTGTGGTTCCTCCTATTGCAGACTTTGATGCAGATGAAACCCTAATTCTGTCTTCTGATGACAAATCTTGTTGAATTTCCCTCTGCGGTCGGGGTCCTAGGCTTGACGACAACACAGGTTTTCCCGAAGCTCCTTCGTTGGCCCTGGTTATCAAGTAGTTTGTACGTATTTGAGACCTTAATCTCCATAGTTACATATGGACTCACGTACTTAAGGACTAACTTTTCCATACCTTATCCCCTATGTGATATGGCGAACGACGACGACGAGCATTATAATACGTCACTTGCCGTTCCTGTTTCTCTGGTGACCACATCATCGCTGATTCCCGTAGCTCTTTTAACGTTCTTAATTTAACTTAAAAAGCCTGTCGGTTTTCATTCCCAATATTTTCCACCGTGACATTATCTTGCTCATAGAGAAGAGTTCCCGGGGAAGTCTCCGAAAACAAGAAACTCGACGTAGAAGTCGTCGCTACATACCTAGTCATTGTTTCCTACCAATTAAATAATACACTCCCCGGAGAAATCGTCCTGAGGCACCGGGATGTCGTATTCCACCGCTCGTACACAAAAATACAATATTTCCGCGTAGAAAAGCCATATTTAAAATGTATATATATATATATATATATATATATATACATATATATATATATATATATATATATATATATATATATTTCCGTATTTTAAATTAAATACCATGAATATTTTAGTAGTGGTACCAACTAAAATTAAAGCAAAATAACAGTCTGTGAATAGTATATTTTTTAAGCCACTTTATGTCACTTCTGAAGACAAGAAACGTGCGAAAACAAAAGCGCAATTCATCGTCTGAAATTATGATTTGATTATATTATAAATTATATTATGAAGTATGATTTGGCATACAAGCATTTTATAAGAGAAGACCTGGAGAGGCAGAGAAAGAGAGGCAAAGTGAGAGAGAGAGAGAAAATTTTAGAATTAGAATTAGAATTGTATTTATTAAAGCCTAAGGACTCGTGGTCCTTCATAGGCCAGAGAGAGAGAGAGAGAGAGAGAGAGAGAGATTATCGTAGATAAGAGAAAATAAAATTTACAAAAATCAAAAGATATTCATAATGTGTGAGAGTAGTGTTACTTTAACCTGAAGAACAAAAAAAATAATACCGAGTAACGCCATATGTTCTTTAGGATACGAATCGTATTCAACTGCCCTGGTAGAAATGCATTCTATTTTTCGATCCTAACTAGGGAATTCGAATTTCACCCAATGTAAGTAAAAAGAAACGACATTTAAGTAGTATCGAAATAAAAATTCCTATCATTTCCTAACACTTCCTATATCGAGAAAAAGGAAGTAAATCGAATGAGATTTAATCGAGTAATACATAGAATATTATGGAAATTGAATAATTACAGGGAAATACTACTCGGATTTAGTGATTTATTATGTACGTAGGTCATCTACGGTATTTCTAACTAGAATCTAGCTTCCCTGGTAGAAATTCATTCTTTTCTTAAGGTATAAACAAGGTATTTTCAAATGAAGATACCTAGTAACAAGGTATATTTGTTCGGTGGTAAATAGGAAAAGATGTAAAGTTTTTTACGGTCATTCCATCCGATTTATAGTTACATTTTTTAAGCTATTTTTTAGGTATTTAATAGCTATAATAGTTAGTCTGGAGTAAATATATTTTACGTTTCCCATAAAGTTACCTTGAAACTAAATATGTTTTACCTATTGAAACTGAAATTATTTTTAACAATAGAAAATAGGTTGTTTTTATTCCTTTTCATCTAGTTATTTCCTAGTGAATGGGCAATTAATATTTTGGTTATGGAATCTCGTGTGTAAGTGTGTGTGTGTGTGTGTGGTTATGAGTAAACTTTATCCTAAAACAAGGTTAAGCGAGGTATAACATATAACCTAGCTAAAAAATTGATATCGTTATTATACTTTCTTATATAAATTCATTGACTTTAATCATTATTTTCATGAATTAATTATAAATGTTTATTAAGTTCATTTCCAAAATTTTGAAGTAACTTATAAGTACGTTAGTTCTATATACCATATACATCTACATACACATACAACGCATTGACAATAGCTTACACATTCATATACAATATTTTTTATACTTATGTGAAGTTATAATCGGGATTATATACTAACCAAGATAATATTTTACCACTTGCGGGAATGGCAAATCATCAGATATGCCGTTACGAATTATAGTTATAATCTCAGCATGATTTTTTTATTTAAAAAATTAATTTTATTTTATAAAATTTTTAAAATTTCAAATGATATTATTTATTTTATAAATAAATAGGATAGAAT
The DNA here is from genome assembly GCA_018907035.1 of Sycobia sp. Sy_11. Classification (NCBI taxonomy): domain Eukaryota; kingdom Metazoa; phylum Arthropoda; class Insecta; order Hymenoptera; family Epichrysomallidae; genus Sycobia; species Sycobia sp. Sy_11. The sequence continues at coordinate 783,758 of JACCIC010000156.1, read as the reverse complement.
TACTAACTAACAACCAATAATAATAATTGAAGCCGGTATAAGACATCAAAGAATAGAATTTTTTAATTAATTGCTTTATGCGAAATTTTAGATATTAAATAATAAATGGAAAATATTTCCAAAACTAATTTATTACGTATAAATTTTGAGATGACAAAATCGAACGACAAGCAGACTATATTATTACTTTGTAATTTTTTTAAATTATTAGTTTCCATATCTTATGATATTTCTTTTATTAAATCAACAACATAATGTTATAATATTATATAAATATTAATTGTGAAATAAATTGCTCATTTACTAACGAGAAACAAGGTTAAAACGGCCTAGTTTCTACCTAGTTTTTAAACCTAGTTTCTTCCTTTTTCTTAAATTTATTGACAACGTTTACATTTTGCATTCTAAGATTTAACTTGTTTCTAGCCATAATTTTTGATTCTATTTTTACTACCTAGTGACTACTTTCCAGCCTATTAAAAATTGTTAGATTTCTACCAGGGAAGCCATGTTGATTTATCAAAATCCGTCTACAATATCTATTTATAATATACAATACCCATAATATTATTATAACAAGATATTATAATAAGATTTTATGCTACGTGCATAATAATGTACATTATCATATTTCATGTATCTCATGCTATTTTGAATTACGCGCACGTAGCATTGTAGAACGTCGTCTATCAGCTCGCCTGTACAGCAGACATCGTAATTCCGGAAACACGTGATATGGCTGCTTTTTTATTTAAATATCTCCTCAACATTACCATTGATACTTAACTTTCAAGATATCATTAAAATTTTTAAAAAATAATCAATACGCGTCTGATTTAAGAATAGCGTGTTTTATCCTCCACGTCACAATCACTACTTATAAATTTTTGGAAGCACTCCCGACAACTTCTCTCACTCAAATTAACATCACCATAGGCTTCTATAAGTAGCCGATATGCTTCAGCTGCAGATTGGTTTAAATGAATGGAGTAAATTAACAATTCCCGCAAATAACGCTTACTTGGCACAAAACTTGACATCTTAATACGATGAAAACTAAACGATGCTAGCAAAAAATCAGAGGTATTAAAAGGTTATACTGTTTCCAGATGTCAACATATACTATACGATTTTTTGCAGTTCATAATTTCGATGTTATATTATCGGTGGCGCTATCTTTTCAAAACGGCGGAAACTTATTTATACACCTAATAATAAAATTCAAATCAAATTTAGTTGGACGAAACTTTAAATAACAATTTTCGTCTTAATTTAACTAAATCTTACATTTATACTTTTTAAATTAATAAAAAATATATGTAGCCAATAAATTAGAATTTAAATGTGATATATTCATTTAACCATTTATCATTGTTACATTGAAAAAAATAATTTCTTGATTAAAGTAAATCGATGTACTATTTACTGAGTTACATGATCCAAAGTATTGAAATATTAAATAAAGAAAATTTTTCTTGTTTTAAGAAAAAATTTCTTGTTTTAAGAAAATATTTGTTTCAGCTGAGAAATTTGAATTACTTAAATGGAAATTTACTAAGTTCCAGTAAATACTAACTTAAATTTAGGAAAAATGTCTTAGAATTAAAACACGATTTTCTTAAAGCCAGAGAATAGATTTTCTTAAAAACGGAAAATATAGTGAAGTAAATATTTAGTCAATTATAATGTTCTAATTAGTAACGTTTCCCTTTGCAACAGACAGAATTTTATGTTTAAAACTTTATACTGTACCTTATTACACTAGTTGTCACACGCTGCTTATTTTTAAACAGTATTTACAATCTTAATTTTAAACGTACTTAATTTACTAACGTCGCACACTATATTTATACAAACTTTTACTGGGGCTGGGGGGAGTTTGGGGAAAGAACGTAGCCTGCTAGTCTATTGCACCCAGGATCAGGGCTTTGTTCGTGTATTGGAGTGAGTCCGCTGGGCTTTAACGGAGCGCCGCACACCCAGGATCAAGTCTCTTTGAGGGGTAGTAAGACGGCTAGTCTTTAATGGAGCGCCACGCAACCAGGATCAAGCCTTACTAAGGTGCAGGAGGGATTTCTGGTGAGGCCGCTGGTCTTCAACGGAGCGCCGCGCAACCAGGATCAAGCTTCACTAGGATTCGGGCAGGATAGTAGAGCCTACTGGTCTTTAACGGAGCGCCGCGCAACCAGGATCGCGACTCTACTATTCAGGATTTTCGGACAGGCAGAATTTACTAGAGCTCTGGAGTCAGGATAGCTTTAGGGAGCTTCGTTCGGCCGTATCGCCGAGAGAACTGCTTTTGGGACGGAAAACTCGCCCTTTTATACACGAAAAATTAGTCGATCAGGTGTTTACGCGACCGTTCGACTAATTTCGTATTGAGCCGCCGAAAAATAATAATAATAATTTTACAATATTAAAATAATAATAATTAATTAAAATTATATTAATTATACGTCTAATTTGCGACTTTACCCTTGAGAGTGCTCGTATTGTTATTATCATTTCGGCGTAATTTAGTTCTCTCGGATTTTTGTTTATTCCAATAATAATAAGAATAATTATTATTATAACAAATTATAATAATAAGAATAATTGTTATAATAATAATTAAGTTGACATTTGCGTCCTTGACGACGCTCGTATTGGATATAAATTATATTATAATAATTCTGGCTCTGTTTTTCTTAATTTAATTAGCTCGTATTAAAATAATATCTAGGTATTATAATACCTTTGACGATGATATTATTATAGCAAATGAATCTATTTAACGTTTATTAACGATAATAATAATTATTATTAGAAAATAACAATAATTATAATACTAATAATTGTCCTAGTAATAAGCAATAATAGTTGTTAGATAATGATTAATGTAGTATTCGCCGACTATGAATATTTAATTATAAAACTTATAATAATTAAATGTAATAATTACGCATAGTAATTACAATTATTTTACAAATAATTAATTATATTTTTTGTCCTTTAGGACGTTTGCATATGTTTAATTATTTGCGTATTCTCATAATATATTATAAAAATAAGATATTTAGAAATGCGGCGACGAATGTATTTACTGCCTCCCGAGTTCGTCGGCGCGGGGAGCGCGGGACATTTTTTCGACGCCGTCTGCCGCACGGCTGCGGCTCTCTCTCGCGACGCACGTGAGTTCCCTTCCGCTCTCTTATCCTACGTTTGCGAGGCAGGTATATTTGATCCGCACAATCGTTTTGTTTTGAATATTGCGCGTTTAACCGTTAATCGGGAGCATCGCCCGATAATCGAGATCGAGAATACAGCAAATTACTTAAATTTAGCTAATCATAATCTGAAAATAAGCATTTTCATTTTCTAGAAAACGTTTCTTTAAAACAAGCCGATCAAAATTAAAATGAAAAACTTGAGTTTCTAAAATTTAGTAATTAGATACCTAAACACAGTACTTTTGATTCTCTAAAAAAGGCTTTACAGAATCAAACTAATATTTTCTAGAACTTAGTATTTAATTGTTTTTTATACAGTATATATAGCATAGAGTTACGCAATACATACATAAATAAATATGTTGTTATTCTAAGAAAACAAAATTTTGAATCAGAAGGTTATTATATTAAAACCAAAAAGTAATACATTGAATTCAGAAAATCTAATAGCTAGAATTGCAAATGATCAAAATACTTAAATTATAGATTGATCAAATCTGTAATCAAAGACAAGATTGTTCTGATACTATCAAAAGAAATATATTATTAAATTAATTAAACAAAAATTTTTTTAGTTTAAAAACAGATTTATCGAAATAATTCATTAAAATTATACACTGGAAAAAATTCTAATATGAAGTAAATATTACTTGATTCAAGAAATTTATGCGATTGTTCTGTACTAAGTAAATATTCTCTTTCACTAAGTACTCGCATAAACTTGAACCAATTAAGTAGTTACTAAAATAAAACTTATTTTTTCTCAACAGCAGAACATAAATATTGGGGATTAAATGAATATTTTCTTATTTTGAGAAAATATATCGTTAAACCAATAAATTCAAATTTAATATCAGGAAAATAAATGCTTTGATTAATTAATTATCTCCAAGATTTTAGTGAAGATTTTCCAGAAAATGGGTGGTTGATATTAGGAATTAAGAAATATTTTCTTATGTAAAGCGATACCGCGCCCTGAAGGTGAGTTTAAGAACCGCCGGCATTACTTCTTACTTCTAAATGGAGGTTTCGAATTTTTAATCCAAGAAAAAAATTATTTATCATTTCTTTATCGATAATTTTCAAAAGCCTATATACTATTTATGACCTAAAGAATCGTTTCTTTTTTCTTTTTAATCTTTTTTAAAAAGTCGATATTTTTGGCTAAAAAGCTGTTTTGAATATAAAACTACGTGTATGACTATAGCAAACGGTCAGAAACATTTCATTTATATATATATATATAGTAATAGTTAATACATGCCAAAAAGTTCAGCCAAAATTTAGAGTAAGACGCTTCAAACTGTAGCAAAAATTCAGCCAAATTTCCTGATAAGATGCTTTATGTATAGTAAAACGCATATGTGCGTTATGCCGGTCCGGGACGATAATGCCCATGTTAAATTATTCATAATTGTAAAAAACTATTCTATACACATGGAAAAGTATATATGTAGATTTTTGGATCGCTGATTACGATTCTGAAGTCAAAATTGAAAAATTCGATCTTTTTAATGAACAAAATATGATAAATCCTGATTTCAAAGTCTGCATGTACTCGCTCTCAGTACTATGAACTTATGTATAATAATAATAATTAATAATTTACAATAATTATTATTATTTATTGATAATTATTATTAACATGTATCCATCCAAAATAGGTGTTTTACAATGGTTTATTTTCTGACGCATATATATGCGTTATACCGGCACTCTAAGGGTTAATACCAGGTCAGCTCACTCTAGTAGAAATCTAACAATTTTTAATAGTCTGGAAAGTAGTTACTAGGTAGTAAAAATAGCATTAATCATTGCGGCTAGAAACAAGGTAAATCTTAGAATGCAAAATGTGAACGTTGTCAATAAAATTAAGAAAAAGGTAGAAACTAGGTTTAAAAACTAGTTAAAAACTAGGTAGAAACTAGGTTGTTTTGAATCTTGTTTCTGGTTAGTAAATGAACAATTTATTTAACAATTAATATTTATATAATATTATAACATTGTGTTGTTGATTTAATAAAAGAAAAATCATAAGATACAGAAACTAATAATTAAAAAAAATTACAAAGTAATAATAAAGTTTTATTTCGTTCGATTTTGTCATCTTAAAAATTATACGTAAGAAATTAGTTTTGAAAATATTTTCCTTTTATTATGTAACATCTAAAATTTCGCATGAAGCAATTAATTAAAAAATTCTATTCTTTGTTGTCTTATACCGGATTCTATTATTGATTGTTAGTTAGTAATTCTATCCTATTTATTTATAAAATAAATAATATCATTTGACATTTTTAAAATTTTATAAAATAAAATTAATTTTTTAAATTAAACATCATGCTGAGTTCATAGCTATAATTCGTAAGTTGAATTTATGGAGAGTGTTCATACGGCATATCTGATGATTTGCCATACCCACAAGTGGTAAAACATTATCTTGGTTAGTATATAAGCCCGATTATCACTTCCCATAAGTATAACATATATATTGTATACGAATGTGTAAGCTATTGTCAATACGTTGTATATGTATTTAGATGTATAAGGTATATAGAACCAACGTACTTATAAGTTACTTCAAAATTTTCGAAATGAACTTGATATACATTTATGATTAATTAATTAAAATAATGATTAAAGCCAATGAATTTATATAAGAAAGAAAGGTTATATGTTATACCTCGCTTAACCTTGTTTTAAGATAAATTTTAGTCATAACCAAAAACACATTGATACGAAACTAACTATTATAGCCCTTAAATACCGAAAAAATAGCTTGAAAAAATGTAACTATAAATCGTCCGAAATGACCGGAAAAAACATTACATGATTTTTTATTTACTACCGAACAAAGATACCCTGTTACAAAGTATCTTCATTCGAAAATTCCTTGTTTATACCTTAAAAATAGAATGCATTTCTACCAGGGAATGCTATATATTATACCTAATTTCAATCTTATGTGAAGGTAAATTTTAGTCATAATCAAAAATACATTGATACGAAAATAACTGTTATGAGTCTTAAATACCTAAAAAATAGGTTTCGAAAATGTATCTATAAATCAGCCGAAATGACCGGAAAAAACGTTACATATATTTCTAGTTACTGCCGAATATCAATACCTGGTTTCTAGGTTTCTCCATATCGAAATAGCTTGTTTATAGTTTAAAATATTTAGCATTTTTACCAGGGTTAGACTCCTTATATAGTAATTGACAGAGTAAAACGTAATATGCAAGTGGTAAGACAAAACGTGGATCCAGCTGACGAGAAACGACGGTGCATAGAATTTTTACCAATGGCGAGGTGAGAGGCCTATGTTATCATTAGAAAAAACAGGTAGAGATTTTTATGCAGTCTCGATAAGTAATAGAGAGCATAATTTATTCGACTTCAATTTTTTTTTGTTAATTTTTATAAAGAAACACATAAAAACAGTGACACGTTCGATCTTGTTTCTAACGCGGTTGTCACTACTCACTATTTATCGGTAGTATGTGACAATCTTCGCCTATTTTTTTCGATTTATATAGACCCAATGTAGGAACTAAGAGGCCTCATTTTAGATGACTCAATTGTAATAAATAAATTCTACGCAAATTGTAATTGTGATTGATGATATGGATAGCATAAGCAGTGATGAAGCTTAATTAGTTATACTGGAAAGTTATTTTATAAATGCGATATATATACCACTCTCGAAAGAAAAGTCAAAAGCAGCGCAGGCTCGCTGCTGATATTCGTCCAACCTCCCCCTCGTTTCGAGTTGCATTATTCTGCTTTGAGAGAGCGAGTGTGCGCGCACTGTAAATAATAGCAGATTTGAAGCTCAGCCTGAGCGAAGTTGAAGAACATTAGGCGCGAGTGGCGTCGGGACAGGATAAACTATTTAAAAGCCTGGACCGCCGGAGTAGAAAAGTCAATAGAAAAGTTAAAAGAAAAGTTGTGGTGAAGACACATTGAATTGCGTCGATTCGTTTATGGAAAATGGGGCGGCAAGCGAAGCGAATGGCGAGGTGAAATGCCACGGCGTCGAGAGATCTCACGGGCGTTCCTACAACGGCCGCGTCGAATCCATGTCGAATCACGGATCCGGGCGGGCCCAGGCTACTCATTACATCATTATCGCCAGAGTGCGCCGCATTCGCCACAGTCCCCGGCCACCCTCCGACCTCCGTGATGGCAGGCGATTATATATCGACCGTACCTTGACTCGCACTCGGGATTCGGCAAGCTAGCGCCTCTATATATTCTACACCGTTCTCCCCTGTTGCTATTCTTCCAATTCTTTGTTTCGTCGCTGCGCATGCTCCTGCCTCTATCTTTTCATGTTTTTCATTCCTCATCCTCTCTCCTGCTTGTCCTTTTTCTGTCGGCCAACGAGTCAATAGAGCTAAGCGGGGGAAAAGAAATACGAAGAGTTGGCCGCAAGCTGCAGCCGGTTGGACCCATGTCGTCGCACGCGCGCATGCAACTTGGCATCGTCACGCTGTGTACTAAAGACATCGAGAGCTGCACTGTGCGCCGGTTTATAACGCAGTCCCTCCCTGTACGTCCAGGTAGTTCCGTTCATTTTCCGTCTTTGCGATTGGGATAACGTGTGAGCTTATTTGGTCAACAAAACCCAACACAGTCAGCCTATTTATCGTTGACCAGACATGCTTCTTGTTATTTGAAGCCTTTTGCTTCAGGGGAATAACACTGCGAATTCATTTGCGTCTGCCTTTTTCAAATACCTTGCTAGAAATGTACCAATTCTGAGACGGAACTTACATTAGGCCTTTTAAATAAATAGTTTATCGGTATACCATTTATATTTAACCATTTATTTAAAATAAGTAATTTACATAGTTAAAATACTGAAATATGTGTTTGATGTAAAAAAAAAAAAATATTTGTTTTAAGAAGGTCGATGCTAGATTTTGAAAAGTATTGATTTGGTTTAAATAGATATTTTCTAAAAAAAGCAATATTTTAATATCGTATAGTTCAACAAAATAAAAAAATGAACTATGTAGTATTTTAACTTATTAAGGAGTCATTCACGTAATCGTAAATTATATATAATGCACTATTAAACGCACACCATATATATTATATTGCAAATAGAGACTTTTATTAATAATGGCTATCCAATTCAATTTATTAATAGATTGATTGCTGAGAGATTGTTTGAAATTTATAATACCGAAAATAGACATAGTGCAGGAATTGATTTTAACGGAGGCAAAATTATTGTCTTACCATATGTTCGAGGATTATCTGAAAGAATAAAAAGAAATTTTCGGAAATATAACATTCAAATTTTCTTTAAAAATCGCAATAATTTAAGTAGATTGTTTAATAATTGCAAAGATAAGGATGATTTATGCTTAAAATCAGGAGTTGTTTACAAGATTAATTGCATGGATTGTGATAAATACTATATTGGACAAACAGGTAGATATTTAAAAAAGAGAATTTATGAGCATAAATATAGTTTACGTAGCTCACATATTACTTCTGGTTTAAAAGAGCATTGTTTAAAGTTTTTACATTCTTTTGATTCTGTGAATGTGGATATTTTGGAATATGGTATTAATAATAAGTATAAACGGGAGAGTCTTGAAAGTATTCACATTTCCAAGAATCGAAATAATGTGAATTTAATGTTAGAGTCTGGTAGATTGGACAGTGTTTATCATTCCTTATTAAATTGATTGGTTTTGGACAATTTGTGTAGAGGGGGAATTTATATTTAATTTACGAAATTTGGTGGTGGGGATGAGTATATATAGATTAGAATATAAGGTTTAGATTAGTCCCTGATGAGGAGCCGTAGCGAGCTCGAAACGTTGGACAAGTCTTCAATTAGGTAAGGGTGTTGGGGACAATCAGACTGCACTTTACTAACAAAGAATTTTTTCAGCTAATATTTTATTTTCAGATTAGTCTACGGGGGTGAATGTAAACAAGGACAGTCTGACTGTCATTATCATTTTAATTTAATTTTTAATTTAATTTTTATTTTTAATTTTTATTTTTATTTTTATTATTTTTTATTTTTATTTTATTTTATTTTTGGTTGAAATTGATTGGACTGTAAGACCAATAAAAAAAAATATTTATTAATTAGTATCGGGTTAGTTTTATTTATTAAATATTCGCATCCAGAAGGGAAATCTAGTCTAATCCTAGTTGCGATTTGTCCCACTTTTATTGGCATTTTATCCCTGGTAGAAATCTAGCAATTTTTAATAGGCTGGAAAGTAGTTACTAGGTGGTAAAAATAGAATTAACCATTGTGGCTAGAAACAAGGTAAAACTTAGAATGCAAAATGTGAACTTTGTCAATAAATTTAAGAAAAAGGAAGAAACTAGGTTTAAAAACTAGGTAGAAACTCGGTTGTTTTGAACCTTGTTTCTGGTTAGTAAATAAACAATTTATTTAACAATTAATATTTATATAATATTATAACATTGTGTTGTTGATTTAATAAAAGAAAAATCATAAGATACGGAAACTAATAATTAAAAAAAATTACAAAGTAATAATAAAGTTTTATTTCGTTCGATTTTGTCATCTTAAAAATTATACGTAAGAAATTAGTTTTGAAAATATTTTCCTTTTATTATGTAACATCTAAAATTTCGCATGAAGCAATTAATTAAAAAATTCTATTCTTTGATGTCTTATACCGGATTCAATTATTGGTTGTTAATTAGTTATTCTATCCTATTTATTTATATAATAAATAATACAATTTGAAATTTTTGAAATTTTATAAACTAAAATTAATTTTTTTAATTAAAAATCATGCTGAGTACATAACTATAATTCGTAAATTGAATTTATGGAGAGTATTCATACGGCATATCTGATGATTTCCCATTCCCGCAAGTGGTAAAACATTATCTTGGTTTGTACATAAACCCGATTATGACTTCACATATGTATAACATATATTGTATACGAATGTGTAAGCTATTGTCAATGTGTTATATATGTATTTAGATGTATAAGATATATAGAACCAAAGTACTTATAAGTTACTTCAAAATTTTCGAAATGAACTCGATAAACATTTATAATGAATTAATTAAAATAATGATTAAAGTCGATGAATTTATATAAGAAAGCATAATAACGATATCAATTTTCTAGCTAGGTTATATGTTATATCTCACGTAACCTTGTTTTATGATAAAGTTTCGTCATAATCAAAAATACATTGATACGAAACTAACTATTATAGGCCTTAAATACCGAAAAAATAGCTTGAAAATATGTAACTATAAATCGGTCGGAATGACCGTAAAAAACGTTACATGTTTTTCTATTTACTACCGAACAAAGATACTCTGCTACTACGTATCTTCATTCGAAAATTCCTTGTTTATACTTTAAAAATAGAATGAATTCCTAACAGGGGTATAGAGAACGAGCTTAGATTTTGATAGATATACCAAGTTAGAAACTAGACAGAATCTAGTCAGAAAAACTAAAAAATAAGACGATTTATAAATTATCCTAATTTTCCCGTGTAGAAATTCATTCTCGAATCTAACTAGTATCGGATTAGTTTTCCTAATTAAATGTTCGGGTCCAGGAGGGAAATCTAGTCAGATCCTAGTTCCGATTTGTCCCACTTTTAATAGCATTTTATATAGGGAACGAGCTTAGATTTTGGTAGGTCTACCATGTTAGAAACTAGACAGAATCTAGTCAGAAAGTCTAGAAATTAAGACGATTTATAAATTATTCTAATTTTTTTTCCTCGATGATGTGAATAATTTTTTGACTCTTTTAATATTTATTTATCTAAAAAAATATATATATATTTACGTATTTAGGTAACTCATACCAATTTAATTATAATTTGTCCATTATTTTCTGTCTACCTACTACATATTACGTATTACACGATTTACAATTAACAATTAATAATTATTAATATATTTTTTTATATTAATTATTGTCAATTTTAATATTAAACATCTTCGTTGAATATATAAATTATTTTATTTTGATGAAAAAAATTCCGACTTCCGCTGATTATCGAACCCGCGACCCTACAATTCGCAAGCTAACGCATTATTCACTATGCTAAAACCAGAGATAATAAGGGAAGATCGCCGATGCCCATGTTAGACATTGCAGTAAAATTTTGACACTCAGCGCTACGGCGGTGAACGTCGGTACTCCGTTTGTGCGATATTCCAGATGTTGGTTTTCGAGCTGGTGCGAGCGAGGGAGAGACGGCGCTCAGTAGGGGGGACGCCGAAACAATAGATGCAATAAAAGGGATTAACTGGTGTCGAAATTCTTGAAGTGCGTACAAATTTTCTTGTCTGTATGTGTAAGTGTGTATGATGCATTTATATACACACATATTTTCTTCAAATTTTAAATTCGCTGCGTGGCGATGATCGAAGCTACGAAAAGGTATACCTGGGTATACGCACTTAAAGAATTTCTTCGTCGACACCAGTGAATCTCATTTACTACACTCCGCTGACAAATTTTTAAGAACATACACACACACACACACACACACACACACACACACACACACACACACACACACACACACACACACACACACACACACACACACACACACACACACACATACACACACACACATATGTATTTTCTTAAAATTTTGAGTTTAAAACTTGATAATAAGATTGCGTTGAACTTAATAATAAGACTAATTTGATATAAAAAATTATACTTTCTGTAAATTATTTATATAATAACATTCATTAAATGTTTATATAATAAATTTTATTTCATTGCTATTTACATTATATCATGCATTCATTAAAATGAATTCAATAGTTATTAGAATACAACAAATATTTATTTAAATTTATGTTTAAAACAGAAACATACATATTTAACACGAATGAATATTTTGTAATTTAGAGTAAACCGTACACTTGAAACAAACAATTAAGTTTATTTGAATAGCGAACATATATTTATTACATTAAACTAAATAAATTATTAAAAAGTAATAAATAACTCTTGAATTTTACTAAACGGAACTACATATACGTAAAAAATAAAGTTAAATAAATAAATATTTAAAAAACTATATATATACTCAAATTTAACAAATATAATCAATTTTTGGGAAAGCTATTCAATATGAACAACTAAATAGCTTTATCAAAAGGTGCAATATATTGATTTGATTAGACCCAACGAGTAGTTAAAAATTAATAAACATTTTTTCGATTTTATTAAACGAAGCACAAAGATTTAAATATTAAATTTAAAGGAATGAATCTTTTAATAAAACTATTTATATGTTATAAGTAAATAATTTTTTCAAAAATAGAAAATATTTTTTTAATTTATATATATATTTTGTAGTTTTTACTATTTATTTATTACTTTTAATATTTAAATATTTGCGTTTCGTTTAATAAAATTAAATAAATATTTATTAGATTTTACAACTGGCTGGGAATAATCAAATATATCTAATCCACCATTTGAGAAAACTAGTTCATTCTTTTGAGTAAATGGTTTTTTAAAAAATTGAATATATTTCTTGTATATATATACTGAAAAACATAATTTCTAATATCAAGCTTATTTTTTCTCAACAGCAGAACACAAATATTGGGAATTAAATGAATATTTTTTTATTTTGAGGAAATATATCCTCAAACCAATAGATTCAAATTTAAAATGAGGAAAATAAATTCTTCGATTAATTAAATATCTCCTAGATTTTTGTCAAGATTTTCTATAAAATGGGTGGCTGAAATTGGAAATTAAATAAATATTTTCTTATCTAAAGAAACTATTTTCTTGAACCAATAGCTGAAGATTTTGAATAAAAAAATTTAGTCATTTGATTCAAGCCGACAAAATTAAGTGAATATATACTTGGATTAAGAATTTCAATACTTCACTCGAGAAATTGAATTTAAAATGAAGAATTCGATTCCTATCTTTAAAACAATAATCACTTGAAATACGTTTTTATTTTTTAGAAACATGAAAATTCAAGTATGCTAAATGTTTAAAAGAAGAACTTAGTTTCTTGATTCAAAGCATTATTTTCTTGACTTTAAAAATCACAAGTTTAAACTAAGCGAATAATTTCTTGAATTCTCATAATTAATTTCTTTCGCTTAAAAGAACTTCGACCTAACCGGGATTCTATCCACAGACCTTTGGATTCGTAAGCTAACACCTTATTAAGCTGTTAGCTAACACCTTAAAGTCAAGAAAATAATGCTTTGAATCAATGAACTACTTTTAAACATTTAACATACTTGAATTTTCATGTTTTTGAAAATAAAAACGTATTTCAAGTAATTATTGTTTTAAAGATAAGAATCGAGTTCTTCATTTTAAATTAAATTTCTTGAGTGAAGTATTGAAATTCTCAATCCAAGTATATATTCACTTAATTTTGTCGGCTTGAATCAAATATCTAAATTTTTTGATTCCAAAATTTTCAGTTATTGGTTCAAGAAAATATTTTCACCCATTTTCTAGAAAATCTTGACAAAAATCTAGGAGATATTTAATTAAAACAAGAATTTATTTTCCTCATTTTAAATTTGAAATCATTGGTTCCAGATAATATTTTCTTTACTTTATTCTATTTACTTAGTACAGAAAATCGCAAAAATTTCTTGAATCAAGTAATATTTACTTTATATTAGAATTTTAGCAGTATATAATTTTAATGAATTATTTCGAAAAATCTATTTCTTAAACTTAGAACATTTTTATTTAATTAATTCGACAATATTGTTCTTTTGATAGTATCAGAAAAATCTTTGACACAGATTTGATCAATCTATAATTTAAGTATTTAGATTATTTGCAATTCTAGCTATTAGATTTTCTGAATTCAATGCATTACTTTTTTGTTTTAATATAATAACCTTCTGATTCAAAATTTTGTTTTATTAGATTAAGAACATATTTATTTATATATGTATTCTGTAACTCTGTTCTATATGTACTGTATAAAAACAATTAAATACTAATTTCTAGAAAATATTAGTTTGATTCTGTAAAGCCTTTTTTAGAGAATCAAAAGTATTGTGTTCAGGTATATGATTACTAAATTTAAGAAATTCAGATTTTCCATTTTAATTTTGATCAGCTTGTTTGAAAGAAACGTTTTCTACAAAATGATAATGCTTATTTTTAGATTATGATGAGCTAAATTTAAGTAATTAGAACATTATAATTAAATAAATATTTACTTGACTGAATTTTTGTTCTTAAGAAAATCTATTCTCTTGGTTTAAGAAAATCATGTTTTTCCTGAAGGTAAGTTAATATTTCGATCGCCTTCAAATTTTGAATACGTATTCTATACGGTCAGGATTAAATGATAGGATATTTTTTACTGCAAATTTAACAAAAAAAAAAAATTTTTTATAGATTTAAATAAAGGGTTGATTTGTATACCATTAATTAACCATTTATTCAAAATAAGTAATTTATACATTTAAAATACTGAATGTTTAGTTAAATACAGTAAATATTTTTTTGATATATCAGAACTGAGAATTTAAACAAAATATAACATTCAACTGTAGTATTTTAACTTATTAGACCGTCGTTTTCGTAATCTTCAACGATGTAAACGTACACTATATTAATATTGCAATAAATACTAACTATATTTACATATTTTTCTATCATTTTTATTGTAATATATATATATATATATATATATATATATATATATATATATATATTATATGTAATATATTTGTATTATACGAAACGCAATGGTAGTGAATGTTCAACACACAATCTGCCGTTCAAGCTTTAGGCATCCCGATCAGAATGTTAATTAGGGTTATTATTAGGACTTAATCCTAATAAATAGAGAGTGTTTAACTGTTTAATAAGGCAGTTACATGTACTCTTCAGCACTAAAAATCTTAATTTTAAAAATTACTTACACAACTAGAACATACTTTAAATTTATTTTATACAAAAGTATAGAATAGGGCCAGTATGGTGTATTAGAAATTCTAATCATTTAAAAATATTTGTAGCGTTACAAATATTTTTTGCTCTTTAAATAAACTCAACTATTCATTTCAAATATACGGCTGTTTCGAAATTGCAGAATATTAGTTCCTATTAAAGCTGTATATTTTTGTTTCAATAGAATTTGAATGAATGTTTGTTGGATTGCAATAAATATACTTTTATGAAATCGACTCATTTTCATTTGGAATTGATTTCAGTGTGTAGCACCATGTAAATAATATTCTTTAAAAAATTGCACGAGATGATAATGTAAATAGAAAGAATTAAAACTTGTAATATAAAAATATAATACATATGTTGTTATATAATTGATTTACATCAACTGGAATTGTTTATATATTTGCAACATAACAAAGACTTTTGCTCTTTAAATAAACTTAACTATTCATTTCAAATATAGGGTTGTTTCGAAATTGCAGTATATTTTTGTTTCAATAGAATTCGAATGAATGTTTGTTGGATTGCAATAAATATACTTTTATGAAATTGACTGATTTGCATTTGGAATTGTTATCAATGTGTAGCGCAACGCAAATTATGTTATTAGATAAGTAATATTATGTTTATATAAAGTTGTAGTCTTATTGTACAGTTTATAAATTCCACTAAAAAACATATTTCTTA
Organism: Sycobia sp. Sy_11; assembly: GCA_018907035.1. NCBI lineage: Eukaryota > Metazoa > Arthropoda > Insecta > Hymenoptera > Epichrysomallidae > Sycobia > Sycobia sp. Sy_11. Next base: position 767,888 of record JACCIC010000156.1, on the reverse strand, counting down.
TTCTATACATTTTTCTGTACCAAGAGTTCCCAAAAAAATATATTCAAACTAACGGAGGATATAGAATAGTCAATGAGAATATTACGGTGAAGTGCATTGTTGTTAATAAAAAACATTTAAAGAAAAAATATATAGATTAAAAAATATGTATTTTGATGAGATTTTGAAATTTTAGTTATATCATTTAATGGAATTTTTTGTATTTTACAAGATAAATTAGAAAAACAATATTTTCACTGGGTATTAATGTGATTTATTATAAAATTGAAATTATCACCAATTTTTACTACCATATATATAATCAGAATCCTAAAAAACGTATATATAAAAATTTTAATAAAAATCGCGTTAATCGACTACTTGAAAAATTTGGTAGTTCTTTTCTATACGAGATTTTCTCAGCTTTGATGTTTGCCAGTTTTCCTTAAAGTTGTCGTAGGTTTCAAAACTTCAAGCTGCTTGCTAGCTGCTGCGAGACTATATATATATATATATATTTATACATGTAGCAATAAAATTTCTTTTTGGTCAGTATAAAGCTACTCATCTTTTATTGCACCCCCTGCTGCCAGCCTATGGTCTCGACAAGCTTTTCCTCTGCACGCGCCGAAGACAGTCGTCTCCCCCTCGATCGCACCATCGCACGAGCTCGAAAAACAACATCTGGAATATCGCACGAAACGGCCAGTACCTCGCTTTGGCCGCCAGAGGCCCTCGTTTTCAGTCGAAAATTTTTACTGCAGTCTGGCCCATAAGCGCCGGCGATCTCCCCTTATTATCTCTGCTAAAACGCAATATGCGATTACTATACTATAGTTTGCATATGACCGTAAAGCACTTAAGAAAATATAATAATTTTATAAACACAAGATAAAACATACATAGGAAATCAATTTTTTAAATTCTTTCCCATGTTGGAAAGATCTGCGGGCGTTTATATACTATATATATATATATATATATATATATATATATATATATATATATATATATATATATATATATATATATAATATCTAATTTTCGTACACATAAGGTCTTGATTAGAAAAGACATCGTTCTTTCCAATATTAGAAAATGTTGAGGAAATCTAACTAGAATCAAAATAGAAAGTCTAACCATTTCCTTACTTCTCTAACTTTGCAGATTCCGCCTAGAAAAACGTGAGTTTTTCCAAATCTAAACATTAAATTTAAAGGAATGAATCTTTTAATAAAACTATTTATATGTTATAAGTAAATAATTTTTTCAAAAATAGAAAATATTTTTTTAATTTATATATATATTTTGTAGTTTTTACTATTTATTTATTACTTTTAATATTTAAATCTTTGCGTTTCGTTTAATATAATTAAATAAATATTTATTAGATTTTACAACTGAATAAGAAAATATAATAATTTTATAAACACAAGATAAAACATACATAGGAAATCAATTTTTTAAATTCTTTCCCATGTTGGAAAGATCTGCGGGCGTTTATATACTATATATATATATATATATATATATATATATATATATATATATATATATAATATCTAATTTTCGTACACATAAGGTCTTGATTAGAAAAGACATCGTTCTTTCCAATATTAGAAAATGTTGAGGAAATCTAACTAGAATCAAAATAGAAAGTCTAACCATTTCCTTACTTCTCTAACTTTGCAGATTCCGCCTAGAAAAACGTGAGTTTTTCCAAAATAGGGAGAAGTTAAGGAAATCTGACTAGATCCAAGATAGAAAGCCTGATAATTTCCTTAAGTTTTCTACTTGTAAAATTTTGACTAGTGAAAACACGTATTTCTTTCTAACATCAATAAAAGATAAGGAAATCTGAATAAATTCGTGAAAGTAATAATTAATATATGACGATTATTAGATGATCATAGGGAAATCTAACTTGGATCTGGCGAGTATTACCTACATGAGGAAATCATCAGTAATACTGACTAGGATCTAGCCCGAACTAGGAATATACCGAGTATATTTCTGCACGGGCAGTTCTCAATCTTCCAGTAATAGGAAAATCATCTTCGTTACCATTTCAAGTGTTAAGCTCAACCAATTTTGAGAATTCAAAAAGCCTTTTAATCATTTTACTTATAAACCTAATCAATAAACATATGCAAGCTATCATATAATATAATTAATATTAAAATTGGAAAATATATGCAAGCATCTGAGAAATTTTAACACACGTTCGCGTGCTGCGTCTTACACATTTCAAAATTGTTGATCTAACATAGATAAAACATTTTTATAAAATAGATTTTTAAGATAATCGAATGAAGAACACGTGCGATACTCTAAAGATTAAATATTTATACATTTTTTTAATTGGCTAAACCAATCACTTGTAAAGTTAATCTGACTACAAGTATGAGAATCTAAAAGTTTGGCGCGCGTGGGCCGCGCGCTACAAAACTTATATATTCTGAAAATATTTGATAACTTATAAAAGACTCATCTAATAGTCACTTAATTTTTAAAAGTTGATTTTGTAGATGAGAATATTATAGATTAAAATAGTTTTTTCAAAATCAATTTTAGTTTAGAGACGGGCTTGTTACAATCATTTCAACGATTAAATTGTCAATGATTAATAATTTTACCAATGAATATTTTTTTTAAATTCACGTTCATATTAGTTTATAGAATAAACTGTAACCTGAATAATTTCGAAAAAGATGCGATCAATATACTCTGAGTAAATCAATTTAATGTATGAGAATTTAGAGTAAATCTACGAAATTTTAAAAAATTCATTTTATATTTTCGAAAATCAATTTTTCAAACAAAAAGCTGAAATATGTATCCATAATTTCTAAGTATAGAATAAGAAAAACTACATACTATTATAAAATATCAAGTTCAATTTGGTTTGCGATTTGTTAAAGAATGATTTCATATAAATATATATCTAGCTCAATTATTTAATACAGTTGCCACGCTTTATGATTTGTAAATACAAGTTCTTGCAAAATATTTTTATGAACTCTTAAACTTTTAAATAATGAAATTCTATCCCTCTTGTGCTCGAAATTCCAAAATCCGACCACATTCTATTTACATTTTTCGAGATACTTTGAAACATTCTTTCGTAATTTGTACAGTCAGTTTTAATTTCTATACATTGTATCTTTTATATGAAAAAGTAAAAAAGTATAAATATATTTTCTACAAAATTAAAGAAGTTGTTGTTTTTATGCAACCTGCTGCTGTCAACGCATCGAAAAGAATTAAGAGTGTTCAGAACAAAATACATAAAAAGCCAATGAATTTTATCTTTATAATTTGATTTTATAATAATACTAGCATCCCCGTCTCGGCTTCGCCCGAGAAAATAATTTAACCGATTTTATAAATAATTCAATAATATCTAAGTAAACAGTACTCTATATATAAAAATCTATGTTTCTATAAATAATTGACTGTAATTTACCTATCGTCGCTTCTGTATAAAAAGCTGTTTCAATGTAGCCTCCACTTCAAAAACTTGATATTTTACCGACCATTTTATACAATATATATATATATATATATATATATATATATATATATATATATATATATATATATATATATATGCATATTAAATACGGCTTCGATGGAGAAAATTGTACTTTCGAGTTCGAGCGGTAGAAAAAATATGTGCAAGTGCCTCGAGATGACGTTTTCAGAGAGCATCATGTTCGGACTATAGGAAATATCACGGGACGACTGTTATAGAAAGTTTTGTGTTGGGGAGGTAGAATACAATTTCCAGTTATTCCAGGACGACTCTTACTGGGAGTGTGCACGTTCGAATGATAGAATACTAATCTCTTCATAGAAGTCGTAACGACATACCTGGGCATCGTTTCCCACCAACTATACATGACACTACCCGTAAAAGTCCTTCTCAATCATCTGGAAATCGCATTCTATCATTCGAAAACGAAACTCCCTGCAGAAGTTGACCCGATATATCCGAACTTCGTTTACTATCAACTAAACACGATATTCCCCGTAGACATCGTCCCGTCATACCTGGACATCATCTTCTAACATCTAAACACGATAGTCCTAGTAGAAGTCGTTCGGAAAGACCTAGATATTGTATTTTACCGTCCCAACACGAATCTTCCCATAGAAGTTGATTTCCTCATACCTGGACGGCGTTTTCTATCAACTAAATATAATATTCCCCATAGAAATCGCCCAGAGATACCTGGACATCGCATTTTACCATCCGAACACATAACTGCCTATAGAAATCGTTTTGAGGCAACGGGATATCGTAATCAACCATCCCTACACGCCAATACAATATTTCTCAGTAGAAAGCGTATTTAAAATGTGTATATATAATATGTACAATATAATATACATACAATATATATATATATATATATATATATATATATATATATATATATATATATATATATATACACTTTTTATATCTCCGTTTTTTTCAATTAAATACCGTGAATATTTTCGTAGTGATGTTAACTGAAATTCAAGCAAAATTTTGGTATGCGCATAGCATATTTTTTAAATAGGCGATGGATATTGCCTTTTTATGCAGAAGTGACGATATATTTTGTTTATATATACATAAACAAACCCTATTTTGCCATCATTTCTTTTGTTCGAACAAAAAAAAACATAGTCACTTGTCACAATTCGGAAGTTAATAGAATGTATAAAAATAAAAATATAATTTGTTGTCACAAACTATATTCAGTATAATTTGGCATACAGAACCATTTTATAAGAGAAGGAGAAAGAAAGACAGAGAGACAGAGAGAGATTTTCCCATGTAAGAGAAAATAAAATTTACAAAAATTAAATGATTTGGCATACAACCATCTTATAAAAGAAGACAGAGAAAGAGAGAGAGAGAGAGAGAGAGAGAGAGAGAGAGAAAAGGCATTTTTCACGTGAGAAAAATTAAAAAATATACAAAAATCAAAAGATATCCATAAGGTGTGAGAGTAGTGTCAGATTAACCTGAAGAATAAGAAAGGTAATACCGACTAACGTCACACCTTCTTTAGGATACGAATCCCAAAGTTGGATATGAACATTTGTCTGAGCTGGACTGGTATTAATATTTAAGCGGACTACTTTGACATGATGTTCGTGATTCAAGACACCACCTAGTGGCCGCTGGTGAAACTGACCACTAAAACTGTTAACTTAATTTATTGTTAAAAGTAAAATGATTTTCAATAAAAAACATAGCCTATGTCCTTCCCAAGATAATATAGAATTTATATGCCAAATTTCAGAACAATCGGTTCAGTAGTTTTTTCGGTTATCGTGACAAACAAAAACACGCTTTGTCTTTATAAATTAGTATGAAGTATGATATGATATGATATGATATGATATGATATGATTATTGAAAATACATCCCTTTCTTGATTTTCTTCATTTATTAATAGTACGTGAATTGCTTTTCAAACGCATTTTTAAAAATAAGTTTACCGAAAAATTGTTCACTTTGAAATATATTATTTTTATTAATTGTGTAAGTATGATTTTAAAAAATTTTAACTGACCCTGGTAAAAATCTAACAATTTTTAATAGTCTGAAGAGTAGTTCCTAGGTAGTAAAAATAGAATCAATCATTGTGGCTAGAAACAAGTTAAATTTAGAATGCAAAGTGTAAACATTGTCAATAAAATTAAGAAACAGGTAGAAACTAGGTTTAAAAACTAGGTAGAAGCTAGGTAGAAACTAGGTTGTTTTTAACCTTGTTTCTGGTTAGTAAATGAGCAATTAATTTCACAAATTAATATTTAAATAATATTATAACATTATGTTGTCGATTTAATAAAATAAATTTGATAATTTTTTAAATAGTAATTTTATACATGAATTAATTACCGCGAAGAATTTTTTGAGAAATAACCCTAATATAATCTTCCAAATGGCCGACAAAGGTAATGTAACTGTAACTTCCAATAAACTTGATTATATAAATAGTATAAATAATATATGAAATGATGATAGTACTTATTTGAAAATTGGTAATCCACACATCATTAAGCTACAAAATAATTTGAAAGAGTTATTAAATAATTGGAAAAGAAATGAATATATAAATGACACTACCTATAAATATTTAAAATGTGAAAATGGTACTGTAGCAAAATGTTATGGGCTTCCCAAGATTCATAAAGCAAATCTGACATTTAGAATAATAATATCTTCTCTAAATTTCCCAACTTATAATATTGCTAGATTTTTATCTAATATATTGGTTAAGATAGTTGGAAAAACTAGTTGTTATATTAAGGATAGTTGGTGTTTTTACAATGAAATGAAAGATATTGTTATTCCGAAAAACTACAGGATGATTTCATTGGATGTAGTGTCTTTGTTGACAAATATACCTTTAGAATTTTTAAATGATATTATACAGGAGAAGTGGCATGAAATTAATTTACATACAAATTGACAATGAATGAATTTATTAAAGCAATTAATTTAGTTTTTAATAACACAATTTTTTCATTTGATAATAAATTTTATGAACAAAGATACGGATGTCCAATGGGATCACCTTTGTCACCGGTTATAGCTAATTTAGATATAGAAAAATTAGAAAGTATAGCCTTGTTAAAATTGCTTTTTGAACCAATGATATTTAAGAGATATGTCGATGATATTTTAACAATTGTTCCGGAAGTTTTTGTGGATGAAATGGTGTATGTGATGTAATTAGATGTAGTAATAATAAGGTAAAACTTAATTGGTACAGAAAGCCTACGTGGTCAGGTAGGTTTTTAGATTTTAATTCACACCACCAATTCAGAAACAAAATTGGAGCATTGAAAGGTGCATTGACAGAGCAATAAAATTGTCACATAAAGATTTTAGACAAAATAATTTACAAATAGTAAGAGAAACTTTCATTAATAATGGTTATTCAATTGAATTTATTAATAGATTAATTGTTGAGAAATTGTTTGACATTTATAATACCGAAAATATACATAATGCACGAGTTGATGTTAACAGAGGCAAAATAATTGTCTTACCATATGTTAGGGGATTATCTGAAAAAATTAAAAGAAATCTTCGGAAATATAACATTCAAATTTTCTTTTAAAATAGCAATAATTTGAGTAGGTTGTTTAATAATTGCAAAGATAGAGATGATTTATGTTTAAAATCAGGAGTTGTTTACAAATTTAATTGTATGGATTGTAATAAATACTATATTGGACTAACAGGTAGATATTGAAAAAGAGAATTTATGAACATAAATATAGTTTGCGTAGCTCACATATTACTTCCGGTTTAAAAGAGCATTGTTTAAAGTTTTTGCATTCTTTTGATTTGGTGGATATGGATATTTTGGAGCAGGGTATTAATAATAAGTATAAAAGGGAGTGTCTTGAAAGTATTTACATTTCCAAGAATCAAAATAATGTGAATTTAATGTTAGAGTCTAGTAAATTAGATAACATTTATCATTCCTTCTAAATTGATTGGTTTTGAACATTTTTGTAGAGGGGGATTTTATTTTATTTCATTTACTAAATTTTGTAGTGGGAATAGGGTATATATAGATTAGAATATAAGGTTTAATTTAGTCCCTGATGAGGAGCCGTAGCGAGCTCGAAACGTTGGTCTACGTCTTCAATTAGGTAAGGGTGGTGGGAACAGTCAGATTGCACTTTACTAACAAAAACTTTTTTCAGCTAATATTTTATTTTCAGATTAATCTACGGGAGTGACTGTAAATAAGGACAGTCTGACAGTCATTATAATTTTTGATTTAATTTTTAATTTTTATTGTATTTTTGTTTTTATTATTTTTGTGTATTGATGTATTAATGTTAATGTAGATGTGTATTGATGTTATGACGTATTGTTTTCGATTAATTTGATTGGACTGTAAGACCAATGAAAAAAGATTTATTACGATAATTTGTATATAAGCAATCTACAAAAGTACAATTAAATTATTTTAATAAAAGAAAAATTATAAGATATGGAAACTAATAATTTTAAAAAATTACAAAGTAATAATAAAGTTTTATTTCGTTCGACTTTGTCATCTTAAAACTTATACGTAATAAATTAGTTTTGGAAATATTTCCTTTTATTATTTAATATGTAAAATTTCGCATAAAGCAGTTAATTAAAAAATTCTATTCTTTGATGTCTTATACCGGATTCAATTATTGGTTGTTAGTTAGTAATTCTATCCTATTTATTTATAAAATAAATAATATCATTTGACATTTTAAAAATTTTATAAAATAAAATTAATATTTTAAATTAAACATCATGCTGAGTCCATAACTATAACTCGTAACTTGAATTTATGGAGATTGTTCATATGGCATGTCTGATGATTTGCTATTCCCGCAAGTGATAAAACATTACCTTGGTTAGTATATAACCCCAATTATGACTTCACATAAGTATAACATATATTGCATACGAATCTGTAAGCTATTGTCATTGCATTGTATATGTATTTAGATGTATAAGGTATATAGAATCAACGTACTTATAAGTTATTTAAAAATTTTCGAAATGAACTTGACAAACATTTATAATTAATTAATTAAAATAATGATTATAGTCAATGAATGTATATAAGAAAGCATAATAACGATATCAATATTTTAGCTAGGTTATATGTTATATCTCGCTTAACCTTGTTTTAAGATAAAGTTAGTCATAACCACACACACACACACACGCACGCACGCGCGCGCGCACACACACACACACAAACACGATATTCCATAATCAAAATATTAATTGCCCATTAACTAGGAATAACTAGATAATAAGGAATAAAAACAATCTATTTTTTATTTTTAAAAATAATTTCAGTTTCAATAGGTAAAACATGCGTTGTTTCAAGGTAACTTTATTGGAAACGTAAAATATATTTAATCCAAATTAACTATTATAGCTATTAAATACCTAAAAAATAGCTTCAAAAATGTAACTATAAATCGGACGGAATGACCGTAAAAAACGTTACACGTTTTCCTATTTACTACCAAGCAAAGATACCCTGTTACTAGGTATCTTTATTTGAAAATTCCCCGTTTATACCTTAAAAATAGAGTGCAATTCTACCAGGGATGAAGAATTTTATACTTTTAAGGGTTCTTAATATATATATTATAAGAGAATATATGCCTATATACATGTTATTTATACACGCCAAAATTACTGGATCAATTCAATTTTTCACGATATAATCCTATACCACTTAAGATTATGTAATAGGCTATGTTTTGTAAATTTAAGAAAAAGTAATTGTTAGGAAAAAAGGCAGTCAACCTCAAGAAAATTTATGTACACAGACCCACACACACACACAGACCGCCAAAAATGCACATGAGTTGGCTCGCATTGTTGAAACTAAGGGTGGCCATAGCGCATCCACTTCGGTCCTGACTAGTCTTATTACATCGGAGATTAAAGATATAGATGAGGTTACTACAAAGAATGAAGTCTTAGAGGCTCTGAAATCACATGTCGAACTAGAAGAGACTAACATGCTAATCGCTCGTTCCTTGCGGCAAGCTTATGGGGGTACTCAGACGGCGGTGGTATCTGTACCATATAGCCATGCAGCTGCGTTACTACCTGCAGGGCATGTCCGCATCGGATGGGTCAGCTTCAGAGTTCGAAAAAAAAAACAGAAATAAGGCGTTGCTTCAGGTGTCGGCAGACTGCCCATTTAGCGGCCGTGTGCTCGGGCCCTGACAGAACTATTCTTTGCAGGCACTGTGGAGGAAAAGACGATCTATCTAAGCTGTGTATAAACGAGCCCTGCTGTTTTCTCTGTAAATGTGAAGGAAAAAAGTAGATTAACCATCCAGCATACAGCTATAAGTGCCCGATCACTGTGCAGTTTTTACACAGACATAAAACATGAGAATACTCCAACTGAATACTAACCATTGCGTAGCGGCTAATGACCTGCTGAAACAGACAATAAAGGAGCTAAGAATAGACATTGCTGTAATCTCCGAATCATATTGTGACAGGGACAGACCACAGCGCTGGATAATAGATACAAGCAATAGAGCGGCCCTCTGGATTGGTCAAAATAGGCAGGTACTAAAGAAAGCTAGTCATCGGAGAGAATTGATATCCTGAGCTAAAATACAAGAAATATACGTCTTTAGTTTATATGCTCCTCCAAGCTTGACGGAGAAGCAGTTTGAAATTCTCGTTGCTAAATTAGTTGATGAGACCATGGATATGAAACCATTATTAATTGCTGGCGATTTGAACGCCTGGTCCACAGCCTGGGGAAACGCTTCAAAAAAATAACAGAAGTAGTATGCTGCTTGATGGCCTTAATTCTCTTCAACTCCACGTGGTTAATAAGGGATTTGAATCCACGTTCATTAGGGGAGATAAACAATCAGTCATTGATGTAACATTCGCCAGTGATGACCTGATTCAACGGATCTTTACTTGGAGAGAAAGCGACCTTTACACTCATAGTGATCACAGCGCGATCTTGTACGAGATTGTAGAGAAGAAAGTAAAGAACAAGTGCAATGAGTGGATGCCCACACGGAAATGGAACATCAGATTGCTAGACTGTGAAGTGTTCGCTACTATCATATCAGAAGAGCGTTTAGAATATGGTGCACTAGGCCATCTGGCAAATGCACTCATGAAGCATATCTCTGAAGCATGTGATGCGTCGATTACTAGGACTAAGAGCGGATTTAAACATCGTCAATCTGTTTACTGCTTGACAAATGAAATTGAAGAATTGCGCAAGTAATGTCATCGCGTACGTAGACTTGCCCAAAGAGCCCGCACCCACCGTGATACGTTTAATAGTTTATTTAAAGAAGCACAAAGAGCGTTTGTCAAGGCCATTAAGGCAAGCAAGCGTCGATACTGGCTTGAACTGTGCGCAGAGGCCAACAATGACTTATGGGGACGACCATACAAAATAGTCATGGCACGATAGAGTAGGGTACCAATGCAAGCCACTAACAAGGTATTGATTGATATGATTGTTTCCGCTCTCTTTCCCAATGACATCCATGGGACTGTACTGCGCACGCAAGACTCAGACGATATACCTCCTATAACAGAAATGGAGCTACAGAATGCTAACGCTAAGATTAGAAACAGTGCTGCTCCTGTCCCTGATGGTATCCCTAATGCTGCAATTAAGTTTGCGATACAGAAGAACCCATCTATATTTCTAAAATTATATAATGCTTGTCTTCTTGAGGGTATTTTTCCTAATTGCTGGAAAACTCAAAGGTTAGTTCTGTTACCTAAGGGCAATAAGCCACTTGATGATCCGTCATCATACAGGCCATTGTGTATACTCGATTCGGTAGGTAAAATATTTAAAAAAATAATATGTAGCCAACTGGAATCACTCACTGAAGGACTGTACGGCTTATCCTCACGCCAATTTGGATTTTGGAAATCAAAATCAACAGTCGATGCTATTAAACTGGTAGTGTGTATCACAAGAAATGCAACCAGTGGTTAGAGATGGAGGAATGCCTAGATTAATAAATATTTTTTTATTGGTCTTACAGTCCAATCAATTCCATCCAAAAATAAAATAAAATAAAAATAAAAATAAAAAATAAAAAATAAAAATAATAATCAAAAATAAAAAATAAAAAATAAGAAATAAAAATAAAAAATAATAAAAATAAAATAAAAAAAGAAAAATTAAAAATAAAAATAAAAATTAAATTAAAAATTAAATTAAAATTATAATGAAAATTAAATTAAAAAGAAAATTAGACATAGTGCAGGAATTGATTTTAACGGAGGCAAAATTATTGTCTTACCATATGTTCAAGGATTATCTGAAAGAATAAAAAGAAATTTTCGGAAATATAACATTCAAATTTTTTTTAAAAATCGCAATAATTTAAGTAGATTGTTTAATAATTGCAAAGATAAGGACGATTTATGCTTAAAGTCAGGAGTTGTTTACAAGATTAATTGCATGGATTGTGATAAATACTATATTGGACAAACAGGTAGATATATAAAAAAGAGAATTTATGAGCATAAATATAGTTTACGTAGCTCACATATTACTTCTGGTTTAAAAGAGCATTGTTTAAAGTTTTTACATTCTTTTGATTTTGTGAATGTGGATATTTTGGAACATGGTATTAATAATAAGTATAAACGGGAGAGTCTTGAAAGTATTCACATTTCCAAGAATCGAAATAATGTGAATTTAATGTTAGAGTCTGGTAGATTGGACAGTGTTTATCATTCCTTATTAAATTGATTGGTTTTGGACAATTTGTGTAGAGGGGGAATTTATATTTAATTTACGAAATTTGGTGGCGGGGATGGGTATATATAGATTAGAATATAAGGTTTAGATTAGTCCCTGATGAGGAGCCGTAGCGAGCTCGAAACGTTGGACAAGTCTTCAATTAGGTAAGGGTGTTAGGGACAGTCAGACTGCACTTTACTAACAAAGAATTTTTTCAGCTAATATTTTATTTTCAGATTAGTCTACGGGGGTGAATGTAAACAAGGACAGTCTGACTGTCATTATAATTTTAATTTAATTTTTAATTTAATTTTTATTTTTATTTTTAATTTTAATTTTTTATTTTATTTTTATTATTTTTTATTTTTATTTCTTATTTTTTATTTTTTATTATTATTTTTATTTTTTATTTTTATTTTATTTTTATTTTTATTTTATTTTATTTTTGGATGGAATTGATTGGACTGTAAGACCAATAAAAAAATATTTATTAATTTGTATATGGGCAGTCAACAGAAGTACAATTCAATTGTTTTAGAATGCCTAGATGTCAAGAATGCCTTCAACTCAGCGCGCTGGTCTTCTATTATGAATTTTCTTGAAGAGTTCGGTATATCTGGTTATCTACAGAATGTTGTGGCCAACTACTTTGCGAATAGGATAATATTATATCGAACGGATGAAGGCATTGTATCGCATAAGGTTAATGCCAGAGTCCCCCAAGGCTCGGTTATAGGACCTATATTGTGGAATATTATGTATGATGGCGTGTTGAGGATTCCATAACCGCCTGGTTCAATAACAGTAGGCTACGCCGACGATATCGCACTAGTAGTGACGGCTAAGACCCTTGATGAACTCACTGAAAATGCCAATGAGGCAATCAGCAACATCAGTAGATGGATTAAGTCGACTGGTCTACAATTAGCGGAGCACAAGACAGAAGTAGTTCTTGTCAGCAATTGTAAGAAGGTAGATAGTATTACTCTTAAAGTTGGTAGCTGCCGCATTAGTGCTGCGCCATCTTTGCGATACTTGGGTGTACAGCCTGATGCCAGGTTAAACTTCAAAGAGCATCTAAAAATATCTGGTAAAAAAGCGCAACGAGTTGCAGTTGCCTTGTGTCGACTCATGCCTAACATTAGAGGCCCACGCCCACCCCCGAGGAAGCTATTAGCTTATGTTGTGAATTCTGTCAGCATGTATGCAGCGCCAATCTGGCATCAGGCATGTGGAATTAAATCGTATTGTGAGCTGGCCATTGCGGCCCGTCGCCACTCCTGTATCCGTATTATTAGTGGTTACAGGACAGTACCCACCGACACTGTTGAGGTACTTGCCAGAATTCTTCCTTTCGTTTTAGCTGCAGATGAACTGGCTAGGCTGCACAATATATGTAAGGCCGCAGTGAATTCTCTACAAGGTGCTAAAAACGTGGAGCGTCATCGTTCTATAGAAGTATGGCAAAAACGATGGAACGATTCTAACAAAGGCCGATGGAATTATCGTAACCTTCCAGACATACAATGATGGATCAAAAGGAAACACGGGAACTTGATTTTCACCTAACCCAGTTGCTGACTGGACATGGGTATTTTAGGTTCTATTTCCACCGTTTTCACCTGGATAATAATGATTTCTGCCCTATCTGTCCGACATTGGTTGAGGATGCCGAGCACATATTAGTGAGCTGCCCTCACTTGATGAACACCATCAATAATCCAATAAAACCAGAGAGCATTATATCAATAATGCTGGAATCTCCTGAAAACAGGAAGGCAGTAGCCAGTTTCGCAAAAGAGGTGATGACCAAACTTAGAAATGCTGATAGAATTGGGCGAATGGCCCAGGATGAATTAGGCTAGCTGCTTTTATTTTAAGTTACAGAGGACGAACACCGAACCCCTGATCACTTGTGTGGATGGGGCACGTAGGATAATGTCATAAGAAGAGGAGCCGTATAGACTAACTAACAGCCCCGCCGAAGTAATATACCCGGATAGTTCCGGCGGGATGCTGGTTTCGAGAGGCCACTAGTGCACAGTTTCCTCTGCCTACGCCTATTAAAAAAAACACACACACACACACACACATTTATATATTATATCAACATATATATATATATATATATATATAAAAAAATATATATATATATATATATATATATATATATATATTTACACAAACACATATACACATAGGTATGTACACGTACTTATACATATACATATGTACACATACTTATATATATATATATATATATATATATATATACATATATATCTACACACACATATACATATATAAGTCGCTAAACGCTTATGGAGAGACACCCTTTATCACTCCTTCATAGGTCGCCGAAGCAATAAAAAAAACAATAAAAGTAATTAAAATACAATAAAACATTTTTAATTACATAGATAGGATCATGTTTCGGTACAACGCCCTCAAAGCGGATGTTTTGACTATCTTGCTTCGTGGTGTCGTCCGGCGGTGGTGGAGTAGAGGTTTGTTTTGACTTCCCATAAGCGTTTATATAACTACTATAGGGAGTCCTAGAATTGATTAGACAATTTTTCCATATCGTTATAGATTATGGGAATGCAAATGGAATAATAAAATTAACGTGATTTGTTGTTAGTTTGCGAGTTATTAACCAATATATATATATATATATATTGTAATACATATAGAAGATTCTTCCTATATGTATTGGAAAGTGAAATCGGAGAAAAAAATAGACAAATTGAGAAAGATAGAGATGTAGGTATAGTTTTGAAATTTTTAATATAATATAGTTAATATTGGATATAACATAAAAATCTGCTTCTCGTCAGTTTATACTTACTCATCTTTATTAAAGAAAAAAGTAATTATTATTGTAATCTTGAGGCATGGAATGTTGATTTGCCGCTTGGTGATTATTCAATAAATTTATATTTAAAAAATCGATGTCGAGCCCAAGGAGTTAAGAATCAAGTAATTGAGGTGTTCAACTGTTTACATTTTTCATCGTTGGGTCGATATTTTACAGCGTTCATTTTGCAGCTACATTTTGCCATTCTTCGGATTTAGGCAACATACACTTTTTAATGACATACGCGCTTATAAGAAGTTTTCTTGTATATAAATTTATCTTGGTATTTGATTATTATATTATACAAAAATCTCTAACCTAACCTGCAAACTTAACTTCCTGACGCTGCAGCAGCATGTGATGATAGCAGAATAAATAAAATTTAGTTATTTAATGCATGTTTAATGCTGAAAATTATACAAATCTAGTGCGTATTCATGGGATAGACAAAACTAGAAAGATAATAAAACCATAGTTAAAAAATCCACTGCATAATAACTTTAAGATAATAAACGTATTTTACTTAAATCTTTTTTTGAATCGTAGTGTAGCGGAATAGCTTTCTATTGAGCATTGTTAGAAGTGATATAATGGTTTAATATTGATACAATAATTACTTGAAAATCTCGCCATGCAAAGAATATATAGCACGGTTGTCTGAAGTTTGTAATACTCATACTTGCGGAGGGTGACCGCGCTCTTCTCATACACTACGACGCATTTATTCGAACGACTTTTTATAAAACTTCCTTTTCTAAAATCTATTTATTCAAATTTTGGCTATTACTTGACTAAAGAAAGTAACAAGTTAATTAATCATGCATTTTACAATATAACAGAATTACATGACACTGCGTACTTGAATCAACAAAAAAAACAGTATAAAACAGTATTGTATGAAAAGTTTTTTCTTCTCCCTGAAGGAAAAAGAAATATATATATATATAATGCAGGGTTACACATAAACTCTATTGATTTAATAATGTGTATGCGAATTAAACAGTAAATTATAACAATAAGCGTTATGTGCAGATTTAATTTCTTTAAATTTTTTCTTTCTTTAAGTTTTAGGCAGACTTATTATTTATTCTTGGATGATAAACAGCCTCTACAGCCTATTTTCATAGTCTAAATGGATAGATATGTAATTTATAATGTTTAAATACCCATTGCGGAAAACTGCCTTTATTTCAAGATTACAATTGCACCTTGCATAACGAATCTTAATTTCCTAGTTTTAATGGTTCTAAAACATTTAAAGTTAAAATTCTTTACAATATATAGATTTCCACGTACTTCATGTTTCGTACATTCTCGCACAATTCATGTATTAATATTATTTGTAACGCATATATATATATATATATATATATATATATATATATGTGTGTGTGTTAAGTAAACTATTTTTCAATTATATATAAAAAAATAAACTTTATACATATTACTTAAGTTCGCTTAATATCTTAAATAATTTTTAAATAAATTAGTAAAATGTATCACGCTTCATGGAATAAATATTCCCGTACTCCAAACCGCAAAGTCGAAAAATATCAAATGTAAAAATTTGTTTTTCGCTGCATTGATTTTATCTTTTAAAGGGCCGGAAAGTCGATATGTCGGCTCAAAAATATAATACTAGGATATCTCTTTATCGCTAAGTAAATTGATGCGCTAAGTTCGTATCTGAAGTTGGTTTGACCCTATCACTTCAGAGTCAAGATCAATGAAGGTCATTTGAAGGTCAAACTTAGCAATATGGTTTGAATCATTGCAAAAGATATATCTTTAGGTTTTTAGCTTCACTGAGTTCGGGTTTTCCGTCATTTTAACCTCATATATCAAATCTGACAATATCATTATTCATATAAATTTCTGAATCTATTCTCCTGAAAATAGTTTGCCAGTAAAATTACAGAAATAATTTTTGATAGAAGCGTATATATCATCATAATTTAGATCGTAAAAAATCAAAAAATTTATAAAAAAATTTTTAAAAAATGAAAAAAGGAGCTACATTACTTTCTACGTCCACGTCGTTAGCTCTGGGTAAAGCAGAAGAAGAGTAGAAGGCATAAAAACTCCACATTTCTAAAAAAAAGCACGAATTAAAACACATAAACCCTAAGATGGCCATATACCCAGAAGAATGAGTATAATTATGTCTATTCACAATCAAGTAAGTGTCAGATTCAGATGTAGCATGTCGGGATACTCTTAGATATAATTTTTGTCGGAATATATATGATACTTTCTGCATTTGACCTTGAAGTGACCTTGTTTAACCTCGAATGACCGTGATTATGAGCAGTTATGACCGATCAGAGTCCAGATTTGGATGCAGCACATCTCAAAACCTGAGAATATGGTTTTATTCTTATTTTACAGAACTAAAAATTTTTCATGACCTTCCAAATCCGGAGAGCCGATATATCGGCTCGGTCCATTATAGGACCATTGTACATAGTTGATGGATCATACAAGATATGAATTTGAAAGGAGGTTTTGAAACCTCCAAAACCTGGCGTCTTAAAGGTTAAGAGTCTTTTCCAAAACATAAATCTCAATCTCTAGAACTTACGTAGTGGCGGAATCTTCCTTATTTTTGCATACCAAATGGAATAATTACAGTCATCTCCAGTACATCTAACCTGATATATATAAATATCTGCGTATATGTGTATGTGTGTGTGTGCGTGTGTGTGCGCGCGCGTGCGTGTATGTGTGTGTGTGTGTGTGTGTGTTCTATAAATGTTAGACTATTGTTCCGCTTATAATTTATCTTTAAAAGGAGAAAAAAAATTTTTCTATGTACGAAATAAAATACACAAAAAAATAAACTCTAACAACGACCGCCTACGTACTAAACCCAAAAAAAATTGTTTTATTATTATTTTCATTAATAGTATGAATTTTTACTTGTTTGGTTTATTTATTTATTAGTATTATTGTTATTAATAAATGCTTTGTTTTACTATTTGTTACTGGAAAAGTTTTTTTACAGTTTTTTTAAAGTTTCCGCCTTTAATTATTACTTTATTACTGGGTTAGTTCTTTCAAAATTACATTGAATTTATTTTTGTAGTAATATGTAAAATATTCTAATTAATACTCATGCAAAAAGTTTGGCAAATGGTATAGATTAATTTATTACTCATAAATTTAATTAAATAATACTATATAATGAAAATACGTAGTCACATGTTGTTGATAATTCTACATGTTGTTAATAATTCTACATCTCTTTTTAATAGCTTATATTTTCCACCATGTGTTCATTATCTCTTTAAAATTATATACGCATTTCAACCGATTCCTTCAGGACAAACAAATGTTTAATTGTGACACGAATATTAGAAATTAAAATTATCTCATTTTTTACTTTGTATGTATATTAAAAAAAAATCGTCATGAAGTGTTATTTTTCTGTATCCTTTTTTTTATAAACCATTTGGGTTTTAATTACTAAACAGTTATTGGTTTTATTATTAATTAATAAACATTTAAGCTATATTATCTTTGAATATAATTAATCCTTCAGGTATATACATGCATGTGTATAAGTTTACATTTAATGTTAACAAGTACCTTTGTTAGAAATTAAATATTCTTTTTTTTTATTTGCAAAAAAAAATGTTTTATCCGTAATAATTCATACGTAAATTTGTTGTAAGCATATTATAATTTATCTTATACAAAAGAATTTATTAAAACTTAAAAGTCAAATAGAACAATTGACGGCGATAATATTTAGAAGTTCTTTAGCTTAAACTAATTCCGTGGCTGCTTCCACTGCACGCGGTCGCGCACCGACACGTGGCCAAGATGGAGTCATCACGTGGCGAAAATTTAATTCTTCATATCTGGCCGGCCTTGCTCACGTTGAGCGCCATTTTGTGATGCAGCAAATTCATGTAAGAAATTTAATTTAATTATAAATTTGCGCATAAAAAAATTAAATTATGCTTCACTCACCTTTTTCGAATCTCGGGGTAAGATTCGCCGACCTGCGAGAAATAATATGACACGCACAAGAAAAAAAGAAACCTTGGGGCAACTAGGAAAAAAAACAATCAGATCCGATACACTATGACGCATTTATTGGAACGACGATATAGTACATGTCACACTCACTTAATCATCAATTTAAATCTAAGTTAATAGAATTATTTCATTTTTATTATATTAATAGTTTTATTAGATTCTTCCTTCGGTCCAAATTATTATCTCAAAAGGATAATTTATGTAAGTGTGGATTTATTCACTAATTTTTTTTATTTTCCGGGTTAGCTCGCGCGAGCACCACATCGGACGCGTTCCGAAACCGGCGTTACTAATCAGATTGGTCGCCCGAGGGGGTGGGTGGGATTCCAAACCCGCGCGACGCGTACTCACCTCTCTACTCTCAGCGGTAGCTCCTGGGTCTGCTGGTGAAAAGGCATAGGGGATAGGGCTGCTGCTGCTCTGCCAAGGTTGTCGCCAACGCCGAGAAGGAAGGCCGTTGGCTTCATCTTCGTCCAGCCTCCTTGGTCCCTCTTCTTCTACTTCCTTATTCTCATTCTTCCTCCTTTTTTTTCTTTCACTCTACTCAGTCATCCTTTCACTCACTCTGTCCACCTCACTTTTTTGTCTTTCCTTTCTGCTCACCACATCTATAAAATATATTAGGAGTTCCCCTTGAGAGGGTCCTTTCCAAGTTGAGGATAAGGTACGAGAAGTAGTAGGTTGCATATGATTAATAAAAGAACACTTTCGAGTCCAAATGGAAATTTATTGGCTCGTAATGGTGGGGGAAAACCCGAAGGCATAAAACCCCCACTCGATGAATTTAATTTACTTTAATATTAATTATATAGATTTGCCTAGTAGTAATCGTCACTATTATATCATTTCTAAGCGCGTTATTATTATTGTTGTAATTTCTAGCGAATATCATTTAAGTAAATTAAAAAACTATAAAAGAAAAGGATAATAAGGAGAGCGCGCCGACTTTCAGAAGTTAAAATAGAGTTTTTCTACAATTCTGATTCTGTGCGCATGAAGCGCCTATTGACCCCCGACGTCACTCCCACCTTTCGGTACGATATCTTGCTTGCGCATCTTTAATTAATAGCCTAAGCGCAAAATAATTGTACATCGACTTACACACACTCACAACCACGTGCAATCTCATTACAATGATAGCCGGCCGACCCATAGATACATGTAAAACTAAATTTAAGTTAAAGGAATGTAGAGCTCATAATTTCGATGGATTTCATCTAGTATATAATGTAAACATATATAATTAATTGGTATTAAAATTAAACATGTTATAGTCAAGCAATATGAAAAGATACAATTCGTTTTATTAACTGTACGCAAAGAAATATTAAGTTTGCATCAAGATTAATAAATCAGAAAATGCTCTGTTTACATTTTACTAATTCGGGCGATCGTCTTTTACAAATCAATTGCTTTCATAAACCCGAAGGTTTAGCATTATCTTATTTGATGTACATACTGACGTGACGACGCTTAAATGCCGCCCATGTACAAGTATTTTCCTATCATATAGACTTTCAAGATCTAATCAAAGAGATTACCATGAATAGGGCCTCCTCGGGGGTATAATAATAATAATAATAATAATCTTAGGTCATCAGTCTCTAGGATGGGATAATTCACATAACATGGTAAGTAGATAAGCTATGAGAGTTCTGGAGCACTTCCGGTGATCCAGAACTCTCATAGCTCACAGCGCTTAAATCACAGATCCTGACGTCACGTGTAGTGACCACTAGTGATTACTACTAGTGATCCAGAACTCTCATAGTTTACAGCGGTTACGTCACAGACACTAACTATACACGGAGATTCGGGATGATCCAGAACGCCCATAGCTGACAACGCCGACGTCACGGGCCCTGACTTCAGCGACCTTTAGCACTATACACATCTCTCTCTCTCTCTCTCTCTTTCTCTCTCTCTCTCTCTCTCTCTCTCTCTCTCTCTCTCTCTCTCTCTCTCTCTCTCTCTCTCTCTCTCTCTCTCTCTCTCTCTGGTAGAGGGAAAGAAAAGTATGTAGTACTCTCCCTCTCTTTCTCTCTCTCTCTCTCTCTCTCTCTCTCTGTCTCTCTCTCTCTCTTTGGTAGAGGGAAATAAAAGTATGTAGTACTCTCTCTCTCATAAGGCGCTTTTTTTTAAATACTGCGCCGCACGACCACTAGCGGCATGTGTAAGAGAGAGTGCACTATATACTTTTCTCGATGACAACACTAGTTGCGTATTCGAGAGTTAGCATGTTGCACAGAGCTTTTCCATATACAAATGTTGGTGCAAAATATTTTGTACATGTTCATATGACATCTTACAGGTCTCAACTATCTCACACACTTTTAATCTGCTGTCTTTCAGCACTATTTGATGGATTTTCTCGATCATATCTGGAGTTGTAACTTCATTGGGGCGTCCTAAGCGAGGCTCATCAGAGGTGCTCACACGACTTTTTTTAAACTCGGAAACCCACTGCTTAACGGTTGAATATGATGGGGAGGATGTCCCCAGTGTTGAGTCCATCTCTTCTTTAATTTCCTTCAGCGTTAACCCCTTCAAATAAAAGTATTTGATGATAGCACGATTTTCCAGCTTTTCCATTTTTACGAAAAACACAGAGGCGTCTTGTTCAGCGTGCTCTCAAACCTAAACTAACATGGCGATCGGACTGAAACTATAACTACAAGCTATCTAAGGATGGTACTATAGAACGCCACCTCAAGGTAGGCCTAATGGCGCCATCTCTTAGTCAGGCCAGAAACTTATCAATCCACCCTCGTACTTTTCTCTCTCTGTTTGTCAGGGCCCTTCTCTTACACACTTGCCACGGTTTCGTTGTGATCCACATGCATGGACATATTTACGTCAATTCGAGGAGAACGATTTTGTAAGCGTTTTTTTTATTGCTATCTGATATAGGCAACTCAGTCAAAAAAAACACGCCTGTGTGTGTAGTACTATTGCTCGTTCACAATGCTTATTTTTGAAGAGTAAAAACTCTACTTTGTACGTGTTACAAAATAGTTTTTTTTAATCGTTTTATATTATGCAGAGTACATGTAACTTTTTACGCTGCATTATGATTGATGCATACTGTTAGAGTATTCATGCGCTTTTGTTTCTTCATGTTAATATCATAAAAGATAAAAATGTATCATTTAAATCTAGCCAGCCATTCTCTTTTTATTTCTCCATCGGTGAATATTTTAGTTGCATTGGGTAAATTTTCATAAATTTTCGTACTGCGATGTATGGCATCAACCATTGGTCTTCGAAGCAATATAGTTTTTTCTCGCTGATAGTCGAATTCCCTGATGTTCGACCTATTTATGTTATGCTATATTTATAGCAAAACAGTCGAACCCTTTTCTATATCTACCATAATTTATGTTTTGATCTTTATCAATGACTATAAGACTATGTTTACCATCATTCCAACAATCTGATCAAATGTTTTTAAATTGATTAAAAGATATGTCTGAGTTTACATGATCAAGATATATATGTTTTAAGTTAACCTCAGCTTGTCGAAACAATATAAGTTAATTAACATTATCCCTTACACGATGTTTTGGCACGTATGCATTGGACTGACAAAGATAAAAGGAATGAACATTCTTATGTATTCCCATGCAAAAGTAAGCTTTAACATTGTCCTGTTTCTCGCAAGCAATATCATCGAAAATCATAATAGATTTAGAAAGTACGCTGTCAGGTGATACTAATGCTCCATGTTCACTAAGTGGAAAATATTGTATACCCTCTATTGGTTCCAAAATGTTTTCTAAATACTTGTATTTTGGTTTATTTAATGATTTTGAATATATTTATATATTTTCAAATCTAAGGCCATTCGGATGAGTTATAAGAGTCAATAAGCTATTGGTTTTTCCACAATTGGAAGGTCGACAAATCACTGCTCGTATACAATCGGGCAGTAAATCTTCATTCCGTTTACTTTTTTTTGTCCTGCTCTGTAAAAGAGTAAAAATTTATGACTGGTAATTTTGTTGAGTGCTCCTTGAATTTCGTGTGTACACATTATGGTTTCAACTGAAACTATGAGAGTAGAGTATAAATAACACGCTTAAATATAAATTCAACTAGTATCATTGTAACTTTCAATATAGAATGATCGTAAATAAGCGAGAAGGTAGTGGAGTATTTAATAAGATACATAGTAAATTACCTATTGAACTACAGTTACCAGGTTATCAATATTGTGTTCCTGGGACAAAATGGAAAAAACTTATAGCTCGTGGTGATCCAGGGATAAATCCCCTTGATTCTGCTTGCAAAGATCACGATATAGCATATTCCAATATTGTTAACGATATGCAAGCTACGCACGCAAGCTACGCAGCAGATCAAATTCTCGCAGACAAAGCTCGCTTACGTTTTAAATTAAACGATGCCAATATAGCTGAAAAGACTGCTGCACTCCCAGTCTATAATGTAACTTAAAGTAAAGTTAGAATTGGGATTGAACAAAACATAAGAAACAAAAATTACCTGGTAAAAACAATAAATCAACATTGAAAAGAATAATTAAATCTGCTGCATATTCTATGATTCCAATTTCAAGTTCTCAAAACTTAGTTCGCTGTGTCTTAAAGGGAGCTCACGAGGCTGTTAAAAAAGCAGGTGGTAATGGCAATGTGACAATTTCAAGGATATTACCGGTTCCACAAAAAATGGCGGTGTTTTCCTTAAAATCATATATAGGCAAAGGATTTAAAAAACAGCTTCTTTGGACAATTGTCAGATCGACCATTATCTAACATTTATTTAATAAAATACGCTCGAATTGATACAATTTCAGCTTTTTGAGGCGTATTTATGCGCAATGCACTGTCAACTAATGGTCCGTATCATAATGAATCAGATATTGTGAATCTTAACGATGCTAGCGTTCCTGGAACTCATTGGGTTGCATATCGCAAACGAGACAACAGAGTACTATATTTCAATGGTTTTGGTGATTAGAAGCCACCCTCGGACCTTATATTATACTTTGGCGATGCTGAAATTATGTATAATTATGAAAGATCAGGATTTTAATACATATATTTGCGGCTATTTATGCCTGAAGTTTCTATGTAACAATTTTGCAATAGTTCTATATAATCTTAGACATTTTGTAATACACGTCATTCATAAATAATCATGATAAACGAATCATATCCTTTAACGCTTTCTTGTACATCGTCTATTTTTGATGCTCAATATTTTTCTCCTATTGAACTTTCATCTAATAAAAATTATTTTCTTGATTTAGTTGAAATTTTAATATTTCACTCGATTCCCAATATTCATGAAAATAACAATAAATTTTATATCGATAAAGAAGTCATTAGCCTACCAACTGGCAGTTATGAAATTGAAGATATTGAAAATTATCTGACGGAGAGATTAACTTCTAAATGCATAATATGAAATCTTAAGCCTAATAATAGCACATTGCGTAGTATTATTGAGTGTAATCAATAAATCAAATTTGAACATAAAGATTCACTTGGTAAACTCTTGGGGTTTCAACAGCGGATTTGGCCAGCAGGTGTTATACACAATACCGATTTACCTGTAACCATTCTAAATAAGTAAATTCCTTGAGAATAGAGTTTAGTGTTACAGCAGGTGCCTATATAAGTGAACGTCGTGTGCACACATTTCCGGAGTTATTTCTTGCAGTGCGGTCAGGATATAAGATCATTGAAGTACCTTTACATGTCATTTACCTTCCAGTAACCGTTAAGTGCATAGATCATATAGAATTACGTATCATTCATCAAAACGGAGATCTAGTAAATTTTCGGGGAGAGGCTATAACTAACAGATTATACGTTAAACAAGTCAGTTGCCTGCGCAAAATAAAAAAACAAAATCAAAGTGTCATCGTCGTTCTCGTCAAAAGTCAGCTCTGAATCACAATCTAGCAGTCAAAGTAATTACATCTCAAAACATTTAATTCCTAAAAAGCATAGGTCTAAAAGTCATCACTCCTGGTGGACAATGAATTATATTTTCTGCAGCTGTATACAACGAAATGGTGAACGTTCTAAGTATACAATCTCCTGTCGCATTTGATGATTGAGCATTACGAGGTTCACGCTCATCAGCCATACACATCAACTAATTCTAGTAACAGTGATGAAATTCGTTTATCTATTCATCATCAAGATTTGTGTCTTCTACGTTTATGTAGTTCGCTACGAGCATGCGATAAACTTGCTAAAATTACGGCAAAAAGTTGCAAAATACGACATTTGTAAACAACGGCATTTGTCACTTATTTGAGGGTATTCGATATGAATTAAATGCAGTAGAAATTGATAGGTGTAAAAATACAGAAATTACAAGCCTTATGAAAGGATGGGTTTCTCTAAGTCGAAGTCAAAGTTTAATTATCAAAAATGCAGGGTGGCTGAATATAGAAGATTCCCATAACATTACCGATGATTTAGGCCGTTTTGATGCATTCCTTCCCCTCAATATAATTTTCGGTTTCGCTAAAGATTACCGTAAAATTATAATTAATGCAACTTGTTCTCGTCAGATCACGCACCGATTGAAACGCTGTTGTGCAAACAACAACACTGAGATCAAATGATAATGCAGAACAATATGCAAATTTGAAAATAGAAATTACGAAGATCGAAAGATTGATGCCATACGTCATAGTATCAGATGAATACAAGCTTCGACTACTAAAACGGTTGGAAAAAGTTCATCCAATCTCTATCAGTTTCCTTACTTGGGAGCTCTATGAATATCCACTCCTTCCCGCTACATCCAAGCACCTGTGGACAGTGAAAACGACGAATCAACTGGAAAAATCGCGATTCGTCATTCTGGGATTTCAAAAAAATAGAAAAGGACAAAAAGATACAAATTCCAGTCGCTTTGACCAATGTGATATCAGTAATGTAAAACTTTTTCTCAATTCTGAATACTATCCATACGGAAATATAAATATTGATATTACGTACTAACAATCAATATTCGATAGTGTATGATACGTATGCAAATTTTCAAAATGTCTACTACAACAAAGAATCTCAGCTTATTTTAAAGAAAACACATTTCCGACATCATATTCCACTTATAGTTATTGATTTTTCACAGAAAAAGGAATCTCTCAAATGTGCGCTTACAGCTTAATTCTGCATGATCATATAGTGCAATATCATCCTATGAGTGGTGACCTTAAAAAGTTGTAAAGTGGTTCAAATAAGATAATATATATAAATAAAATTTTTGTCAGAAACTATTGGTGAAGATGGAGTAGGTCGTTGAAATTGAAGGCTTCAAGCAGGGTGAGAATGAATATCTACTTAAAGAGTTTACCATTGTACTACTCAAGCGCGATAGAACCTATAGTATTTTTATTTCAAAAGCCATTTTCTCATGAACAACTTACAGATCATATCAGAGCGCAAAATAAATGGCTTGAAATGAATTTTCATGGTATTCCATGGAATTTAGGACAGATTTTCTATAATCAAATTGTCAATATACTTTATGAAAATTTACCTAATGCAACTAAAATATTCACGGATGGAAATAAAAAGAGAATGGCTAGCTAGATTTAAAGATACAATTTTATCGTTTATGATAGTAACACTGTGAATTTGCCATCAAAACTCGCCTTCGTGGCGCTACCGCGCCACATGATTTATAGATAGAGAATTGCTTACATTGACATTATTTAACTGTTTACTAAATCGATTACATTACTATCTCAATTGAAGCCGAGACAGTGGATGCTTATATATATATATATATATATATATATATATATATATATATTTGTAGATATAATACTCATACACTGAGAAGAATATCTATTATCAAGTAAATATCTTCTATATTTGAACCAACTAAATAATTTTTTTAATTGAAAAAGTATATTTTTAATTGAAAGAAGTATTTACTTAATGTAAAAAAGTTCACTTAAATGAAACCACGTCGTCTTAAACATAATGAACATTTTCTTAATTTAAGAAAATATTTTACTTCGTAAAAAAACCAATAAATATTTACTTGATATCAGAAATTTAGTTATAATTTTTATTATATAATATATATATTATATTATATTGAGTGTATAATTTTCTTTGAAAGGGTCAAGGAAATATTTGTCAGTCCGTAGCAGCAAAAGAATAAATTGAGATTTAAAAAATGGGATCTACTGCTGGTGATTACACTGCTGGTGATTCTGTCTACATAGAAGCAGACAGAATCATTATCAGCATTCGCGGAAATTTACCATAGGATAATCTTTAGGTTTTTGTATTGGAGAAAAATAATCTGGATTTGTATTAAGCGCTTGGAAATGTTTTATTATAAGCGACATGGCTATGATAGTCAGTAAAACCTGTAACGAATGAGAGCAAGAACAGGCGATTAGTGGGGATTAGGGGAGGAGATATTCCGTATAATTCTGCATGTCACCGGGTATGTTAAATGCCAGAAGAATAAAAATGACAAGCGAAGGGGTGCCTGCTCGAGACCGTCAGGATTTGAGTTGGAAGGTTTGTTGTACAAGACCGTTGGCTAAACACGGGGCGGTTCCGAACTTTGTCGGAATTAGGTAGAAACTTTTGTGCGCTGGTTAATCGCGCTTGGAAACTGATGGTTAATAGAGAGATCCCTGCGTGTTAGTAAATTAGATTTTCGGATATGTTATTCATCCTACCTTATGAAGCAGACTTTGCCTTGCAGAGTATCTCCAGTCGTCTTATTCTCAAAACTTCTGTGGTTTCTCGCATTTATTCTCCTTATCTAGTTGTCTTTGGAATTGAACGATTTAAGCATAAGCTGATTACTGCATAAAGCGCAGTCAGCGGTTGGAATTTGCACATCACTCGTTAACTGAATGATAGTGCAAGGCGAGGCGCGATTTTTCTCAGCAAATACTATTTAAGGAGTTCCTTCACCATTCAAGAACTGAAGTCCAAATTAATGAAAAAAAAAATAATGAAATTTCAAATGCAAGTATACATCTCATACCGTGTTATATTTTTACTCATTATCTTTTATTTAATATAAAAAAATATATAGACTTTCATAATTAAATGCATTTTTTCGATATTACGATGGCTCGATCGCTAGAGCGAAGCACTAGTAATTCGATAATTCGAGTTCAAGTCACGTTCGTGGCCGATTAACACAAGCACTGTTCTAACAATGATCATCTACTTAGTTTACAAACGTATCATAGACTTCCATCGCTGATCAGCACCAATAGTTGAGATTATAAATAG
Source organism: Sycobia sp. Sy_11 (assembly GCA_018907035.1). Lineage (NCBI taxonomy): Eukaryota > Metazoa > Arthropoda > Insecta > Hymenoptera > Epichrysomallidae > Sycobia > Sycobia sp. Sy_11. The sequence goes on along the minus strand of JACCIC010000156.1, from coordinate 739,461 downwards.
AGCAACGTTAGTTAAGATGAAAAAAAAAAATAAAAAAATTGAATTTTTCAACAAAGAATTTTAACTGTATAATTACTCTCAAAATATTTTTAGCTTTTAACAAAAGTAAAATATTTAAACGAGAATATAATGCGTGTTTAGCATATTAAGAACTTTAAAACCTATATATCTAATCTTGTATTTTATAAAAAAATTATATAGAAAATATTGTTCTAAAATTTTCTGAAATATCTCGGTATAGAAATGCTAAATATTTTTAAGTCATAAATAAGGCATTTGTTATAAAGAAACCTAGAAACGAGGTATTTATATTCGGTAAGTACTAGAAATATATGAAATCCATTTCGACCGAATTATAGCTATACTTTAAACCTATTTTTATGATATGTAATACTCATAATAGTTAGTATTGCATAAGTCGATTTTAAGTTATGTTTAAAATCGACCTTAAAGCAAGATTGAAACTAAGTATGAAATATAGCCCTATTACAAAATTAATATCATTAATATGAATTCTTATTTACATTCAATAACTTTCACCATGATTGTAATTCAGAAATTGTAAATTTTTATCGCGTTCATAATTATTCATCAACTTTTATGCACGCTATATATATATATATATATATATATATATATATATATATATATATATATATTATATATACCGTACATATAACGAAATTAAAGTAAGTAATTATATTGTAAATTTTTTTTATAGAAAAAAAATGTTCATGTATACCAAAACAACATTTATATAAAATATTTTTCTAAAATATTCCAAAATATATTAACAAAAAACAAATCATATAATACAACTACAGTCTATAACATTGAGACTAATAAAATAAATAGCTACGTGTTAACCCTGGTATAATTACATCAATTTCAAATAGCTAAAAACCAAGAAAATCGGTGACTAAGCTGGATAAAAATATTAACATTTTTCTTGGTTAGTAAATGGTAGGAAAATAGGATAATTTCTTATTGTAGATATTAATCCATTTTAAATATCTAAAAAATAGTTAGTAATTATACTTAGAATTTATACCTAGAATCTTTCTAAATATATATATATATATATATATATATATATATATATATATATATATATATATATATGTATGTGTGTGTGTGTATGCATGTATGTATGTATGTCATTTATAGGCGCCGAAACTACTGCACCGATCCTCTTCAAATTTTAACTACGTATTTTACACAGTCATAATAAGATGATAAGCTCCTCTTTGCAAATTCAAAAAAAAGTAGGCAAAAAACGTATTTACTTTACCAAAAATCTCAAGTATGTGTGTGTGTGTGTGTGTGTGTGTGTGTGTGTGTAGACTGTCAAGCTACGCCATGTACAATGTGTCCATGCGTGCGGAGGGGCAGATCAGAAAGAGTGAGAGAGAGAGAGAGAGAGGGAAGGTAAGATATCGGGTGAACGCACCCATATGCTGTAGGCAAGTCCCATTAATATCGGGTTATCCCTGTTAATCCCCTTGGGATTTTCACCAGTTTTCGTCTCTCTCTCTCTCCCTCTCTGTGCACCTACGTGTTTATCTCCCTCTCTCTCTCTCTCTCTCTCTCTCTCTCTCTCTCTCTCTCTCTCTCTCTCTCTCTCTCTCTCTCTATATATATATATATATATATATATATATATATATATATATATATAACGTTTTAATATTCTAAATTAAAAATTCTAAAACTTTTAGAAATAATTTTTAAATCATATCTAAGCGAAAATCTGATTTTTACACAAATTAAAAATAGTAATAATTTAATTGATTAAGTAGTATATATGCTTTAGTCCTCTGTATAAATTTCTATTATATTTATTCCTGTAGATATTGCTTTGAGCACATAATTTTGTTATTATGGGTGTTTTGCAATTCGTTCAGTTCGTGCAAGAAGTTATGTGACAATTTAAGTACTCCTAAAGGTAGATTTATATGCTTTGCATATTCTTTCTGAAGATTTGATTAATCTATTCCAAATGAATTCTAATTTAAAGTACACAATTAATGAAAAGTAAATAATTTTCTTTATGATTATGTACTTTTACCTTAAAGGTAAAAGTACATAATAAAAGGAGTCTATATCCCGTATAGAAATATACTCGGCATATCCCTAGTTCGGGCTAGATCCTAGTCAGTATTGCTGATAATTTCCTCATGTAGGTAATACTCGCCAGATCCGAGTTAGATTTCCCTACGATCATCTAATAATCGTCTTATATTAATTATTACTTTCTCGACTATATTCAGATTTCCTTATCTGTTATTGATATTATAAAGAAATACGTGTTTTCTATAGTCATAATAATACAAGAAGAAAAATTAAGGAAATGATTAGGATTTCTATCTTGGTTTTAGTTAGATTTCCGTAACTTCTCCCTATTTTGGAAAGAATAGCATTTTTCTAAGCCGAATCTGCCAAATAGGAGAATTAAGGAAATGGTTAGAATTTCTATTTTGATTGTAGTGAGATTTACTCAACTTTTTATAATATTGTAAAGAACGATATCTTTTTTAGTCAAGACCTTATGAGTACGAAAATGAAATATTACACACACACACACACACACACACACACACACACACACGAATAGATATATGAATATATAAATCCGCAACCTATATCTAATATGGAAAAGAACTTAAAACATAGATTTACTATATAAGTTTTATCTTGTGTTTATAAAATAATTATATGATCTTAAGAGCTGTACGGTCATATGGAAAATATAATATAGTAATCGCATATTCCGTTTTAGCATAGTGAATAATGCGTTAGCATGGGAATCGTACGGTCGTGGGTTCGATACTCAGTGGAGGCCAAAATTTTTTTCATCGAAATAAAATAATTTATACGTTCAACAAAGCTGTTTAATATTAAAACTTACAATAATTAATGTATAAAAAATATATTAATAATTATTAATTGTTAATTGTAAATCGTAATACGTAGTAATGCATATAGAAAATAATTTATAAATTCTAATTAATAGTATGCGTCACCAAAATACGTAAATATATTTTTTTATTTTAAATAAATAAATATTAAAAAGTCAAATAATTATTCACTTAATCGAGGAAACAAAATTAGAATAATATATAAATCATCTTAATTTCTACATTTTCGGACTGAATTCTGTCTAGTTTCAACTTAGAATACCTACCAAAATCTACGCTCGTTCCCTATATAAAATGCTATTAAAAGATGGATAAATCAAAACTAGGATCAGACTAGATTTCCCTTCTGGATCCGAACATTCAATAAGAAAAACTATCCTGGTACTAGCTAGATTCAAGAATGAGTTTCTACAAGGGATATGTTAGATTATTTTAGCCTTCTACATATAATAAAGTAAAAAATACTTGAAACTAAATATTGGGCGGTATCGTAAAAGGATGTAAACATATGTGTCGACTGGGTCTTATTACGATCTGCGTCTTTGCTGTCCTGCGTGACAAATGATTTATGAGTTTATTGTTTAGATGCCTGATATTTTTTATAGGTCCTAAGCTTCTCGCAGAAGCTTGCAGAATTTTTCAATTTCGAGTACTGTAGTTATTCTTGCGTCGTCCTTTCGTTTGAACAGACGTATTTTCTTTCCTCGTTTGAAATAAAGTTTATGTTAAAAGATTATTTCGTGTAACTTTATTTTAATATTCCACCTACTATATTTAATAAAAATTAACAGGGTATTTAAGTTATTTAAAAGTATATTATTTCAGACTTCGAGTATATATATTTAAGTTCAATAATGGATTTGTTCACTTATAGACTTTGCGGGAACGGGCTTGCAAGTTTATACCTACTTTGATAATAATAATGAATAATCAGAAAAAATAGTAGAAGAATTTTCACCTAAAAACATTAATGATTCAAGATAATTAACTCTTTATTATGAGTCCACACGTGGAACAAATGATGTGAAAATAAACTCGGCTATTGGTAAATGATCTCATTACTTTATTAAGCTGCATTTCCGTTAAATCTATTTATTTATTGTTATTTTTTAGAGATTTAGATACATTTGTGTAAACTGTGCATGCTGTTATATACATAGGGATGCATATAAAATGTACTTAGCCATTTGTTTTAAGGATCCATTGTTTTAATACGTTATTGTATGTACTTTTATCTTGATCTATTACTGAATTTACAAAAATATTTTATTTAAATTTTTTATAAAATGCATGAAGAGATATATTCAAAATTCTTACTATGCTAAGATACATCAGACTCGCCTAACTATTTTATTTTTGTTAAAAGTTGCTTTTTTTGTAGATTTCATTTCTTTTAAAAAAAGTTATTATTTAATGAATTCAATGCACAAATCTACAATACAGTACAATAATTATATATATATATATATATATATATATATATATATATATATTATTCTGCTTTCTTTCATCAGAATCAGGACATTTGACTATTTTAATGTTTTGATTTCGTTATATAATATTTGATATTAAGATTTAAAAAATACATATGAGATTTACAAGTAGTAAATTTCTTAATATGTTAAGGACATATATTATTCTCGATCGCTAGAGCGAAGGACTAGGAACTTGGTGATTCGAATTCAAATCCGGGTTTCCGCCGATGGACACAAGCACCGCTGTAATAATTTACATATGCTTTGTTTACAAACATATCGTAGAACTCCGTCGCTGATTAGCACCAGTATTTGGAAGCAGAAATAAAGCGATGTTAAATAACCTAAAAAGAACATATTATTATGTTTCCCTTTATCACGATCCGTAGGACAGCTGATTATATCAGTGAACTGATTTATAATTTTATTACAGAATCTTTTTTGTGTTAATATATTAAAATCATGTCTATTTAACAGTAATTTTATTAAATAAAAGTTCTAGGCTTTATAAGTGTTTTTTAATTTGTATTTGAAAATAAATTGTAAATTTATTATTTATTTTTTGTCTTATTATTCAAAATTATATGCGCATAAATAAAGCAGTTATTTAGAATATTTTATTAATAATTAGATCTGAAATTATTTTTTATATTAATAAAAAAGCATAAAATGAAATAATTAAAATTATTTAAATATACTTTAAGTAATACCACAGAGGGTTTGAATTTTATGCACCGCTTCCTATGCTTCGGCGTGATAAAGCGGAAGGTACTAGGAAATCAATACACGTTAAGTAACAGATTAATGATTTATTACTAAGTACAATGAAAGTATATGAGAGCTATGATGCGTGTAGACTCTACGTAATCTATACAGGCAGTGCTGGCGTGCGGCCGTTGCCATGCGCCTCTTAGTCCGTGGCCCCCTTCATGCCGGCGGGGCGCCGTCGCTGTACAGTACGTAGTACGTACAGCTCATACGCGCCGCTATGAGGGACTTGTGCTCGTAAACAGTCCCTACATCACTTCCCCCCATTTTTGCGACTTTTCTATATCTTGGAAAATCGTCACGTCGCCTAATTATGGGGTTATTTCTGGGATATGTACGTGTTTATTATAGAAGTTCTTTTTATTCGATAATACTTAGATTGCTTATCAACTATGCTTACGATCAACGTTGCTTACCAACTAAGTGCTATCGCTAAATCTACAGGCTAAGTTTACCTATATCTACCCGCTTATGCTACGCTACGGTTACAATTCTTCTGCACTATCTATTGTGATTTCCCCAGTGAATTATGATGCTGCTTTCCGCAACCTCGACCCTTGCTCCCCTGTAGCTGAGCTGCCGTTAAATTTACAATTCTTTAGACGAACATAAAAACTGCGGTTATGCCGTGCGATGTTGATGACAATACGGTCACTGATCGGCCGCGTCCTTCATTTACCTAACCTATTAACGCACGCTCAGCTTCTGTACCCTCCTGACGCTCAGGTGGCTTAGCAGGTTGCTTGAATTGCCGAAGTAATCCATAGCTGTGGATCATAGGCCAATGCAGTTATCGAAGTGAAAGTTTTTTGGAACGGCGATGCCATTCATGCTGACCTCTTCGAGCGCAGTCGCGTTTAACATAATGGCGAGGATCGATTTCTCCGCATAAGGGTTATAGTCGACACGTAAAGACTTGATAGTTCATGACTCTTTTAACGCCGGCCACGCGTAGCCGTTGTCCAGCGACATCGTCTGGGGCTCCGAGTACGCGAAGCTAAATGCTTGTAGTGTGCTTTCACTGGAAAAGACCGCTGCGAATACCTGGCTAATATGAGTATCCTTATCCAGGTGCTCGCAGTTATCGAAATTAAACTTAATAAGCGTTTGATTCACTTTTAGAAACAGTATTATTGGTCGTACGTACACCTTGGTACAGTTCACCAGCTCGAGGCACCGAAGATAAGGAAAACGTTCAGCCATGAGGCTGATCGCCTGAAAGTGCACATTGTTAAGCACCGTTAGGTGATCGACCTTGTCCATGCGGTGGAAATTGTCTAATATATCTCACACCGGCCCTCTGTGTCCGAGACGTCCAGAAGCTCGACTTGAAGCTTCCTCCCTGGCGTACGCTTGTTTTGCGCGCGGAGCACGTGTTCTACTACATTTACGTCGATCTCTACGTGAGGAGTCTCGAATGTCAATGTTCTTAGTTGGAACCGCGACGCGTCTTCGATCATTCTTGTGATCGCGGAGGATCCTCGGTACCGCTGATTCGCCGCCTCGAGCGTGCACGCAGACCGTTAAACTGGCTGGAATAGTCCAGCGCGCGATAAAGATTCGTGAAGTCGATTACCGAGAGAGTTATTCTCTCTAATACCTCGATGCATTCGAGAATCCGCTGTACTACGGGGTGCAGCGAGGGAGCGTGGAAAAACTCTAGTTTGTCCTCAGTCTCTGCTTCATAAATCTTCGGCTTAATTCTTAACGCGCTCGGGAGTCCCCGCCGATAGAACATTTTAGGTCGGACAAGCAGGATCTAGCCTGCAGGCGGCACGACGTCTCCATGCTAGCGGTGCTGAGCGTGGCAGTCGTCGTACGGCCGTTAGTGTAGACCTTTTCTACGCGCACGTCGGGGAATCCTTCGCGCGTTAAGAATTCCACCACCTTACTCTTGGTAGTTGCTACTCGAATATTATAAAGAAAAAACCTGAGAGCGGATCGCCGATTTATTACGAGTCGTGGATGAATATAGTCGCCATCGAACCTTTCTTTCGATTGCGTTCGCAACATCTCTTTTCACATTCGACGCGCCTCATTTTCGTATTTTTGAATAAATTCTGGCTTGTACTTCTCAGGTTCAACGATGGCTAGCTCGCCGCTTAGGTGGAGCTGCCTGCGAGGTAGGCTCTCCAATAGCCTCTCAACAGCGCTGAGCTGCTCGGAAACTTGCCATAGCGGCATATCCGTGGACTCCTTCACCTGCAAAACGAACGTGTTTTTCTTGGTTAGTAGAGGGCCCACTTTGCCGCCAGTTCACTGACTCGTGCGGGGCAACCGAGCCCCGCTGTAATACCCGTCGTGTAATAGCGCAATTGTGTATTTCCCAGAGCTGTTGGATTTCGCAGTGTCTTGCTCTGAGCTGCTCGCAGATCTACCTGACTCAGACTGCTGCTTAGCGATCTTGAGGATGTTTCGCCGTCGCGGTACCTGTTCGTCAGTCTCGTTGCTGTCGAGTATTTCGCTCGAATTGCTGTCGATAACGAGCTGTTCGCTCTCTCGAGGTCGTCCACTTTTGTACATCGGGTCGCATGACTCGCTCAGCGGCGATGATGCAGACTCAAGGTGTTCGTCGTCGTCGACCTGGCAATCTATCTCGTCGTTGAGGTAGTGTGCTGATTTAACGCACTCTACAGATACCACTTTCTCGCGCTCGTTCATGTCTATGTGTACGGTCTTACCGTCCAGGTCCCGCTCGATTACGCGGTGCGGTCCCGAATTTCGCCGGCAGAGTGTCGGGCGGTTCGGGTTTGTTTAGAGGAACACATACGTACATTTGTTCATTTCTTTGTACACGAACGGCCTCCTGGCGCTATTGTGATCTACCCTGGCGGGTGGCATACGTCGCTGTATTCCTTGAGGTCGCGTCAACGCCTTCGTCGAGGTAGAGTGCCCCGTAGATTTTTAGCCTAAAAATCTATATTACTATAAATAATTTACCATAATTTATCTATCATCGCTTCCATATTAAAAGCTGCTTCAAAGCAACGTCCGCTCCAAAAACGTGATCTTTCGCTGAGAATTTTATAGAATATATATATATTTGTACTTTCGAGTTCGAGCGGTAGAAAAAGATGCCCAAGTGTCTCGAACGTACGGAGAGTATCATTTTCGGACGATAGAATACGTCTCGGGACAACTGCTATACAGTGTTATGTTGGGAAGGTATCAGGTATGTGAATAAGTCTTTCCCGTTTTTTTTCAAATTTTGAGCCTTTATTGTGAAAAAATGGTTACAAATGAATTATTGAAAGTATTGGCCATCGCTAGCTACAACTTTTTCCCATCTTTCTGGCAACATACGAATCCCGTTACGAAAAAATTCGACCGGTTTGGCCTCTATCCAGTCAACCACCCATTTTTTGGCTTCCTCGTAGGAATGGAAGTGCTGGTCAGCCAGGCCATGCGTCATCGATCTGAAGAGATGGTAATGAGACGGAGCAACGTTTGGACTATACGGCGGGTGGGGTAGGACTTCCCATTTGAGCGTTTCTAAGTATGTTTTCACCGGCGGTGCAACATGTGGGCGAGCATTGTCATGTTGCAAAATAACTTTGTCGTGCCTGCCTGTCGGAGTATTGTGGCCGTTTTTCTCGCAGTGCGCGGCTCAAACGCATCAATTGTCGTCGATAGACCTCGCCTGTGATCCTTTCATTTGGTTTCAGAAGCTCATAGTAAACCACACCTAGCTGGTCCCACCATATACAGAGCATGAGCTTGGCGCCATGAATATTTGGCTTGGCCGTCGATGATGATGCATGGCCGGGTAGTCCCCATGATTTTCTTCGCTTCGGATTATCGTAACGTATCCACTTTTCATCGCGAGTCACGATACGATGCAGAAAACCCTTTCTTTTATGTCGCTGAAGCAGCTGTTCGCAAGTGAAAAAACGCTGTTCGACGTCTCTCAGCTTCAGTTCGTACGGCACCCAATTTCCTTGCTTTTGGATCATTCCCATGGCTTTCAAACGCTTGGAAATGGTTGTTCGGTCAACTCCCAATGCTTCAGCAAGTTCTTCTTGCGTTTGACAAGAATCTTCATCAAGCAAAGTCGCCAATTCTCGATCTTCAATGATTTGCGGCCGCCCGGAACGCTCCTTGTCTTCCACGTCGAAATCACCGCTTTTGAAGCGTCGAAACCATCCGCGAACACTTGAATCATCGACACAACCTTCTCCATAAGCCTCCTGAAGCAATCGATGCGTCTCGGCAGCAGATTTCTTCAAATTGAACCAATAAAGTGAAACTTCCCGCAAATGACGTCGACTCGGCTCGAATTTCGACATTTTCACGATATCAAAAATTTATGATGCGAAAAAATTTTAACTAATGTGTTAGTATGGAATTGTTGATATATGAATAAGCTTTGATTATGACATATGTAACCATTGAATACTCGCACAGTATTGGTGGCGCCATCTCTTACAAAAAACGGGAAAGACATATTCACACTCCTAATAGAATGCTATGTCCAGATATCCATATTCTACTGAGAGTTGAAGTGTTTGAATGATAGAAAACGAATCTTTTCATAGAAGTCGTCCTATCATATCCGAACATCGTTTTCTATCGTTCAAATACTTCCTGTAGAAATTATTCCGAGGTACCTGGACATTGTTTTCCACCAATTAAACATGATACGCCCCGTAGAGGTCGTCTCCAGAATTCTAGACATCGTTTCCTACCAACCAAACACAATACTCCCCGTAGACGTCGTTCTAAAACAACTGGAAATCGTATTGTACCGTTCCAACACGAATCTTCCCATAGAAGTCGTTCCTACATATCTGGACATTGTTACCTACCTACTAAACACGATACTCCTCGTAGAAATCGTCCAGACGTATGGACATTGCATTCCATCATTCGGACACAAAACTCACCGTAGAAGTTATCCCGACATACCTGAACAATCTGTCCTACCAACTAAACACGATACTCCCCGTAGAAGTTGCCCCATACACGAAACTCCTTGTAGAAATCGTCTTGAGGTACCTGGATATCGTATTCAACAGCCTACACAAGTCAATACAATATTTCTCCGAAGAAGCCGTATTTAAAAAGTCATTTCTGATGTTAATACAACATATCAAAACAAAAGCATAACTTGTCGTCACAAATTATGTTCAGCATGATTTGACATACAGAACCATTTTATAAGAGAAGGAGAAAGAAAGACAAAGAAATAGTGACGGAGAGAGAGAGAGAGAGAGAGAGAGAGAGAGAGATTTCCACGTAAGAGAAAATAAAATTTACAAAAATCAAAAGATATCCAGAAGGTGTGAGAATACTGTCAGATTAACCTGGAGAACCAAAAGGATAATATCGACTAACGTCACACATTGTTTAGGATACGAATCCCAAAGTTGGATATGATAATTCATCTGAGTTGGCCTGGTATTAATACTTTAAGCGGACTATTTTAAGTTGATAATCATATTTCAAGATGCCACCTCCTGGTCGCTAGTGAAGATGAGTGCTAATACCGTTAACATAATTTATTGTTGAAAGTAAAATGACTTGCAGTAAAAAACATAGCCTATGTTCTTTCAAAAATAATATAGCATTATATTTTCAAAGTAATTTCAAAGTAATCGGTTCAGTAGTTTTTTTGTTTATCGTGTACAAACAAAAACACGCTTTGTCTTTATAAATTAGTATGATATGATATGATAAATAATATTATGATATGAAGTATGATATGATATAATACATGTGACGACAAATTATGTTTAGTATGATAATAAAATGTCCAAAAATGAAAAGATATACAGTACAAAGTGTAGTGTAGTGTAGTGTAGTATCAGATTAATCTGAAGAACGGAAAGGATAATACCATAGATAACACGAAGAGATCGTCACCGCTTATGAGCGAGACTGTAGTAAAAATTTTAAACTGAAAACGAGGATGTTTGGTAGCGAAAGCGAGATACTGACCGTTTCGTGCGATTTTCCATATATTTTTCCAGCTTGTGCGATGGAGGGAGGCAGGGACTGTCTTCGGCACGTGCAGTAGGAAGGTCTGGGGAGACAATAGACTGCCAGCGGCATGTAATAAAAGATGAGCAGCTTATACTAGTAGTAACCAAAAAAGATTTTATTGCCACATGTATAAATTGGTATTGCATGCAGATAAAACAAAGAGGAAGCATGGGATTTATCCCACCATGCTGTAGTTCATAAATCGTTAGATTCGTGGAAGCGTAGAGTAGTTTTCGACGCTTAACGACGCACACGCGACGGTTACTATTAAAATTTTTTTTTACATTCAGGTGCTTCTATGCAAAACGATCTTTCATTAACGTACTTAAACTGGCGAAAATACCGATAACTTTTCACAGTGGATATTGTGAAAGTGTTTCGGAAAATCGTAGTGAACCGAGATGATCGAGATTATCAGAGAATACAGTGGGCTCACCAGAGGTTCAGCCTATAGACTATCGGTTGAATACCGTTACATACGGTACAACGTGTGCTCTATTTTTGGCGATCCGAACGCCCTAAGTGGGCGGAAAATCAGGTGGATCTTATACCTTTACAGTCTCCGCATGGTCCTGTACAGCAAATTCTTGTTGACAATACTGTTAAGATTCTCGGTATTCAGTGGAATCCTGTTAAGGATCATTTTCAATTGCATGTCCAGAAGGTCGTAGAACTCGCGTCTGCTTCGACCAAACGATCGGTTCTTTCGAATATCGCGCGTTTATTTCACCAGCTCGAATGGCTCACTCCAAGCACTTTAATAGCCAAAATTCTAATGCAGGATCTGTGGATTCAAAAATGCGAGTGGGATTCCCCATTACCAGAAGAAATTCGTGAACGGTAGCTTTCGTTGAGAGAGAGACAGACAGAGAGAGAGAGAGAGAGAGAGAGAGAGAGAGAGAGAGAGAGAGAGAGAGATGCTCCGTAGGTAGGAAATATTATTGCCTTCTATAACTTAAGGACAGATTTTTTTCGAACCGTGAAAAACTGTCTTTGGTAGAGTGCGCTTCATGGCTCATCTCTAGATACTACGACGGTTACTATGTCATTCAGTTGTAATTAGCGCCGTCGCCATTTTATATAAACCGATTGTGTGTTATTCGTCACCGTTGTTGTGCTGTCAAATTGCGTGGTTTATTGAGTGCAGTGTGTGGGTGTGTGTGTGTGTGTTTGTGTGATCGAGAATACCTCGATATAATTCTGGCTGTTTCGGAGCAAGTTCACGGCCGATTTGTGGACGTGATCAGTTCCTGGGCGAGAGTCGGCGACGGTTTGTGTCAAACCGTCATGTACCGCAGTGTGTAGCTTCCCAAGACGTTGGGTCCCACTGCATATCGTTTCGAACTTGGAATCTTCCTGTACCATTGTGCACGTATGGTGATGTGTTGCAAAAAAAAAATTGCAGCTAATTGTGCGGCCACCAGGGTCGACCAATGACCTCGCGATTATCGTTTAGGTAAATTGTAACGCGCGCGTCTAAATATCACACTGTACGAAAGTATAAATTTTGTTTCGCGTACCTGAAAATGTCGTATATATGTGTGTGTACGTCATGTGTGCGTGTTTCAAAGAGGTCGTCCGACAAAACACGGCGCTTCGCGCTTTGACCCCCAAGACTACCTTGGAGATCAGAGACATGGCCGACTGCGTGAAAGTTGACGAAGTGAAGATAGCCCTTCGTGGCATCTTGCGGGACTATACTGCCCCCCTCGAGGTGAGACTAACGAGGGAGAAGCAAGTCGGAAAACGACTAACCCTCCTCGTGAGCCCTCCTGAGGAGGCTGGCCAGCGGTTATTGGAAGCCGGAAAGGTGACAATTGGATGGGTCCTTTGAAGCTTCCGGCGGCGGGTCCAGGTCGAGAGCTGTTACAGATGTCTTGGCTATGGACACCGCGGTTTGGGTTGCGATGGCCCAGACAGGATCACCGCCTGCTTTCGATACGGGCAGCAGGGATACATGGCGTCTGAGTGTAGAACGCTTCCACAGTGTTCCCTCTACCCGGGTTGCGTCAATCAAATCACGTTGCGAGGTCTGAGGCTTCAGCGGTATTTCGTGAAGCCCCAACCCGGTATCGACAAAATGGTTGAAGTTCTGCAGGCGAACGTGAATACGAGTCGGATGGCGAGCGACCTGCTTACGCAGATCTGTCTTCAGAAGGACGCTGACATCGTCATTGTCAGCGAACAATATCGAGATGGATATGCGGGAGTCTGGTATCGAGATGACCTCGGTGCCGCGGCGATTTGGATTTTCAACCCGCACCGCTTTCGGGTGGAGCGCCACGGATCTGTGCGCGGCTGCGTTTGGGTGAGGAGCAACAACATAAATTACGTCAGCTGCTATCTCACCCCGAATGAGGCCATCGGGGTTTCTAGTATAACCTGGATATCCTTGAGGATGCGATAAGAGAAATGGAGGGCGCGCTGATAGTGGCTGGGGATTTTAACAGCAAAGCTTTCGAGTGGGGGGAACTCTTGATGGATTGTACGAGAAGACGAGTGATGGACATGGGCATCCAGACTAGGTCTGGTTTTCTTGAACACCGGATGTGCGTTAACTTTTCGGAGACCCGGCTACAGGGAAACCATCTCTGATGTATTCTTTGCGACGGATATTCTGGCCGCACGCGTATGGGACTAGCAAGTGATCGAAGACTATACAATCAGTGATCACCAATACATCATCTTCCGCGCTGGTGATGTCACGCCAGTCAGGGTGACGGTTGAACGTCGCCCAGCCAGATAGATCCTCGCGAGGATGGATCATGAGAAGATGTCCCAGGCGCTAGAACGCGGACAGCGCCCCCTGGTTGAATTACCCAGGAGCCCAACTCTGTGCGAGTGCGCGAAAGCAGTAACGGAAGCTATAATGCATGTGATCCGCCAAGCCTGCAAGCAAGCAATGCCGAGGAAATTCGCGGATCGTACTCGCCGTCCGAATTATTGGTGGACGGACGAAATTGCGAAGCTACGGCGGCAATGCCTGCGGCTGCGCCGCGTAGCCCAAAGGGATTAAAGGCACGACCGCGATACCGCTCTTAGGATCGCCCAATATCTAACGGTGAAGAAGACTCTAAATCGAGCCATCAAAGCTAGTAGAAATGGATCCTGGAAAAAGTTGGGATAAAATCTGAACAACGATCCATAGGGATTGGGGTACAAAATCATAACCCGCAAATTAGGCATGTTCCGTAAAAATATATCTATGAGCGCGGAAGTGATGGACGGCAGCGTCCATACCCTATTCCTCACTCATCGCAAATGAAGGGATGAGCTCCTGGCTCCCGAGGGCCCTAAGTCACCGGCTTTCACAAGAGCGGAGCTAGAAAGAGCAGTGTGCTCTCTGAAGAACAACAAAGCACCAGGACCTGCCGGACTTCCAGCAGAAATGTTGAAAGCGGTGGTACAGAGCCATCGTTTGGCATGTACAACTTGGGCCTTTGCGTGGGAATATTTTATCTTCGTTGCAAGGAGACGAGACTTGTGCTGATAAGCAAAGGCAAGGGGTCATCTAGTATTCCGTCGGCGTAGAGATCCTTATGCATGCTAGATACCGTCAGGAAACTCCTGGAAAAGCCGGTGAGACCCCGCCTACAGGCGGCGCTTTTTACATCTGGCGACATTTCCAAATGCAGTATGGCTTTCTGAGAGGGCGGTCCACCATAAATGCTATTCAGGAGGTAGTGGAGGCGGCCAGAACTACAAAGCGGGAAATCACGTCTCCCGATCTGTGTGTGTTCATGATATCAAAAACGCCTTCAACTCGGTTAGGTGGACAGGCCTGCTGGGAACACTGGCGAAAGACTTCAAGATATCTGTATACCTACTCCAGATCATCGGAGATCGGAGATGAAGGAAAGATCCATTCTGCACGAAACGGCAGAGGGCTCTAAGCGAAAAGAGCTTACGTGTGACGCTGCTCAGGGCTCCATTCTGGGTCTCGATCTATGGAATATTTCCTATGACGGGATCCTTCGGTTGGACATGCTGAAAGGCTGATCGCTGATTGGGTATGCGAATGACGTGGCAGCTGTTATTATTGCACGCAATTTTACGCTGGCACAGACGCGCCTTGATCAAACGATGCGCAGAATTCGCCATTGGATGGGTGATCACGGGCTAGAACTAGCGGAGGCAAAAAGTGAGATTGTGCTCCTTACGAAAAAGTGCGTCCCCAGAGTGCAGCTGCTAATTATTGGGAAGACGTCGATCTTGATCAAGGCATCTGTGAAGTACGTGGGGGTGATGCTAGATGCGAAGCTCTCCTTCTGGGAACATATTTGGAGGTCGGCGGACAAGGCGGCGGTACTGACGGCCTCCAGTCGCGGTAATGCACCGAGGAGGTACTTTTTAGTGGATATGCATTTGTGTTGGTGATTCCCACATACCCGGGCACGGTCCCCAGGATCCATAGAGGATTTTTCTCCTCCTCAATAAAAAAAAGAAAACTAGCATTATCATTGGTTATTTACTCGAGAAATAATAATAAATTATACAGTTGTTTTGGCTTTTCCCTCTAAACCGTGAGGGCTTTTTACACCGAAACAAGTGCTTAATATTTTGTTCGCGAAATTGCTCGACCGTTTATTTATTGTTTAACTCTTCCCTCACTCATCCCGAATTTACATTTAAGCTCTGAACATTTTTCTTTGTTTTCCTTTTATATTAAAGTTACAGAATTAAATTCCAAACATGCTTAATAAAAATCAATTCCTCTCACAAAGATTGCATAAACTTTAGTTTTTATAAACGCCAAAAACTAAAAACGTTTGAGCAGTAAACAGTAGATAAATATTATAAAAAATTATTAATATTGTATAAAATTATTTTATGAATCTCTTCTCGAGATGGACGCCGAATTGAAAAAATACAATTAATCCCAAAAATAACACTAGTTAATCCCTTTGATTGCATCTATAATTTTGCCGCCTCCTGCTGTACAGTCATCACCCCCTCGATTGTACAAGTTCGGAAACCAACATCTGGAAAATCGTATGACTGAAGTACATACGTTTACCGCTGTGGCGCTGGCGTTTTTTTACTGCAGTCTAACATAGTCATCGACGATCTGCCCTATTATCTCTAATAATACTGACTAAATGATCCCTTCTTAAGGATAGTAATTCCAAAGTTCAATATGATCATTCGAATCAGCTGGCCTAGTATTGATACTAGGCTATCGCTGAAATTTAAATTAATAATTTAAAAGTAAAGGATTAAACTGGCATATGCTACATCTCATCTTTTTCATTAAATTTACTCTTCTATACTAGTCTATTTTCGTTGATTCTATAAAAAAAGCTTTTCTGCACTTCAAGTAATATTTAATATCAGGTATGCGAATAACTCTTTCCCGTTTTTTTTCAAATTTTGAGCCTTTATTGTGAAAAAATGGTTACAAATGAATTATTAAAAGTATTGGCCATCGCTAGCTACAACTTTTTCCCATCTTTCTGGCAACATACGAATCCCGTTGCGAAAAAATTCGACCGGTTTGGCCTCTATCCAGTCATCCACCCATTTTTTGGCTTCCTCGTAGGAATGGAAGTGCTGGTCAGCCAGGCCATGCGTCATCGATCTGAAGAGATGGTAATCAGACGGAGCAACGTCTGGACTATACGGCGGGTGGGGTAGGACTCCCCATTTGAGCGTTTCTAAGTATGTTTTCACCGGCGGTGCAACATGTGGGCGAGCATTGTCATGTTGCAAAATAACTTTGTCGTGCCTGTCGGAGTATTGTGGCCGTTTTTCTCGCAGTGTGCGGCTCAAACGCATCAATTGTCGTCGATAGACCTCGCCTGTGATCCTTTCATTCGGTTTCAGAAGCTCATAGTAAACCACACCTAGCTGGTCCCACCATATACAGAGCATGAGCTTGGCGCCATGAATATTTGGCTTGGCCGTCGATGATGATGCATGGCCGGGTAGTCCCCATGATTTTCTTCGCTTCGGATTATCGTAACGTATCCACTTTTCATCGCCAGTCACGATACGATGCAGAAAACCCTTTCTTTTATGTCGCTGAAGCAGCTGTTCGCAAGTGAAAAAACGCTGTTCGACGTCTCTCAGCTTCAGTTCGTACGGCACCCAATTTCCTTGCTTTTGGATCATTCCCATGGCTTTCAAACGCTTGGAAATGGTTGTTCGGTCAACTCCCAATGCTTCAGCAAGTTCTTCTTGCGTTTGACAAGAATCTTCATCAAGCAAAGTCGCCAATTCTCGATCTTCAATGATTTGCGGCCGCCCGGAACGCTCCTTGTCTTCCACGTCGAAATCACCGCTTTTGAAGCGTCGAAACCATCCGCGAACACTTGAATCATCGACACAACCTTCTCCATAAGCCTCCTGAAGCAATCGATGCGTCTCGGCAGCAGATTTCTTCAAATTGAACCAATAAAGTGAAACTTCCCGCAAATGACGTCGACTCGGCTCAAATTTCGACATTTTCACGATATCAAAAATTTATGATGCGAAAAAATTTTAACTAATGTGTTAGTATGGAATTGTTGATATACGAATAAGCTTTGATTATGACATATGTAACCATTGAATATTCGCACAGTATTGGTGGCGCCATCTCTTACAAAAAACGGGAAAGACTTATTCACACTCCTAATAAAAATAATTATGTAATTATTTAAACGTGAAATTATATAATCGTTACTTTGAGCATATTAAAAATATATGGCCCTGGAGAAAATAGGTTATGAAAGTTGCTGCAAATGCTTTGAAGATTTATTTTGTGTCCATGACGCTTTAACCTTTTTTTCATAACATTCCATTTAATTTTTTCATTCTGAAAGTTTATATTTAAGTTTAATAAAGACATTTTTGCAATATCAATTTTATTTGTAGAAAATGGTTATTAAGCATGTATGTAATAAGTGCTTAAATTCTTATGATCAAAGCAGATCGGCAATTTGTTTATTTATTGCACAATTAAAAAGAAATTGTTTTTTTTTTATTTTTTCATTAATAGTTTTAAAACTATGGCTTGTATCGAAAAATTTTTCATATACAAATTGTTTAGGAGATAAATCAGACATAACTAAGTACTTTAAAAATCTAAAAAACCAAATATCTATTCTTAAATAAACAATAGTATATATACATGATAGCTTTAGATTAAAATTTATATCTTGATAGTTTATAGATATAACTTCTAGGTATAATTACTAACCATTTTCCGGACATTTAAAATATCTGCAATAAGAAATTATTCTAATTTCGTAACATGTAATAGCGAAGAAAAATATTAACATTTTTATCCATTTTAGTTGCCCATTTTCTAGAAAATTATATATTTTATAGCTCTTTACATTAAAATTAAAGTACATTACTTTTACTTTTAAATTATTAATTTAAATTTCTATTGTGTTTATAGCTTTAATTCAATTCAATCAACTAATGTAATTAATCACATTAATTAAATAATTTTATTAAATTGTGGTTTCTTGAGAATCTAAAATCAATGGAAATAAATTTAAAACGAATGGAATGAGTGCTCAAAATGCTGGATATAAATCCATATTTTTTATCTCTAACTAATCAAAGGAAAATAAATTTATTTATTTCAAGAAAATCTTCTTAAATTACAATTAATAAAGTATCGCAGCAAGTATGCAAAATTGATATGTATATTATTTCAATATTTTTAATTTTTTTAAACATATTTTATTGATTATAATTATTTCCTTGCTAATTTGCATGCATACATACCTCCACACATATCAATTGAAAACCATCAATAATGCCGAATACTTACTTAATTTATAGTAGATGATAACAAACGAACAATAATCCATTTTTTTAAATTATGCATTTAATTAGCCTTTTTCATCATTTAATTTTAGTTATTTTTTCTAGAGAGGCTATTTTATAGAGAGGAAGATTTTTTATAACTCATATTATATTTATGACTTTAGCCTTTAAAGGGCCGGGTTTTGAGATTTCGAAACCCCCTTTGAAAGTGTCCAAATTCGTATCTTATATCACTCATCAATTGTGTACAATGGTCCTATCATAGACCGAGCCGATCTATTGACTCTCTGGCCCTGGAGGGTCATGAAGAATTTTTAGTTCGGTAAAATAAGAGTAAAATTATATTCTCATGTTTTGAGATGTGCTGCATTCAGATCTGGAGTCTGATCGGTCATAACTGCTCATAATCACAATCATCCGAGGTCAAATAAGGTCACTTCAAGGTCAAATGCAGAAAGTATCATATATATTCGTACAAAAATTATATCTAAAAGTATCCCGAGGTGCTACATTTGATATGTATATGGCCATCTCAGGGTTTATGTGTTTTGATCCGTGCTTTTTTGTTAGAAATGTGGAGTTTTTAGGCCTTCTACTCTCCTTCTGCTTTACTCAGAGCTAACGACGTGGACGTAGAGAGTAATGGCGCTCCTTTTAACACTTTTTTATTTTTTATATTTTCCTATTTTTTTTATACATTTTTTCATTTTTGTACATTTTTCCATTTTGTCAGAAGTCTATTTTGTATTTGCTCACATTGTTCTTCTAAGATCTATATAAATCTATCCATAACATATGACTTTATGATTTTCTTTCATTTTTTATAATTTTGTCCAACTTGATCAGGTACTTTTTTGGTGTAATAAGTTTCAAAACACGGATTTATACATAAAACAACTTGACAAGTTTTACGTTCATAAGTGCTTCGTTGTCTGGTTTTATTCATCAGACATAAATAGCAATTGCCTTCCTTTTATCCCTTGATCAATTTTCTTAGGAAAGTGCTTCTTAGTAAGTCGAGTATCGCTTCACTAACATGAATGACGCTAGCTATCAGAATTTATCCGATGTAAGTCTTATCACTTCTAAAGGAAAACCAGTATAAGAATCTTTTTGTTAGTTGTACATTTCATTTTATGTAATGCATGAGAATTTACCAGAACAAAATCAAGTAAGTGCAAAAAAAGTTTTCGATACCATTTAGTAAATTTTATAAGCGTTTCTGCGAATGAATATTTTCTGTCTATGTTGTCAATCCTTCCCATATTTTTATTGTAGTCCACTATACATATTGGTTTTATAATATCTTTATTAGTACCTCAATGTTTCTTCCCTGTACTTGCGTAACCCATTTCATGGACTGTTGTTATCATGTAAATTTCTTTCTTGTCCATCCACTTTATTGTTAACCAAGAATCGGTATGGACTACTTCAATTTCACCTCGGTTCAATTTACTGACAAGCTTAGGCATTCCTTTTCTGTTTTTCTTTACGGTCACACACATACCAGTATCGATGTCATGGAGAAAATTAGCAAGTTGAGGAGATGAGTACTAATTATCTATGAAGATAATGTGACGTTTGTTGAAATATGGTGCTAGGAAATTAATTACTATATCTCCATGGATTTCCAAATCAAATTTTTCATAATCTGTAGCAGCTTCTGTTTAGATAATGAATCGTTATAGGAATCGACTCTAACAATCAACCAATTCGAAAAATTTTATATTAAATCTGTGTCTTTTCGAGGGTAAATATTGCTTGAACTTTAATCTTCCTTTCTACAGCATCAAACTTTCATCAATGCAAAGGTTTTTCCCAGGATGCCAAATAGAGGAAAATGTCTGATTTAGCAAATCTATTAAAGGTTTAATTTTCCTCAGAGGGTGGTTCTTGTAGGGTGATGCATTGTCCTTATTATTTTCAAGATACAGCAAACATAAAATTTGGAGATATCTATTCCAGGTCATGTATCCATACTCCAATAATCTTTGACATTACACTTACGAACATGGTTCATGTTGATAGTTAGAGCAAGAAAGATTCGCAATTCTTCTACTGTTTTTCATCTTTCCATGGAGCCATATTAGAATGGAATGGATCGGGGTTTTGCTTCTGAAGGAGATTTGTTTGTTCCAAAATTACTTTGAAAATATTCGAATCCATAAAGAATTGAAAGTAAGCTCTGGTATAGGAATATTTTCATAAAAATTAGCATGACCTACAAAGTTTTTTATGGAAGAGAAATAGACAGAATCTAAAAATACACCGTCATCTCTCCCAGAATTATCAAAGACTTCTGAAGAAGCATTTGGTTGTGATTCACCAGTCCGATCGTCAGTATACTCCTCTTCTGGTTCTGATTCACCACTACTCCATGTACTCATTATTTTGGCTCAAGAAAGGAAATTTCTGTTGTAGACTGGTGATGGACTCTATGAGTTGCGTGACGCTGAATACCACAATTTTGTATGCATGGAAAGACACACTCAAAATCAAAAAGTATTGCGTAGGAAAGATAGTAAAAATTAGTATCAAAATGAAAAATGAGAGAAAAAAGATAGTTGCCTGTTATCTTCGAGGTATGCTTTCTACAAATTTGACGGCGTATTCTAGTGGCAACGCTCTCCAGATTCGCCGAATTTGGTAAGACAGCTTTTTGAAAGTGTGTGTGCGTCTTCCACGAAGCTTTTATTTAATAGATGTCCGCACATTGAATAGGGTTTGCATCGGACGACGGCGACGGCCAATCCAATGCAACAATGTCAGATTGAGTTTTTCACTCAGTACAGAGCTTGCTGCGCTGTTTGGGATCGTTGTCCTCCTGCAGAATCCAATCTTCATTTTTTCTGATGAACCAGCGTTTGGTAGATAGCCCTAAAGCGTTTTTATAGATTTTTATAATTTTCTTATGTTTTATGTTACTTAGGTTATCCATAAAGAGGTGCAAAAGGTTGAATCTTGTATACGTTTGTTGCACATAATAAGAATATAGTGTTATAGTAGTTTCTGTAGATGAAATTCAACCATAAAATGTAAATTTATGCAAATAATATATGAAACTACTTATAAGACATAATAATAATAATCATAATAATTTAGAAAAAGAAAGATAAAATCTATGGAAATTCTAATAATTATGATAAATTAAGAAAATTTAAACAAGTACAAACAATTTATACAAACATTTAAATAACCATTTTTATTTTAAATAGCTTATAAAACCTAATCACAAAATTTGAGATCACATAAACAATATAAAAATCCAATTTTGGTAATTAATCATAATAATTATTATGCAAATCTCGTATTGCTGAAGATTTATAGATTTTATTTATAGAAAATAAATAGAAAGTATAATAATTATGCTCATTTATGAAACTCAAATGTACATAGATAATCTGTATAAAGTTTAAATAACAATTTTAAAATTTAAGTAACATATAATTAATAAGAGAAAAAAGACATAACCTGGCATAGACTAGAAACTACCTGAAGAAGAGAGAATATATAAATTTTAACATAGATTTTAGCATTAACTAAACTACTAAAGCTATGTTTACACGAATTTAACAGAAACGACCGGAATTCAATAAATATGATGGTGAATCCTCACGCATCAGACTTGACCATCGAAAACAAGAAGAAAAGGCTGCACAGTCTTTGTACGGAAATGGACAGGCAGATTCTGTTTAAAGAAGCGGTGCAGTTGAATCTGTGACAGCTGATATACTGAGAGACCAAACGATGAAGTTCGAGCTGCAACATCTCTTTGGTACTGATGCTGTCAAATGGTATACGGAAAAAGATGAAGTCGTCGTAAAACAGTATCCGGATATAATTGAAATATCGCAGGTGCTGAATTCGACAGGTCTCGAAGCAAAAACCAATAAAGACAACCAGAAGGTAAAAGCGGAAGAACGCATGACGAATCAGGACATACCTCATAATGCGACCGTAGCGATGCTTTTCTGGTCTTCATTTCCCGGCACAATGCAGTGGCCTTTTAAAAGCCACCCTAAGACGTCAATTCACAGACCTGTAGATTACGCGTTCAGATTAGAGGAGGAGCTACGAGAACGTACACAGGGATCCATGAACCCATTAGATCATATCTTAGAGGTATGCAAGTATTGTTGGACAAGATATGTCTGCCACTCCCGTTAGAGAGTCAATTGGACTGAATCTACAGGAACTTATATCCGGAATTCATTGACAAGATAGACAGGAAGGACTTTGCCACTATAGACGAGCTTCAGTCGATCGGACAGCAGATCCAAATGAAAAAAAAGATAAAGCGCTGCTATAAAAACCCCCATCAGTGGAAATCTGTATTGTTAGTACGGCAGCTTGCCTCTCATCTGGACGAGGCAGCAGGAAATCGAGGCTGGCAGTGCTCGAAGACAATAAAGCGAAGCAATAAAACACACCGAAGTTGGTGACAGTAGTGAAACCAGCGACGTCAATGGTAATAAGGTATATCGAAAGAGAAGGGAACTTGAACCAAAAGGAAAATAAAACAAAACAAGAACACAGTCGCCCACAACGAAGCTTATATCCACCTCAAACTGAACCAAATAGACTCTATAGAATCATTTGACCCAGACAGACACCAACTTTTCAAAACCACCATCATACCCCGAATCCATCTACAAATACGAATAGAAGCGTATCATACCGATACGATAGTAGATCCAGAGAAAGGCGCTATTCGCCTAGTCCATCATGTAACACGCAACCCTACTGAAATATCAGCTATCGATAGCCCCCATGTTATCGAGCAGGAGACCTCTCGATAAGCAACGACAGATCCTACCGTAGTAATTTAAGTTCATAGAATGCAAGGACGCGCCAAAACACATATAGCTCGAATTCCAGAGAAAGAACCCATAAATCTGACAGCTCTCAAGATAATAGGCCGTGTTCGTTATGTAAGAGACGAGGACACTGGGTAGGCAGATGTCCAAAACGAAAACAGATATACTGTTAGAATTGTGGAGAAGACAATGTAACAACGACGAACTGTCCACGTTGCGGACCAATCGATAACCGATCGGGAAAGGCATAAGGGAGCAAAAGAACGGAGTCTACCCTATGATCCCTTATGGACCGACTCCACAATATAATAATAGAAACCACCAGAGACGTACGAGGGACGTCTGCCCTTTCGAATTACCAGATACTTCGCCCACCTCGATCAAAAACGACAGAGAACTCCCACGGCTACGGTACAAAACGAGGAAAACAGAATGTTCCTTAATAACGAGATAGCTGGGAAAATATTCCCAGCATTAATTGACCCCGGCGCCAGGAAATCTTATATTGGATGACGGCCAGGCGAACTGGACGGCATGCTATCTTGACGCTACGAGATTCAATTAACAAAATTAGCTCTGCACCATATTGACGTAAGAAGTCACCGCCCCATCAAACAGCGGCTAAGGCGTATACCGGAATGCTTGCTCAAACAAGCGCATGATGAAATTGACAGATTGCTATCCG
Organism: Sycobia sp. Sy_11; assembly: GCA_018907035.1. Taxonomy (NCBI): domain Eukaryota; kingdom Metazoa; phylum Arthropoda; class Insecta; order Hymenoptera; family Epichrysomallidae; genus Sycobia; species Sycobia sp. Sy_11. The sequence goes on along the minus strand of JACCIC010000156.1, from coordinate 715,055 downwards.
AAGAGATTATTGAGCCATCCGAGAGCTCATGCAACAGCTGTTCGGTGATTGTTCCGAAAAAAGATTGCCAAATCCGCTTCTGCATTGATTATCGGGCAATCAACTAGGTTATCAAGAAAGGCGCCTATCCACTTCCCCACATTGGGGGCTTTGGATATGCTCGTATTTTAAAAATTTTGCTTTTCGATTTCTGAACTAATGCTTCGCATTATAATAAATCAAGTATTGTGAATCTTAATGATTCAAGCTGTTCTGGAACTCATTGGGTTGCATATCACAAAAGAGGTAACAGAGTACTATATTTTGATAGTTTTGGTGATTTAAAGCCGCCCCTAGACTTTATATTCAACTTTCGTGATGCTGAAATTATGTATAATTATGAAAGATATCAGGATTTTAATACACATATTTGCGGTCATTTTTGACTGCAATATCTATGTAACAATCTTGCAGGCTCTATATAATCTCACACATTTTGTAATATATGTCATTCTTAACTTAACCATGATGAATGAATAATTTACATTTACGCATTCCGGTACATCATCTATTCTTGATGCTCAATATTTGCCTTCTATTGAACTCTCATGCCATAAACATTATGTTGTGGTTTACTTGAGTCTTTAACATTTAACTTGATTCCCAATATTGATGAAAGTAACAATAAATTTTATGTCGATAACGAATTAATTAGCCTACAGACCTGCAGTTATGAAATGGAAAATATTGAAAATTATCTGAAGGAGAGATTAATTTATAAAGGCATAATGTTAAATCATAAGCCGAATAATAGCACGCTTCATAATGTTATTGAGTGTAGTCAACAAATCGACTTTAAAGCTAAATATTCACTTGGTAAACTCTTGAGCTTTCAATTCGGATTTTGCCAGCAGGTATTATTCACAATTTTGAATTATCAATGATTATCGAGGCAAATTCTTTGAGAATAAAGTGTACTATACTAGTGTACTGTAGTACTGTAGTGTACTGTACTACAGCAGGTACCTATATGAATGAGCATCGTGTACTACGCTTGATGAATGTTTTCCTACAGTTCCACGAGAATATAAGATCATTGAACTACATTCACATGTCATTGATCTTCCAGTAACCGGCAAGTGCATAGATCATATAGAATTACGCATCGTTGGTCAAAACGGAGATCTATTGCTTTTCCAAAGAGAGGCTATAGCTATCAAATTATACATTAAACAAGTAGTTTATTGAGCGAAGAGAATGATTTACAACGCTCTAGGGTATATAAATAACCTGCAATATCAGCAAACGACCAATCTTTTGCAAGCTTTCCAACAAGCCAGTTAAGGATATTTTGATGCATCACTTTCCTTCAGCATAATTTTCGGTTTCCCTGAAGATTACCGTAAAATTATAATTAATGCAAAGCATGAACTTGTTCTCGTTAGATCACGCAATGATTTACACGCTGCTGTACAAACAGCAACACTGAGATCAATTGATAACACACGACTATATAGAAATTTCAAAATAGAAATTATAAAGATCAAATGGTTGATACCATACGTCGTAGTATCAGATGATTAGAAGCTTCGACTACTAAGACAGTTGGAAAAAGATCATCCCATTTCTGAGTTTTCATACTGGGGAGCTCTATGAATATGCACTCCTTCCCGCTATAACCGAGAACGTGTGGATAGTGAAAACGATAAATCAACTGAAAAAGCCACGAATCGTCATCATGGGACTTCAAGCAAATACGAAACTACAAAAAGATACAAATACCAGTCGCTTTAAGCATTGTGATATCAGTAATTTGAGAGTTTTTCTCAATTCTCAATACTATCCGTATGGAAATTTAAATATTAATATTACGAAAAATCAATATTCGATATTGTATGATGTGTATGCAAAATTTCTTAATGTTTACTATAACAAGGAGGCTCAGCCTATTTTAAAGAGAATAGATTTCCGAGATCATATTCCACTTAAAGTTATTGATTATTTAAAGCAAAATAAGTCTCTCAAAAGTGCACCCGTTGATGTACACCTAAATTTTGAATCAAATAATAATTTTCCACTAAATACGTCATACTATTGCTTAACTTTGCATGATCCTATTGTGCAATATCATCCTATGAGTGGTGACGTTAAGAAGTTGTAAAGTGGTTGAAATAAGGTAATATAGAAATAAAATTTTTTGTCAGAAGCTGTCAGTCAAGATCGAGTATGTCATTGATATACAAAGCTTCAAGCAGGGTGACCATGAATATATACTTAAATTATCTACTTACCATTATACCACTCAAAGGCGACTGAGAATTTATAGTATTTTTTTAGAAAGCCATTTTTTCCTGAACGACTTACAGATCATATCAGGGCGCAAAATAAATCACCTGAAATGAATTATCATGCTATTTCATGGAATTGAGGACAGTTTTGATGTAATCAAATTATCAATACAGTTTATGAAAAATTTCGCAAGGCAACTAAAATACTCACTTATGGAGAAATCAAAAGAGAATGGCTAACTAATTTAAAAAATATAATTTTATCGTTTACGATAGTAACACTGACTTTACCTTTCTGTGAGTGGAAGAAACGGAAGCACAAGAATACTCTAACAGTATGCATCAATCATAATGCAGCATTCAATGTTACGTGTGCTCTGTACAAAGTAAAACTATTAAACAAATACTATCTCAAAACATGGACAAAGTAGAGCTTTTCTTCGTCAAACATAAGCATTATGAACGAGCACACACACACACACATACACACACACCAGTGTGGAGTTTTGTTGCTTTCTCCCATCTGGCGCCTCCCCAGGTTGCAAATAGGGGATGGCTCGCTACAATTTGTAGAGGGCACTGAGGAAATAAAATACTCAGGGCGGACAGAAAAAGCTAATAGGGAGGGCCTCCCGAACTTAAGGCCAATTTTGACTAATGTTTGGTATAAACAAGGATATACCCCAGGGAGTAACTCCGGCAAGACCGGTCAATCTCCTCACCGATTCCGATAGAGTGCAAGCCTCTATGGTCGGTGGTAGCCCCTCGGATTCTGGGGAGGGCAAATTAAACATAATCATAGATAGTACACTGGGTACTAAAGGAGATGTCATGATGGATCAAGAAACGACGGATCGAGAAATCTCCATCACGCGCAGAAACAATCACCTGGAGCGACTTGAGGTGAGAAGATCAGCCAATTGTTGGACTTTGTCAAAGATAGGCATAACGTGCACAAGACCATTAAGGATCTTGCTCGTTCCATTAATGCCTCATATAAATGCATTAGTATGGCAGAGGATGATCTATTACAGTATCAACGTCCTGGTACACATAAAGTGGTCACTCAGACTACGCCGAGTCTACGCTCTGACACCAAACGAAGCGCAGCAGAAGCGATGGTTTCCACTCCTAAAACCATAGGTGGCAAAAGGAAGAAAGAACCATCATTAGGCTCAAGGAGACCACTAGAGTCGGTCGGAGTACCTACAGGCAAGTCTGAAGCCAAAGAAAATCAATGGCAGACCATCAAGCGTAAGAAGCCCAAAGGCAAAGATAAAGAATTATCTAATACACGCAGGCTTAATGGACGAAATAGGCCTAACTCCATTTTGATTAAGGCCAATGAAGGAGTTACATACGCGGAGGTACTGCGTCAAATAAAGAATGACCCGGAGTTATCTCCTGTCAAGAATGAGGTTAACAGGATACGCAGAAATGCAAGCGGTGCCCTTGTACTTCAGTTGGAACGGACAGCCAAAGATGCACATGAGTTGGCACGCATTATTGAATCTAAGGTTGGCCATAGCGCATCCACTTCGGTCCTGACTAATCTCATTACATTGGAGATTAAAGATATAGATGAGGTCACTTCAAAGGATGAAGTATTAGAGGCTCTGAGAACACACCTCGAGCTAAAGGAGACTAACCTACTAATTGCTCGTTCCTTGCGGCAAGCTTATGGGGGTACTCAGACGGCGGTGGTGTCTGTACCATATAGCCACGCAGCTGAGCTACTACGTGCAGGGCATGTTCGAATTGGATGGGTCAGCTGCAGAGTTCGAAAAAAACAGAAATAAAGCACTGCTTCAGGTGTTGGCAGATTGGCCATTTAGCGTCCGTGTGCTCGGGTCCTGACAGAACTAAACTTTGCAGGCACTGCGGTGGAAAAGACCATGTATCCAAGCTGTGTGTAAACGGGCCCTGTTGATTACTCTGTAAATGTGAAGGAAAAAAGGAGATTAACCATCCAGCATACAGCTATAAGTGACCGATTACCGTGGAGTTTTTAAACAGACATAAAACATGAGAATACTCCAACTGAATACCAACCATTGCGTAGCAGCTCATGACCTGCTGAAACAGACAATAAAGGAGCTAAGAATAGACATTGCTGTAATCTCCGAACCATATTGTGACAGGGTCAGACCACAGCGCTGGATAAGTGACACAAGCAATAGAGCTGCCCTCTGGATTGGTCAAAATAGGCAGGTACTAAAGCAGTCGAGTCATCGGAGCAAATTGGTATCCTGGGCTAAAATACAAGAAATATACGTCTTTTGTGTATATGCTCCTCCAAGCTTGACGGACAAGCAGTTTGAAATCCTTGTAGCTAAATTAGTTGATGAAGCCATGGACAAGAAACCATTATTAATTGCTGGCGATTTTAACGCGTGGTCCACAGCCTGGGGAAGCGCTTCAACAAATAACAGAGGTAGTATGCTGCTTGATGGCCATAATTCTCTTCAACTCCACGTGGTTATTAAGGGATTTGAATCCACTTTCATTAGGGGAGATAAACAATTAGTCATTGATGTAACATTCGCCAGTGATGACCTGATTCAGCGGATCCTTAATTGGAGAGTAAGCGACCTTTACACCCACAGTAATCACAGGGCGATCTTGTACGAGATTGCAGAGAAGAAAGTAAAGAACAAGTGCAATGAGTGGATGCCTACACGGAAATGGAACATTAGATCGCTAGACGGTGATATGTTTGCCACTATAATATTAGAAGAGCGTTTAGAATATGGTGCACCAGGCCATCTGGCAAATGCACTCATGAAGCATATCTCTGAAGCATGTGATGCATCGATGACTAGGACTAAAAGCGGATTTAAACATCATCAATCTGTTTACTGGTGGACAAATGAAATTGCAGAATTGCGCAAACAATGTCATCGCGCACGTAGACTTGCCCAAAGAGCCCGCACCCATCGTGAAACGTTTAATAGTTTATTTAAAGAAGCACAAAGAGCGCTTGTCAAGGCCATTAAGGCAAGCAAGCGTTGATGTTGGCTTGAACTGTGTGCAGAGGCCAACAATGACTTATGGGGACGACCATACAAAACAGTCATAGCACGATTGAGTAGGGCACCAATACAACCCACTAGCACGGTATTGATTGATAAGATTGTTTCCGCTCTCTTTCCCAATGACATCCATGGGATTGTACTGCGCACGCAACACTCGGACGATATACCTTCTATAACAGAAATGGAGCTACATAATGCTTACGCTAAGACTAGAGACAATGCTACCCCTGGCCCTGATGGTATCCCTAATGCGGCAGTTAAGTTGGCGATACAGAAGAATCCAGCTATATTTCTAAAAGTATATAATGCTTGTCTTCTTGAGGGTATTTTTCCTGATTGCTGGAAAACTCAAAGGTTAGTCCTGTTACCTAAGGGCAATAAGCCACTTGATGATCCTTCATCATACAGGCCATTGTGTATGCTCGACACGGTAGGTAAAATATTTGAAAAAATAATATGTAGCCGACTGGAAGCATTCACAGGATTGCACGGCTTATCCTCACGCCAATTTGGATTTCGGAAATCAAAATCAGCAGTCGATGCCATTAAACTTGTAGTGTGTACAGCAAGAAATGCAATCAGTGGTAAGAGATGGAAAGGTGGCACTAAACAGTATTGTGCCATTGTCGCTCTAGATGTCAAGAATGCCTTTAATTCAGCGCGCTGGTCTTCTATTATGAGTTCTCTTAAAGAGTTCGGAGTACCTGGTTATTTACAGAATGTCGTGGCCAGCTACTTTGAGAATAGGATAATATTATACCGAACGGATGAAGGCATTGTATCGCATAAGGTTACTGCGGGAGTCCCCCAGGGCTCAGTTATGGGACCTATATTGTGGAATATTATGTAGGATGGCGTGTTGAGGATTCAACAACCGCCTGGTTCAATAACAGTAGGGTACGCCGACGATATCGCTCTAGTAGTGACGGCTAAGACCCTTGATGAACTTACTGAAAATGCCAATGAGGCAATCAGCAACATCGGTAGATGGATTAAGACGGCTGGTCTACAATTAGCGGAGCACAAGACAGAAGTAGTTCTTGTCAGCAGTCTTAAGAAGGTAGATAGTATTACTCTTAAAGTTGGTAGCTGCCGCATTAGTTCTGCGCCATCCTTACGATACTTGGGTGTCCAGCTTGATGCCAGGTTAAATTTCAAAGAACATCTAAAGATATCTGGCGAAAAAGCGCAACGAGTTTCAGCTGCCTTGTGTCGGCTCATGCCTAACATTGGTGGCCCACGTCCACCCCAGAGGAAACTATTAGCTTATGTTGTTAATTCTGTCAGCATGTATGTAGCACCAATCTGGCATCATGCATGCGGAATTAAATCGTATTATGAGTTGAACATTGCGACCCGTCGTCGCTCCTGTATACGTATTATTAGTGGTTACAGGACGGTATCCACCGACGTAGCTGAGGTACTTGTCGGAATTCTTCCTTTCGATTTAGCTGCAGATGAACTGGCTAGGCTGCATAACATATGTAAGACCGCAGTGGATTCCCTACAAGGTGCTAAAAATGTGGAACGTCATTGTTCTATAGAAATATGGCAAAAACAATGGACCGATTCTAGCAAAGGCCGATGGACTTATCGTAACCTTCCAGACATACAATGATGGATCAAAAGGAAACACGGGAACTTGATTTTCACCTAACCCAGTTGCTGACTGGACATGGGTATTTTAGGTTCTATTTCCACCGTTTTCACCTGGATAATAATGATTTCTGCCCCATCTGTCCGACTTTGGTCGAGGATGCCGAGCATATATTAGTGAGCTGCCCTCGTTTTAGAACACAACGTGAGCACTTGATGAACATCATCAATAAGCCAATAAGACCAGAGAGCATCCTATCAATAATGCTGAAATCTTCTGAAAACTGGAAGGCAGTAGCCAGTTTCGCAAAAGAGGTGATGACCAAACTTAGATATGCCGATAGAACTAGGCGAATGGCCCAGGATGAACCTGGCTAACTGATTCTATTTTAAGATACAGAGGACGAACACCGAACCCCTGATCACCTGTGTGGATGGGGGACGTAGGATAGTGTCATAAGAAGAGGAGTCGTATAGGCTAACTAACAGCCCCGCCGAAGTAATATTCCCGGATAGTTCCGGCGGGATGCTGGTTTCGAGAGGCCACTAGTGCAGAGCTTGCTCTGCCTACGCCTAATAATAAAAAAAAACACACACACACACACACACACACACACACACACACACACACACACACACACACACACACACACACACACACACACACACACACACACACACACACACACACACACACACACACACACACACACACACACACACACACACACACACAATGTTTTGGAAAATATGATGTGGATGCCAACAGAATCGTAGCGTTAGATAACGGAGAAGGGTCCAGACAGGGTGAAAGTATATTGTTTTCTCTTTGTCTAGCTTCCATGGACACCATAGAAAAAAGAAATAGCAATCACGGCGTATAGTCTCGAGTACACTATAAGCTAAGCTAAGGCTCATATTTCCCCTCCTCTTTAATATAGCGGGTGGTATAGGGGAAGAGAAAGCTATATCTTTCTCTCCCTCTAACACGCATCTAGTATTGTCAGCGAGAAAAGTATATAGCGTACTCTCTCTTGCACGCTTCGCTAGTGGCCGTGTGATGTAGTGAAATATAATTTTAAAAAGTGGTGCACTGTAAGAAAGAGAGAACTATATACTTTTCTCTCTGTCTTCAAGAGAGAGAAACATATATAACGCTAGAGGAGACTGACGTCAGGGTTGCATGACGTCCGTTTTCTGAGTTAGGAGAATTCCAAATCACTTCCGGTGATCCAGAACTCTCTCACCTTATCTACTTTGTAAAATGATGAGCTGTCCTTGATGAATTTGCCCGCTGATTGTTGCGCGATCTTCAGTTGTCTTCTTGATAGGTTATTAGGTTAAATGGAATAGAAAGGGGGAACTTGTCCTTTATTGCTCGAAGGAAAAGCCTATGAATAGGTATAAAAACCTCCAGAAGGGTGGGATTACAAATTATAAACACACATTGAATAAATAAAGACAAGGAAGGAAATGTTAACTCAATGTTTCATTTCACCTAGATCACTTTCACCGAGATCGCACTAGATACTTTATACAGAAGGTCGTTATTGTATTTTCGTGTTAAACAAAAAGCCAAGTAAATTAGGCTTATACAGAAGCCGTAAACCTTATAGAGAATGTTCAGGATTCATCTCTCGTTGTGAAAACCACTCTCGACCGAAATCGCTCAACAATACACAAATACCGGAACTTTAACGGCACCCGAGGATTAACACCACATATGACACATCGCGAAATATACCTTACTATATGAATACAGCTTAATATTATATTGATTCGTACGTGATCCGGTATCTATCATACTCTTAACTCTACGGAACAATATATATATATATATATATATATATATATATATATATATATATATATGTGTGTGTGTGTGTGTGTTTGTATATTACATACTTCTTCTACGAGAACAATTGTACTTTCGAGTTCGTGTAGTAGTAAAACATGTTCATGTGTCTCGAGACGACTTCTAAGGGAAGATTGCTATAGAGGGTTTCGTATTGGAAAGGTAGAATACGATGTCTAGATGTCCCAGGACGACTTCCACGGTGAGTTTGGCATTTCGATGGTAGAATATGAGACTCCCCGTAGAAACCATCCCGAGGCACCGGGATATCGTATTCAATCGCCCGTACACGAAACTACAATATTTCCTAATAGAACCCGTAGTAGAAGCTGTAAGATATTAATATATATATATATATATATATATATATATATATATATATATATATATATACATAGGAAATTTTCGTATTTTAAATAAAATACGGCAAATACTTAGTGCTGCCAACAAAAATTAAAGCAAAATATTGGTCTGTAAATAGCTTTACTACGCGCACGACATGTGGAGTCGATTTCGAACTCGGTTTTATTATTCCGACCTAATTATAATACGCCGTTTATAAAGTCCTCGTGCATAATTTATTTATGAAAGTAAGATAAGTTTGAACACAAAACGTAGCTTATGTCCTTCCGTAGATAATACAGAATAAATATTTTGAATGTAAGAGCAATCGATTAAGTGTTTTTTTGGTTTATTGTGTACAAACAAAAATACGCTTTGTATTTATAAATGAGTATGTTCAATAGTAAAGCATAATAAGCAATTTACAGTTTGTTAAAATTATGAACATAGCCAAAGGATATGTATATATATATATATATATATATATATATATATATATATATATATATATATATATATAGAGAGAGAGAGAGAGAGAGAGAAAGAGAGACAAATTAGAATTTCGTGTTCCGATGTTTGTACAGTGAAAGCAGATGTCCAGGTTTTTTGGGACGTCATCCACGGGGAGTTTTGTGTTTGCCCGGTAGAAGCAGATGACTAAGTAATTTGGGAGAACTTCCATGGGGAGTTTTTTTTTAGGTTATTTAACGTCGCTCTATTTATGTTTCCAAATACCGGTACTAATCAGTGACGGAGGTCTATGATGTGTTTGTAAACAAAGCACATATAAAGTATTACAGCAGTGCTAATGCCAATCGGCCGAGACTGAAATTTGAATTCGGATCACCAAGTTACTAGTTCTTCGCTCTAGTGATCGAGTCATCGTAGGTCTCAGCACGGGGAGTTTCATGTCCAGATGCTAGAATAGGATGCCCAGATGTTTTGGCAGGACTTCCACACGGAGTTTTGTATTCGCACGGTAGAAACCAATGTCCAGGTGTGTCGGGACGACTTCTATAAGAAGTCTTGTATTTAAATGGCAGCATACGATGTCCAGGTACTTAGGAGAAACTTCTATAAGGAATTTTGTTTTCGAACAGCACAATATGATGTCCAGTTGTGTAGGTATGACTTGCATGAGAAGTTTCATATTCTGGTGGTAAAATACGATATGCAGGTGTCTCCACACAACTTCTACGGGAAGTTTGGCGTTCTAATGGTAAAAACAGATGTCCTCTAGAATAGAATAAAGCATAACCCTTATTTTCTTAATTAATGCGTAAAGTAGTAAACACTACATAGAAAATATTATTTTAACGAAACAATAGTGCAATAATATGTTTTCAGTTAGTAAAATAGAAAAACATTTTCATATTATAAATGTATAATTCATAATTTCATATAAACAGTAGTACAAAGTTGATGCGTCCAAAAATATAATAATATGGTGCACAGTTTCTGGAAGACCACGATTACAAGCACAAAAAGATTAGCTTCTACTAATCTTATACGCATACTCATATTTTAAATTAGAATGGCAAATAAACGTATCTTTGATTCTCATTAACACTGTAATTTAGTAACCTCTATATACTCGTACAAACTGTTATTTTAATTCATAATATTACAATAGAAAATTCTAATGAGTAAACTATTAAAGAATTTTTATATAATGTAATGTACAATAACTGAGGAACTTTATCGTAGTTTCTGTTATGAATGTTCATTACTCTGACAATTGATTAAGCAATACTAAACATAGTAATGAATTATCAGAATAAATATTACAATATTGTCCACCTAAAAACGTTGATAATTGAATATAATTAATTCTTTTGTTATGAGTCCACACATTGACAAAATGATGTGAAAATAACTCAACTATTTGTAAATGATCTCATTACTTTATCAAGTTGTCTTTCGGTTTAAATTATTTGTTTATTATTTATTTTTAGAGTTTTAGATACATTTGTGTAAACTGTGCATGCTGTTATATACATAGGGATGCATATAAAATGTACTTAGCCATTTGTTTTAATGGTCCATTGCTTTAAGACTTTACTGTGTTATATAATTTATTTTTCGTTATTTTCTTTAGGAAGATTTTAGAAAAATATTTTACATAGTGTTTATAAAATACACATAAATTTTATAAGTTGTAAATTTCTTAACATGTTATGAACATATATTACTATGATTCCCTTTATTGCAATCAGTAGGACATTTGAGTATATCAGTGACCTGATTATTAATTTATTTATAGAATATTTTTGGTGATGAAGATACGTTTTGAACTTTCGGAAAATATTTTATATAAATTTTTTATAAAATACATCAAAAGATATATTTCACATTCCTACTATGATAAGAACGCATCAAATTCGCCTATTATTTGTACTTTTGTTAAAAATTCTTTATTTGGAAACTATATTCTCTTTCATTTCTGTACATGATGAATTAGATTTCATCTTCAGAGTGGTCCAAAAAATGGATGCTAGAAACATTACAAGAAACAATGAAAAAAAACAGAGCTAAATAGAGAGAGAGAGAGAGAGAGAGACAGAAAGCGAGAGAGACAGAGTGGGTGGGGGGAAGAGAAATGTATATAAAGCATATATTGTATCTAATGCATCGCTAAATTATACCCAATCCTATCCTAATTAGACTTAAAAATCACTATATAAATAGTCAATAAGTACACGTATATAAGGGATTAAAAGGAAGTAATATCTTTTTTAAATCTCTTTCTTCGAAAGTATAAAATAGGGTAAGTAAGATGTATTCTATATTCTTATTATTTTTTCAAACCTCTTCTCTTTAAGGTATTACATTTATATAAATGAAAATATTTAATTTTATGGTTCTTTTCATAATAGTACGACTAGGATGCTTCTTTTAATGAAATAAGAAATATCATTATCCCCAACAGTAATAAAATGAAATTTCTAAAGAATATCAATATATTTTCGGATTAATATAAAAGTATGTATATACGTTTTTAATAAAGAATGGTTTTCAATAGCTATTATGATAAACAAATATAAGGATAACATATATTGTCAGTCCAATGATTCCTCTTTGAACTAAATAATACTGGGTAATTTAGAAGTTAATTGACTCAATAAATTAGTATTGTAACAAATTATTGATTCATTTATTTTAATTTACGATACAATTTCATATATCCGATATGCCGAGCAATAAAATCAACAGAATTTGAAATATTTTTAAGTTCTATCATCAAAGACTATAATTCATAAATAAATATGAAAAAATAAAATAAAAATATATTATATGTAATAAAGACCTTATTTCGGATAGTCAACTTTCTTGGGCGAAATTTTACATTAAGAAACGAAATAGAATAAAAGACTTATATCGGAAATATTAATATAAAACTTTATCATATGGTTTTAAATCAAAAAGAAGATATGTATTTATATATAAAAAAGGGTAAGTACCTATTCCTCCGAATTTTAAAAAATATAAGGACGTATGTTTTACAGTCTATAAATTTTTATTGATATTTAAGAATTACACCTACCCACACACACACACCCACACTCACACCCACACCCATGTGTGTATGTGTGTGTGTGTGTGTGTGTGTGCGCGCGCGCGCGCGTGTGTGTGCGTGTGTGCGTGTATATATATATATATATATATATATATATATATATATATATATATATATATATATATAACTGAATAATGAATAGATTAATCCGGTATTGGTATGTTGTACACGTACGAAAGTATTGACGAGAGAGTTTTTTGTCTGAAGAGAAGGGCTATGATAGTGTTAGATTGAAAAGATTGGACGAATAGGTGGAGAAGTTTTATAAGAGGATGTAGATGAGAAGCATCAGAAGTTACGTGGCATTGAATGAAATGAATTAGTTAATCTGATGTCATTCTGTGATCCATCTTTTGTGCGTACAAATATTATCTTTTCTTCCTTTAAAAGGTTAAATACCGTAAGCCTCAAGTACTTCATGACCGCAACAAGTTTCGAATAGAGAGTAACAGAGCAGCTTTTGTCTATCAATAAGCTTCATCGGAGGTAAGTGACTAGTTTGATCCACAAGACAACTAATAGTATTAGTTTAGAACGACATGTTAATAACTTTCCGGTTCTTCTTCTAATCTCTTTTTCACTTTGGTCAACTTATTTGATCGATAAAGTTTTACGATATTTGTAATTATGCCAATTACATAACTAACTAATTTATTTGTTTTTAGTAAATGCAGTAAAGCTACAATAACTGTCTATAACATAATAATTGTTTCGAGTGATATAATTTCAAAAAATTTTAAAGCCTAAATTATAGAGATAATTAAAAAAAATTTTTTTTGTTCTATATAGTTGTCCGTGCAAACAAGATTTCTCGACAAAAAGTTCAATAATTCTGTTTGGCGGTCCCCTGAACGGTTCCCCGTATATACTCAACACGATACCTTCGAATATATTTTTCTCGAGAAAATTTGATTATAGAGAATAAATACATAACACAAAATATGTATTTGAATAAGATTTACAAAGTTTATTTGAAATATTTATTGAAAATTTTAAACTTTTCGAGATATTTTATATCGAAAGATTTTTTTTTGGTTTTGGTCATGAATATTAAATTTTCTTCAAACGCCGAAATCAATGATCGACCGGGCCACATCAGCCCCTAGCACTAGAAACTACGAGCTCCCTAGCTCTTCTTCGTAGCTCCGACGGTCTTGCCTATTACAAGTTCATACTTAGTGCATCGGGCCGATGATTTTCGTTAGAATTTGTCGCTTTCTGTGCTCGGCTTCTGAATTCCACGGGAATAAAAATTCAATAATTATAAAATATAATGTTTTACGCTTTATTTTTAACGTGGATATTTTGCTACGTTACAATATATATGTAAATATATATATATATATATATATATATATATATATATATATATATATATAGTATTATTCATAGTATTTTTCTATTTTACCATAATTTATTTTTTCAGTCTGAAAAAACATAGCCTATGTCACTCCGAAGATAATATAATGTAAAAGCAAAACCATAATTTCTCTCCAGAATTAATTCGGTATAATTTGGCATATAACCATCTTATAAGAGAACGCAGGTAGATAGAGAGATAGAGAGACAGAGAGAGAGAGAGAGAGAGAGAGAGAGAGAGAGAGAGAGAGAGAGAGATTTTCCCACAGAAGAAAAAATAAAATCTACAAACGATATCCAGGTGTGGGTCGTGTCAGATTATGCTGAAGATCAAAAAGGATAATACTGACTAAAAACATACTTTCTTTAGGATACTAATTTCTAAGTTGGATATGACCATTGAAATGAACTGATCTGGTATTAATAGTATAAGCTGACTACTTTGAATTGATATTCGAAATAATTCAAGACTCCACCTATTGGCCGCTGGTGAAACTGTCTGATAAGACTGTTAAATTTGCTCTTAATTTATTCATGAAAATAAAATTATATTTAATAAAAATCATAGCCTATGTTCTTCCGGAGATAATACAGAATATATATTCCGAATTTCAGAACAATCTGTTATGTAGTTTTTTTTTGTTTATCGTGTACAAAAAAACCGTGCTTTGTCATTATAAATTAATATGATATGATGTGATATGATATGATATGACTTCATAAATATTGTTTCTATGTTTCTATGAAATATTTTACTAGTCGTACATGCTTATTATATTTAACAAATGGAAGACTTTCTTCAGACAAATTGAATATAACAACCAATTACTTTATTTATTAATTTAAGAGTATAAAAATATATAAGATGTTTGGATTCTGTTATTAATGCTATTATGTTTAAGAATATGTCCCCAAAATCGTCGATTTTTGGCTAATGTGCAGCTTATCAGAAAGAAGATTAATTGAAAGTATTTTTTATCAGAAGTAGTATAATATTTAGTTACTTTCTGTCTTTCAAATATTTGAAACTAAAAGAAATATATTAATTGATAATTGATTTACATTAAGGTGTATATACGTATTTGTAAATTTTGAATGAATAACTTTGTTTCGTCTTTTTACGTCTTCTTCAAAATAAGAAAAAGTTTAGTTTATTACATTTTATTTTATAAAATATATATTTTTAACTTAAGTAATCAAATTTTAATCAAATCTGCGTCGCGTTAAAAGAAATTAATTTACATCGAAATAGTCTTAATGGTCATTGTCAACATTTCATCTATATTTAAGAATTTAATAGATTTAGAAAAATCTTTTCATCTTAGATTATAAACTTTCTCCTAAAGTTGATTAATATTTTTTTCTATTTTTGAGGCATCCTATCCCGACATAGAGAAAAAGAGAAAGAGCAGAAATTCAAATTGTTTAAAAAATATCCAAGTTGATGAAAGTATCAGATTAACCTGAAGAATAAAAAGGCTAATAACGATTTAAATTATACCTTATGAGCATAATGGTCCCAAAGTTAAATATAATTATTCAAACTGGTCTGGTATCAATAGCTTAAACTGATTACTTTGAGTTGATGTTCGACAAAATGCAAGCTGCAGCCTACTCGCTGCTGTTGGAACCATCGGCGGATCAACGGTGGGGGGAGGGGCATGCGGATATCGAAAATTTATTTATAATGCCAGGGGTAGATCCACGTAAGGGGGGCCATGCCCCAGGCAACTAGATTTCTAAAATTTATATATAATTCAAAGAAACAAATTCATGTTGAGCGTGGACATAAACTTCTAAATCACTTTATTACCTCACAAATAACTAAAAAGTCGAAGTTATAAAACATTTATCACAATGCGAGGTCTGATTAACAATGTTCTCTTACAAGATTACCGGCGGTTTCGTATAACAACAACATACTAATTACTAATGCAGAAACATAAAAATGACTAATTTTGCCACTTATTATTAAGAAATTATACAAATTCCAATCATTATACTTAAAATTTAAAATAATTTAATTGTACTTTTGTCGACTGCTTATATACAAATTAATAATATCAGTCCCTGATGAGAAGCCGTAGCGAGCTTGAAACGTTGGACTGGATCTTCAATTAGGTAAGGGTGTTGGGGACGTCAGACTGCACTTTACTAACAAAAATTTTTGCAGCTAATATTTTATTTTAAGATTAGTCTACGGGGGTGACTGTAAATAAAGACAGTCCGACTGTCATTATAATTTTTAATTTAATTTTTGTTTTTATTTTTATTATTTTTGTGTATTGATGTATTAATGTTAATGTAGGTATGTATTGATGTTGTTACGTATTGTTTTCGATTGATTTGATTGGACTGTAAGACCAATGAAAAAATATTTATTAATTATACTTAAAATTTATTCAATTGTTCGATTGACTATTATCAAAACATAAAAACGACTAATTTTGTAACTTATTATAAACAAATTATCGAATTTTACAACTTCAACCCATTATATTCAAAATTTACCTTTGTAACTTATTATAAACAAGTTATCGAATTTAACAGTTTGAAAACATTCTATTTAAAATTTACCGAATCTGTCGATTTATTATTATCGAATCCCAAAAATTACCAATTTTCCAAATTATTATAAACAAATTATCGAATTTTACAAATTCAAAGCATTATATTCAAAATTTACTAAATCTTTCGATTTATTATTGTCGAAACTCAAAAATTACAAATGTATTTGTCAAATTAGTATAAACAAATTATCAAATTTTACAAATTTGGTAAATTATTACTGTTATTAAATTTTACATATTTCGATCATTATAATTAAAATTTTTCAAATACTGTGATTGACAATTATTAAAAACACAAATGTTACAAATTTTGCAAATGATCAATATTATTATAAACAAACGACGGAATTTATGCAAATTTCAATTATAACATACAAAACTATCCTAACCTACGATGCACTGTGATTGAAAATAAAATTTTACCAAATTTTACAAAATGTTATAAATTTACTATTATTATAAACAAATAATAGAATTCATAAATTTCAAATCTTACAGTATGTTCAAAAGTTTAATCATTTTTCAAAATTCCTAATTTTACAAATTTGGATAATAACAATTTCAAAGAATTTCAAAGGTTTCAAAAATTCAAGTCAATTTGTATATCTCAAAGATTAAGTAGAACAATTCAATTAAAATATTCCATTTCCTTAGATTTTTCAATATTTTACCAATTTTCGATTGTAACAATGCCAATCTGAAATTCAATTTCTAAATTACAAAGATTTAGTAAAAGATATTATATTCAACAATTCGAAATTTGTAAAAAATTTTATAAATTTTTACCCGTTTTTGATTGTTGCAATTCGATTAATTTCAAATTGTATAAACTTATAATTTAATTTTATTAATTATTCCAAACGTTTCAAAAATTACCAATTATACAATTTAGTATTTTCACAAATCTAATGAATTCAAATTTTATTAAAGTTTATCATTATTTCAAATATTACTACAATCTTTACAATGACCACATTTTACCAATTAGAAATTAAACCAATTTTAAAAGTTTACATTTCCATATAAATTTAGTAGCAATTATTTCAAAATATATAAGGAACCTTGTATTCTATTTTGACGAAAATATTTATATAATTAATTCCCGTGCAGATATATACTCGGCATATCCCTAGTTCGGGCTAGATCCTAGTCAGTATTCCTGATGATTTCCTCATGCAGATAATGCTCGCCAGATTCGAGTTAGATTTCTCTACGATCATCTAATAATCGTCTTATATTAATTATTACTTTCTCGACTAAATTCAGATTTGCTTATTTTTTATTGATGTTAAAAAGAAATAACTGTTTTCTATAGACATAATATTACAAGAAGAAAAATTAAGGAAATGATTAGGATTTCTATCTTGGTTTTAGTTACATTTCCTTAACTTCTGCCTATTATGGAAAGAATGGCATTTTTCTAGGCGGAATCTGCCAAGTAGGGGAATTAAGGAAATGGTTAGGCTTTCTATTTTGATTCTAGTTAGATTTCCTGAATTTTTTCTAACATTGGCAATGAACGATGTCTTTTCTAGTGGAGACCTCACGAGTACGAAAATTAGATATTATACACACACTCACTCACACATACACACACGCACATTCGCGCACATACACACACACACACACACACACACACACACACACACACACACACACACACACACACACACACACACATACGCACAAATCCGCGTACCTATCTAACATGGGAAAGAATTAAAAAAATTGATTTATTATGTATGTTTTATCTTGTTTTTATAAAATTACTAGCATCCCCCGTCTCGGCTTCGCCCGAGATAATAATTTAACCGATTCATTAACAATTCTACAATATTTCTATAAATAATTGACCGTAATTTACCTATCGTCGCTTCTGTATAAAAACCTGCTTCGATGTAGCGTCAAAAAGTTAATATTTTGCCGACCATTTTTAAAATATATATATATATATATATATATATATATATATATATATATATATATATATATAAAAGCCGTATTTAATATGCATATACCCGTGCAGAAATATACTCGGTATATCCCTAGTTCGGGCTAGATCCTAGTCAGTATTACTGATGATTTCCTCATGTAGGTAAATCTCGCCAGATCCGAGTTAGATTTCCCTTCGATCATCTAATAATCATCTTATATTAATTATTACTTTCTCGAATTTATTCAGATTTCCTTATCTTTTATTGATGTTAGAAAGAAATACGTGTTTCCACTAGTCAAAATTTTACAAGTAGAAAACTTAAGGAAATTATCAGGCTTTCTATCTTGGATCTAGTCAGAATTCCTTAACTTCTCCCTACTTTGGAAAGAATGGCGTTTTTCTAGGCAGAATCTGCCAAGTAGGAGAGTTCAGGAAATGGTTAGGCTTTCTATTTTGATTCTAGTTAGATTTCCTCAACTTTTTCTAATATTGGAAAGAACGACGTCATTTCTAATCAAGACCTTATGTGTATGAAAATTAGATATTATATATATATATATATATATATATATATAATAAATGAGTGCGCGCACGCGCGTGTATATATATATATATACATATATATATACATATATATATATGTATATATATATACATATACATATATATATATATATATATATATATATGTACATATATATATACATATATATATACATATACATATATATATACATATATACATATACATATATATATACATATATATATACATATATATATACATATATATATATATATATATATATATATATATATAGTATATATATATAGTATATAAACACCTGCAGATCTTTGCAAAATGGGAAAGAATTTAAAAAATTGATTTCCTATGTATGTTTTATCTTGTGTTTATAAAATTATTATATTATCTTAAGTGCTTTACGGTCATATGCAAACTATAGTATAGTAATCCCACATTGCGTTTTAGCATAGTGCATAATGCGTTAGCTTGCGAATCGTAGGGTCGTGGGTTCGATACTCAGCGGAGGTCGGAATTTTTTTCATCGAATAAAATATTATATGTGTTCAGCAGAGGTGTTTAACATTAAAATTTACAATAATTAGTGTATAAAAAATATATTAATAATTATTAATTGTTATTGTAAATCGTAATACGTAATAGTCATATAGAAAATAATTTATGAATGCTAATTAAATGGTATGCGTCACCTAAATACGTAAATATATTTTTTTATTTTAAATAAATAAATATTAAAGAGTCAAAAAATTATTGACTTAATCGAGGAAAGAAAATTAGAATAATTTATTATTGGCTTAATTTCTAGATTTTCTGACTAGAATCAGTCTAGTTTCTAGCTTGGTATACCTACCAAAATCTAAGCTCGTTCCCTATTCAAAATGCTATTAAAAGTGGGACAAATCGGAACTAGGATCAGACTAGATTTCCCTTCTGGGTTCGAACATTTGATAAGGAAAACTCACCCGATACTAGTTAGATTCGAGAATCAATTTCTACACGGGTATATTATATATATATGAATATTAAATACGGCTTCAATGAAAATAATTGTACTTTCGAGGTCGAGCGGTAGAAAAAGATGTGCAAGTGTCTCGGGATGACTGTTCTAGAGAGTAATGTGTTGGGGAGGTAGAATACAATGATACAATGTCTAGTTATCCCGAGACGACTCTTATTGGGAGTGTGCGTGTTCGAATGATAGAATACTAATCTCTTCATAAAAATCGTATTGAGATACCTGGACATCGTTTCCCACTAACTATACATGACACTCCCCGTAGAAGCCGTTCCAAATCATCTTTAAATCGCATTCTATCATCTGAAAACGAAACTCCCCGTAGAAGTTGACCCGATATACCCGAACTTGGTTTCCTATCAACTAAACACGACTCTATCTGTAGAACTCGTCCCGTCATACCTGGACATCATCTTCTACCGTCCGAAAACGAGGTTCCCCGTAGAAGTCGTTCCAAAACATCTGGAAATTGCATTCTATCATCCGAACACGAAACTCCCCGTAGAAGTTGTCCCGACATATCTAAACATCGTTTCCTACCAACTAAACACGATAGTCCCAGTAGAATTCGTCCCAAGAAAGCTAGCATGGCTTCCTAACGACTAAACACGATACTCCCCGTAGTAGTCGTTCGGAAAGAATACCGTCTCAACATGAATCTTCCCATAGAAGTTGATTTCCTCATATCTGGACGTCGTTTTCTATCAACTAAATACAATATTTTCGGTAGAAATCGCCCAGAGACAGCTGGACATCGCATTCTATCATACAAACACACAACTGCATATATAAATCATCTTGAGGCAACGGGATATGGTAATCAACCGCCCGTACATGCCAATACAATATTTCTCAGTAGAAACCGTATTTACAATATGTATATATAATATGTACAATATAATATACATACAATATATATTACATATTTCGTATATTTTCGTTTTTTCAATTAAATACCGTGAATATTTTCGTAGTGATGCAAACTGAAATTCATCCAAAATGGTATGGCGAATAGCATATTTTTTAAGCAGACGATGGATATTTCCTTTTTATGCAGAAGTGACGATATATTATATATATAGTTTCGAGGTTGTTGGTAAAAGAACCGTATTTTGCCATCTTTTTTTTTGTTCAAACAAAAAGAAACACTCTCTTGTCACAATTCTGAAGTTAATATAATGTATAAAAACAAAAATATAATTGTCGTCACAAATTATATTCAGTATGATTTGGCATACAGAACCATTTTATAAGAGAAGGAGAAAAAAAGACAGAGAGAGAGAGAGAGAGAGAGAGAGAGAGAGAGAGAGAGAGAGAGAGAGAGAGAGAGAGAGGGAGAGAGAGAGAGAGGTAAAAGGTAAACATAAAAGGTACAACCGACTAACGCCACACCTTCTTTAGGATACGAATCCCAAAGATGGATATGAACATTCACTTGAGTTGGCCTGGTATTAATACTTTAAACCGACGACATTGAGTTGATGTTCGTGATTCAAGACGCCACCTAGTGGCCGCTGGTGAAACTGACCACTAAAACTGTTAACTTAATTTATTGTTAAAAGTAAAATGATTTTCAAGAAAAAACATAGCCTATGTCCTTTCCAAAACACTATAGAATATATATGTCAAATTTCAGAATAATCGGTTCAGTAGTTTTTTCGGTTATCGCTTACAAACAAAAACACGCTTTGTCTTTATAAATTCGTATGATATGATATGATATGATATGATTATATGATATTAAGTGCTGTACGGTCATATGCAAAGTATAGTATAGTAATCGCATATTGCGTTTTAGCATTGTGAATCATGAGCTTGCGAATCGTGGGTTCGATACTCAGCGGAGGCCGGAATTTTTTTCATCGAAATAAAATAATTTATACGTTCAACAGAGGTGTTTAACATTAAAATTTATAATAATTAGTGTATAAAAAATATATTAGTAATTATTAATTGTTAATTGTAAAACGTAATACGTAATAATGCATATAGAAAATAATTTATAGATTCTAATGAAATACGTTACCTAAATACTTAAATATATTTTTTGTTTTCAATGGACAAATATTAAGTGTCAACAAATTATTCACTTGATCGAGGAAACAAAATTAGAATAATATATAAATCGTCCTAATTTCTAGATTTTCTGACTATATTCTCTCTATTTTCTAACTAGGTATACCTACTAAAATCTAAACTCGTCCCCTATATAAAATGTCAATAAAAGTGGGGCAAATTGGAACTACCCGTGCAGAAATATACTCGGCATATCCCTAGTTCGGACTAGATCCTAGTCAGTATTACTCATGATTTCCTCATGTAGGTAAATCTCGCCAGATCCGAGTTAGATTTCCCTTCGATCATCTAATAATCATGTTATATTAAATATTACTTTCTGGACTTTATTCAGATTTCCTTATCTTTTATTGATTCTTGAAAGAAATGCGTGTTTTGTATAGTCAAAATTTTACAAGCAGAAAACTTAAGGAAATGATTAGGATTTCTATCTTGGTTTTAGTTAGATTTCCTTAGCTTCTCCCTATTTTGGAAAAACTCACGTTTTTCTAGGCCGAATCTGCATAGTAAGAGAAGTAAGGAAATGGTTAGGCTTTCTATTTTGATTCTAGTTAGATTTCTTCAACTTTTTCTAATATTGGAAAGAACGATGTTTTTTGTAGTCAAGGCCTTATGTGTACAGAAATTATATATATATATATATATATATATATATATATATATATATATATATATATATAAATACCCGCAGATCTTTCCAACATGGGAAAGAATTTAAAAAATGGATTTCCTATGTATGTTTTATCTTGTGTTTATAAAATATTATTATATAATCTTAAGTGCTGTACGGTCGTATGCAAAGAATAGTATAGTAATCGCATATTGCGTTTTAGCACAGTGCATAATGCGTTAGCTTGCGAATCGTAGGGTCGTGGGTTCGATACTCAGCGGAGGTCGGAATTTTTTTCATCGAAATAAAATAATTTATACGTTCAACAGAGCTGCTTAATATTAAAATTTACAATAATTAGTGTAAAAAAATATATTAATAATTATTAATTATTAAGTGTAAATCGTAATACGTAATACGTAGTAATACATATAGAAAATAATTTATAAATTCTAATTAAATGGTATACGTTACCTAAATACGTAAATATATTTTTTTATTTTAAATAAATAAATATTAAAGAGTCAAAAAATTATTGACTTAATCGAGGAAAGAAAATTAGAATAATTTATTATTGGCTTAATTTCTAGATTTTCTGACTAGATTTTGTCTAGTTTCCAGCTTGGTATACCTACCAAAATCTAAGCTCGTTCCCTATTAAAAATGCTATTAAAAGTGGGACAAATCGGAACTAGGATCAGACTAGATTTCCCTTCTCGATTCGAACATTTAATAAGGAAAACTTACCCGATACTAGTTAGATTCGAGAATGAATTTCCACACGGGTAAGATCAGATTAGATTTACCTTATGGGTCCGAACATTTAATATGGAAAACTAACCTGATACTAGTGAGGCTCGAGAATGAATTTTTATACTGGAAATTCTCAATTATTAAATAACTCAGGAGCGCCTGATCTTATTTAAAAATTGTTGCACAATTTTATTAAATAATTATAAAATGTTAACATTATTTTAGTAAATATAATTTCTGATTTATTTCCCCGACGGATTTTATTTTATTCAATGTGTCTCGCTACAACTTATTTTGAAGAAACGGTGTGCCTTTTCTTGTAATCGTTAATTAAACGGATTTCCCTATTCTAAATAATGAATCTAAATAAAGGTCTGGATGTATTAATTCGAGGAGCGCCTCGTCATTAATACATCTTTTAAGTTTAACTCTGACAAAGGAGCGCCTTTTCTCAAAGCTAGAATCTGGCTTTTTTATGTTCGGTGATACTTTTTGGCATAAAAGAAATGCCCGACGGATTTAATATATTATTTCGAGAAGTGCCACGTAAATAATATATTTTTAATTCTATTTCTTTCAAAGGAGCGCTTTACTCGGAAATAGAATTTTTCATTCTTAGTTTTCGCTGGCCTTCTCGGGTATCGCTCGGTGCAATATTTCTTGTTAGTTAGAGAGTGCCCTTTCCTACACAAGAAACTATGTCTTTAAACGAGTAAAGGGACGCCTTTTCCTCGTTGAAGAGTTTGCTCAGAGAGACGACGAGTCGATCGATTGAATTTTGTCGATTCCTTTTCTTGACTTGAGAAGTGCCTTCCTCAGCAAGTGCCGAAAACGAACACGATGTCTATTAGAAAGTAAGGGACTTTTATACGAACGAAAAGTACTTTATTTGATTTTAATTTATAATTTTATTAATTTTGATTCGTTATTTATTTGTTCTGTTGACCGCTCTTAATATCTACATATATATTCTTATTCTATTTATTTAACGTCTACTTATGCGCGATATTTACTTTTTAAATTATATAGATATATTTACTCGCCACTAACTAATACGTTACAATCATCCCAGTATGGTAATGAATTATTGCCATTTTTGAAGCACTTTCGTCATAACCTTTAAGAAAATCTGTGAACCATCTTTGTACAATCTGCACACTTATACAGACTTGAGCATTAATTTTTAAAGTTTTAACATTGATTTACCAATTTTACCACTTTTATTTTTGAAGATCTCCATTATTTATCACGTTTGATAATTATTTACGGAGTTCAAAGTATTTCTTTAAAGATAACAAATATTCTATTAATATTTTGATTATTTTTAAAAATAAATTATAATAAACGAATTATTTTCAGATGAGATTTATATATTTTATGTAATGAGCTAAATATTTCTTTTAGGATACTAATTGACTAAATATCCATGGTTCATACACGCGTAGTATGTTGAATAAAAACTTTTTTCTCGTCGACCATTTCCGACTATTATATTTATTTCTGTACTCTTGATTCGCTCGATTATTGCGTATAGTCCTAATTTATATAAGAACCTATAAAGGCTTTATAATTTGTAAAAATGGATGAATATTATTATATACGAAGAGTTTGGAAAAAGTATTCTGTAGATGAAAATTTTAGTGTTTAGTATTTAAAATTCTTGGTTTCTATATAGATACATATTAACTACGTGAGCCAAAAATACGACAAATGCTATTGCAACGATAAAAAAATTTAAGATAATGAATCAGCCTATCATTGTTCATCGTTGAGAGCAAACGAATTTCTTGCATAATTGTAATAATAATTATAAAGATCGGCGATATAAGGGTGAAGAGATTAGAAAGAGTGAGGTACCTTGGAATCTACTTTGACGAACATCTTAAAATCAGTTCTCATTTGAAAGCAGTACAATCCAAGTGTGTAGATTTGTTTAATAGGATCGGACGCCTGGCAAGATGGGAATGGGGTATCATATTTCAGGCGCTTAGTGCTATCTATACCGGGTTGTTCACATCTAGCGCTATATACGCAGCGGCAGGTTGGCACGATTTGATATGTTTTGAACAGTAACGCAAGTTGTCAAGTACTTAAAGCCATGCGCTCATTAGAGTCACCGGTGCATACAGGACCACCTCCACAGACGCACTAGCAGTGATAGCGGGAAACTCTCCATCGTGCTAGAATGTATACGTAGAACGAAATTGGTCACTTGAGGAGCAATGTCGTGCCACGCGAGAGATATCGGAACGATATCTTGATGACTGGCAGAACATCTAGGATAACTCGACAAAAGGTAAGCTGACACATTCTTACCTAACTAGTGTCAGAGATAGGATCGTGGCGGACTGGACCGGGTCGTCGCGATGACTAATCTAATTTCTCACTGGGCATAGAGACTTTGGGTCTTATCTCTCTCGCCTCCATCTGAGAGAGAGCAATAAGTGCCTATGTGGGGAGGCGAATACACCAGAGCACGTATTGTCCTTCTGCCCCAAATATAATGAAATTAGGATCAGGTTCCAAAGCAAATCTAAAACCTATATTGAGATACGAGCTCTATTGACTCAGAAAAACTATGTAGGAGATAGTAGAAATACTGCAAACCGCGCTGGTTACAGAACCAATAAAGGAACCTGTAGGTAGGTATGTAGGGAACAACTGCCAGTCTATAGACCGGTCTACAAAACAGCAAATATACAATAGCAATAAGAAAATAACTAGCCTTTACAAACAATGGTTAATAAATCTAGTCTGGAAAAACATAGTGCAACAAACAGTAGTTGGGAACCCACTGTAAACTGGAGGTTCATAAAAGTCGCAATGATGTACAGATCTGCAATGAAAAAAAAAAGTTCAGCAATAACGAAAAGTTTTGAAACACAATGAGTTGATACAGCGAGAGCTAGGTGCAGCCGAGAATGTTTATGTGTAACAAAGCATAACTTTTTTTTTTTTTGATTTTTGATCAAATTTTTTTTTGATCAAATCAGCTGTATACACTTTTCCCAGCGATGTTCAATAAGTTCGATACTCTTTTTATAATAAAAATTGTCAAGCTCTTCATAATAGCCATTAACTGCCGACATCATCTCTTCATTGTTGGAAAACCTTTGAGCAGCGATCCATTTTCTCAAATTTAGGAACAGAACATAATCCGAGGGAGCTAAATCTGGCGAGTAGGGTGCATGAGGTAGCAATTTAAACTTTAATTTATTAATTTTAGCGATTATAATAACGGATGTGTTAGCTAGTGCATTGTCTTGATGGAACAACACCGGAACAACACAGGTTGCCTTGCTTGATCTTTTTCGCTGAAACGTTGAAATAAGTTCGTATTATACTCACCATTGATAGTTTTTCCTTTTTCAAGATAGACAATGAAAATTGACCCAGACGCAACCCAAAAATCGACGCCATAACCTTGCTTGCAAATGGAACGGTCTTTACCTTCTTTAGAGCCGGTTCTCCTTCTCGAATCCATTGTTTTCATTGTTCTTTTGTTTCGGGTGTGAAGTGGTGGACCCATGTTTCATCCATGGTTATGAAACGGTGCAAAAATTAGGCTTTATTTTTGCGAAACATTGCCAAACACTCAACTGAAACATCTTCACGACACTGTTTTTGTTTCATTCCATCTTGCACACAGCTTTGTCATCTCCAAATTTTCAGTTAATATGCGATATCCCGCACTTTTTGAAATTCCTAGCATGTCTGTTAACTCGCGCACTTTCAGTCGACGACCATCCAGTACGGCTTCGTGGATTTTCTTCAACATTTCTGGAGTCGTCGCCTCATTTGGTAGACCACTGCAATGCTCGTCTTGTAGCTCGTCTATTAGCTAAAATAATGACAGTCAAACTGTCCTTGTTTATATTCACCCACGTAGAATCTGAAATAAAACTTATTACTACAATAAATTATATTAAAAATTAAAAATTGTAATTTTCAGTTATTACTTACCATAAAATATCTTTATATGAATAACAATTTATACACTAAACTATATTTAGAATAAGAAAAAGGGTAGTAAGGATACGGGGAATAAATGGTTATGTATTACAATAAAACACAAAATATCGCGAGTAAATAATATAAACAAGACTTGCTTAGGCGTAAAAACCCTCACAAATTTGAGGGAAAAGCCCGAGCAAGCTGAAAATTTATACTTTATTGATTACTATTATATAAATAGGCTTACACAACAAATTAATCTTTCGCTACTTAAACTAACGCAATGGTTAACCATAGAGAGCTCTCTTACCTATCTTAATGCGTCAGGGAACAGCCCTGACGAATCTTGTCAATCGCAATTTTGTGGACAAATTAATCCGACCGAGCCCTTTCTCAGGTAGGCCGTTGATGGCGACGGTGAAATTAAGCGGATGGCAATGCCCAGTACGTCACGGAGCCCTGACATCTCAGGCACAGGTACAACCCTCGCTCCACAAATACTTAAAGACAGGTTTGATGCTGTCGCGGCCGTTTTCTTTGACGCAGATTCGCTATTCGACGACCGCGCACTCAGGTGTCGTTCACCAATCACTGTGGATACACTATCAATTAATATCTAAGCGCGAAGTAAAACTAAGAGGTGTGCACCGAAAGCAGCAAGATATTTCGTATAATGTTGTTCTATTTTATATAATTCACGACGGACCGATTATTGAGAGACGTCTGTCGGCGAAGAGGAGCGACTAAAGACTGCCTATGTATTTCAAAATATAAGCGCTCTGAAGCTCACATATAGAGAAAGTTATATAGAAGGGATTGAGTATCAAAGACTCATAAATTTTTGTCGGTCAAGATTTAGAAATACTCCATTGACACAGGGCACAACGAAACATCTGTATTGCAGGCCACACGCGGACAGTTGCAACGCAGACTGTAATAAAACTGCGTCCGTCCGGATATGCAGTACAATAAATGCAATAAACTTGTGTCTTTTATTTACGTACCGAACTCGAGTCTCAGGAAATTTTGCTTTCATATTAACAATATAGACATTAACTATATATATACTAGCATCCCCCGTCTCGGCTTCGCCCGAGATAATAATTTAACCGATTTCATAAGCAATTCAATAATATTTAAGTAAAAAGTACTCTATATATAAAAATCTATATTACTATAAATAATTGACCGTAATGTACCCATCATAGCTTCTGTATATACAGTATGTATATACAGAATGTACAACCGTATTTAATACACACATATATGCATATTAAATACTGCTTCAATGGAGAAAAATGTACTTTCGAGTTCGAGCTGTAAAAAAAAGATGTCCAAGTGTCTCGAGACGACGTGTACAAAGAGTATCATGTTCGGAATATAGAACATGTCTCGGGACGACTATTATGGAGAGTTTTGTGTTGGGAAGGTAGAATACGACTTCCAGGTATCCCCGGACGACTTTTACTGGGAGTGTGCGTGTTCAAATGATAGAAAATGAATCTCTTCATAGATGTCTCTTTAACACTCCCTGTAGAAGTCGTTCCAAAACATCCCGATATCGTATTCGAATGTCCCAACATGAATCTCCCCATAGAAGTCGTCCCGTCATACCTGGACATCATATTCTACCGTCCGAACACGAAATTCCCCATGGGAGTCGTCCCGTCATACCTGGACATTGTCTTCTACCGTCCGAACATGAAATTCCCCGTGGAAGACGTCCCGTCATACCAGGACATCGTTTTCTACCGTCCGAACACGAAATTCCTCTTAGAAGTCGTCCCGAGGCGCTTGGACATCTTATTCTACTATCCGAACACGAAACACCCCATAGAAGTCGTCCAGTCATACCTGGACATCATATTCTACCGTCCGAACACGAAATTTCCCGTGGGAGTCGTTCCGTCATACCTGGACATTGTCTTCTACCATCCGAACATGAAATTCCCCATGGAAGTAGTCCCGTCGTACCTCGACATTGTTTTCTACCGACCGAACACGAAATTCCCCGTAGAAATCGTCCCGTTATACCTGGACATTGTTTTCTACCGACCGAACACGAAATTCCCCTTAGAAGTCGTCCCCAGGCGCTTGGATATCTTATTCTACTATCCGAACACGAAACTCCCCATAGAAGTCGTTCGGAGACACCTGGACATCGTATTCTACCGTCCGAACACACAACTCCCTGTAGAAGTCGTCCCGTTATACCCGGACATCGTCTTCTACCGTCCGAACACGAAATTCTCCGTGGAAGTAGTCCCGTCATACTTGGGCATTGTTTTCTACTAACTAAACACGGTACTCCCCGTAGAAGCCGTTCCAAATCATCTTTAAATCGCATTCTATCATCTGAAAACGAAACTCCCCGTAGAAGTTGACCCGATATACCCGAACTTGGTTTCCTATCAACTAAACACGACACTATCTGTAGAACTCGTCCCGTCATACCTGGACATCATCTTCTACCGTCCGAACACGAGGTTCCCCATAGAAGTCGTTCCAAAACACCTGGGAATCGCATTCTATCATCTGAACACGAAACTCCCCGTATAAGTTGTCCCGACGTACCTAAACATCGTTTCCTACCAACTAAATAAAATAAAAAATAATCCCAGTATAAGCTGTCCCGAGAAAGCTAGCATCTCTTTCTAACGACTAAACACAATACTCCCCGTAGAAGTCGTTCGGAAAGAACTGGATATAGTATTTTACCGTCCCAACACGGATGTACTCATGAAAGTTGATTTCATCATACTTGGACGTCGTTTTCTATCAAGTAAATATAATATTCCCCGTAGAAATCGCCTAGAGACACCTAGACATGGCATTCTATCATTCGAACACACAACTGCCTATAGAAATCGTATTTAAAATGTATATATATAATATGTACAATATAATATACATAAAATCTATATATATATATATATATATATATATATATATATATATGTATATATTTCGTATATACCGGTTCTTTAAATTAAATACCGTGAATATTTTAGTACTGGTGCCAACTAAATTCGATCAAAATGTTGGTATACGAATAGCATATTTTTGAAGCATAGGATGGATATTGCTCTTTTATGCAGAAGCGATGATATATTATATATATATATATATATATATATATATATATATATATATATATTCATAGTTTCAAGGTTGTTGGTAAAGAATCCTATTTTGCCATCGTTGCTTTTGTTCAAACTAAAAAAAACATAGTCTCTTGTCACAATTCTGAAGCTAATAGAATGTATAAAAATAAAAATATAATTTGTCGTCACAAACTATATTCAGTATGATTTGGCATACAGAACCATTTTATAAGAGAAGGAGAAATAAAGACAGAGAGAGATAGAGAGAGACAGAAAGAGAGAGAGAGATTTTCCCACGTAAGAGAAAATAACATTTACAAAAATCAAAAAATATCCATAAGGTGTGAGATCAGTGTCAGATTAACCTGAAGAACAAAAAAGGTTATACCAACTAAGGCCACACCTTCTTTAAAATACAAATCCCAAAATTGGATATGAACATTTGTTTGAACTGGACTGGTATTAATATTTAAGCGGACTACTTTGAGATGATGTTCGTGATTCAAGACACCACCTAGTGGCCGCTGGTGAAACTGATTGTTAAAACCATTAACTTAATTTATTGATGAAA
Organism: Sycobia sp. Sy_11; assembly: GCA_018907035.1. Lineage (NCBI taxonomy): Eukaryota > Metazoa > Arthropoda > Insecta > Hymenoptera > Epichrysomallidae > Sycobia > Sycobia sp. Sy_11. The sequence goes on along the minus strand of JACCIC010000156.1, from coordinate 683,891 downwards.
GTAAAATGATTTTTAATAAAAAGCATAGCCTATGTCTTCCCAAGGTAATATAGAATCTATATGTCAAATTTCAGAACAACCGGTTCAGTAGTTTTTTCGATTATCGCGTACAAACAAAAACACACTTTGTCTTTATAAATTGGTATGATGTTATATATATATATATGTATATATATATATATATATATATATATATATATATATATATCTGAGGACCTTTACTCAAATGTTTTCTTGGGAAAATCATATATATATATATATATATATATATATATATATATATATATATATATATATATATCATTTAACAACCTTGTCTAGGAAAGCGGGAGGGGGAGAAGAGGAACCCAAGGGTTGAACATGGATTAGCGGATTAGTGGGTGTTGCAGTTGTGTATAGCTACCTATAGCATGCGCGTTCGTGCGCTCTATACCTCTCATTCTCTCTCTCTCTTTCTCTCTCTCTCTCTCTCTCTCTTTCTGACCTGACCATCTGCTTCGATGCTGTGCGGGGCCTAGCGCAGTAGTGTGTCTATAGTATACACATTAGAAATCGTTGGTAAAGTGATTACCTAATTTGCCAAGTTTTTATATTTTTGTCGAATTTGACAAAAAAAAATAGCCTATGACCTATTCCTGACTATGTAGAAGACGTGGTTAAATTTTGAACGCGATCGGTTCAGTAGTTTCGGAGTTTATCCAGGACAAACAAACACACATACATTCATTTATATATATATATATATATATATATATATACATACATATACGTACATATGTACACATACATACATTTATTTATATCCACATACATACACATGCACATACACTTACATACATACACACATACATATATACATACATACACAACGGCTGGACGAGCTGCACATTCAATGAACCAAGCATTTGCACGCTTTTATTCTTCACGGCTAAAACCCAAATTACAAACGACGCTGTGCAAGATATGTTCATTTGGAGACTACACAATATATACAAACAAAATTAAAAATAAAATAAAATTAATAATAAAATAAAAATAACATAATAAATAAGTAAAATAAAAATAATAAAAGCAATATTCTATGTTAGTAAAGGACAACTTGACTACCCACACCACCATAAATTTAGAATCACCTTTGGTGTCCGACGATTCGAAGCGCTACGTATTTTGTAGGTGACAAAAATATTTTGATAATCATGATCATTACACTGCATCGAAGTATTTGTCTTAAAGGACACAAAGCTTAAAATTTTATGTTGAATAGAGTTTAACCTCTTAAAATTATAATCAATATATATTGTGACGTGCCACAAGACCACAAGACCGACTTGTCCAAATAAGCGCAACGCGCGCACCATCCGCCAAGCAAGTAACAGCAACCTTTAGAGCGCCGGGATGACGCCTACAGGCGTCATATGTTTTTTCATTAATCAAGCACAACTAAATGGATCCTTAAGGTTATTTACGTTTATTTACGTTTATGTTTATTTGCAGAGTTATTTACGTCTCTGAACTCGATTCGGGCATAAAAAAGAAAATTCAAAATAGCGGAATTAATATGTCGGATCTATACCGGGTTTTTTTAACTTTGCACCTAAATATCTCACAAACTGTGGCGCAGATTGAAAATCGGCGAGTTTATTTTTTCGTTTAATCGATAAATTGAGTAATACCTATGCGTTTCGTAAGCGAATATTTACCTGTATTTACTGAGAAAAAAAAGCGATGCCATTTGTGTAACATGAACAAAGAAATATCAAAGACTAGATTTGAATGTTACAAATGTTACATTTCCTTGTGCATTATCTCTTGCTTCTATGTATATCACATTAAAAATGAGTTTATATATATGAATAAATCTATAAATATAAAAAGAACACTAAAAAATATATAAAAAAATTTTAAAAATACATGGAATTAAATGCTTAATACATCCACGTCGTTGATTATGGTTAATATTGAAATTGGGCTCATATTGAACAAATAATTAGCGGATAAAAGTGAAAAATCCATCTTGTGAACATTTATGTGGCTTATGTCTAGCATCATCAGTGAAAAAACGAATTTTAGTTCAAGTTAGTTGCCATCTTAAATCCGTAATTTTGAATTTTGAAAGCTTGATTGCAGAATCGTATTAAGCAACCCCAAAAACTCTTAGAGAAACATTTTTGAGGCTTAGGGAATCTTCTAAACGTTTTTTTCGAAAAAGAAAAAAATTATCATGCGCATTACAGTACCGGACTGAGATGATGCCTGGAAGCGTCATGTTCCGATCTGCCAAAGGCCTGGTCTTAGTTTAGTCTTTTGTGCATGGACTAAACTCAATTTTTTATAGTAAAACGGAGCTTTTGAAATTTATCAAATCCCGGCACTAAAAGCTTAAGGCGCTCTCGCGTGCGTCGCCGCGCCTTGTGCTCGGCCCTGTCTTCCCTGACTTTAACCCGTCCCTTGACCTCACCGCTCGTGCCAATACTCGTTTCACACGTCCAATGGCTGGCGATCAGCCGACGAGTCAGTGAAACGAAAGACTAAGACAATTCGATTCCTTACACATACCTTTAGTTATAAATGTGTAATTAGATATGGAAGTTATATAAAAATGTAAAGAAAAAAAATTAAGTAATTATTGATCACTTTTTTTAAATAATTAAGGATCACTATAATTATTGATGTATTTTTAGTAGAAAGAAATTAAAAATTCTTATTAAAATAAAGTTGAATACTTTATAAATTAAGATGTCATGCTGGTTTATCTAATTTTTATTATATTGACATTATAATACAGTATTTAATTAATACATGATTTAGGTACATTCTACTACAGAAATAATCGCACACTCTATTATTTCTTTTAATGAGGTATTTACATAAATATAAATGGGAAATATTGTTATCATAATAAAAAAATTTCTTATTGTTATCGGATAAGGTTGTTATATTTTTATTATTAAGAAACGGTGACAATGCATGTAAAACGTATATTAAATTAATATCGCGCTATGCGCACATAACCGCATTTGTATTTCGCGCCGATAAGGGTCACACCCGACACTGCCGGATTACCGTCGTTCGATGTCGAGTGGCTTTCCTCTTTTTAAATAATTTCGAAAGATGCGCGACACGCATCATTCTCGCCTCGGCCGTCAGAGCAAGAATTTTGTATGAATAGAGTGGTGTTGAAAAAATTCGGGAGTAGAGGATTTCGAAAAGAGTAAGAGGGCGGGAAGCGTGACGCGGAGAAGGAGGACGAGTGAGTGCGCTTCGAGTGTAGAGTTTTCCCGGGCAAGAGCATCGGGTCAGCGGCGACGGTACTCGGGCCGTGTAACAGGTGTAGGGCTCAGGCCGAAATCTTGCGTTGCAAGCGTGCATTGTGGGCGACATTTTTTTGTGTGCTGGTTATTTATTCAACGAAGTGGTAAAGAAGTAAAAATAATTGCTTCTCAAAATATTATATAAGAATTAGTTAAATAAAGTGCATATACATGTGTGTAAATTGAAATTAAATTCTTCTATCTTATCTCAATTTTTATGTTATTTAATCTTCCTGGCTATTTAGGTCTTTCCTTGCACAGACCAGCGATGCTTCCCCAGTGAATTAACTAAGTAAAGTGTATGCGAATTAAAAACAAATCTATTAAGTAAATAAATTATTTTCTAAATTTTGACGCATCATAATATATATATATAGTGTTAAATTAGAGAAATTTCGGAGATTCAAATTAAAATATATATATATATATATATATATATATATATATATATATAAACCAAATTTCACATAGAAGCAATAATAATGAAAATAATGAAATGTTTGGAAGAATGCTAGAAATAAACGGAACTGATAAGTTTTGTATCAATAATTGCGTACAAAATAGTAAATTATAAAATCCCAAAGTTTAAAGAAATAAAAAGTACAAAATTACAATGAAAATAGGAAGAAATAATTATCAATGATATAAAAGCAGATTTATTAATTAAAACATCAATATTAGTATTCAAATTAGAGAAAAAAGAATATATTTCCTAAAAAGAGCTTCTAACAAAAGTAAAATAGTTAGGCGAATTTGATATGTTCTTAACATATTAAGAACTTTAAAACTTGTAAATGTTATCATGTAGTTTATAAAAAATTTATACAATATATTTCCTAAATTCAGAAATATATCAATACAAAAAATATTGTGTAATGAAATCAAAAATCAGATCGTTGAAATTGTCTGATGTCGTAGACATGATAAAGGAGAACATAATAATATCTGTAATTGTATTGTAAACTTTTTCATAACAAAACAAAAAAAATATTTAAAAGCGAGAACAATATATAAAATATTTTTGTAAAATATTTCAAATTAGATTAACAAAATAATATATTACAATCATTGGACAGAAAAATAAATTTTCTGGAGTCCATAATTCTCGGCTTCGCCTTTTCATTTACTTTATAAATTTTGATTTTTGTTATTTTTACTTTTTTTTTATAATAGATTACTAATACCTATTTTATACTGGACACCGAAAAAAATCCTACATATTCGCATGAAAAAAAAGTAAATAATAAAACAACAATAATATAAATTTAACAAATAAATTTAAGTTATGCATACAGATGTGTCACATCATATGCGATATTTGAGAACTATCTCATTGTCATTTGATCAATAGCCGAAGTCGGTTACAAAAGCCGCACTTTCTGGCCCAAAATCCAACTAGAAAGTTCGTACCTTCGAATGTGGCGAATAAGAAAAATAATTATATAACACAATTAGTGTGCCCCGTCTCGACTTCACGCAAGATAATAATTTGTATTTCGTATAAACGTTAAATTTTTCAGGGAATCCTGAGAAAGAACTGTTGAATTTTTCTCAAAAAATATGTAGTTAATACCGAAAAATTATATAGAACAAAAAAATATTAGGTTGTCAAATATGTTCCTTCCGCCTTTTTGTCTTATAAATTTCGCGACTATGTACAAAGCGCTAGAGAGCTCGTATCTGGCAATACTATACATCATTTGAAAGGTCTTGATATAAAGTACAAAACGACGATATGCATGATTAGATTGGATATTGCGTTCAAAAGTTATAGACGCGTAAACATGGAGTTCACTAACACCGAAATTCGCGCTTTTTTAAAGTTTTCCTTCATCAAAGGCAAATCCGCTAGAGAAATTAATGGTGTTTTGGGGGGTGGCACGATGTCACTTCGAACTGCAGAGGAATGGTTTTGACGATTCAGAGCCGGTGAAAATGACATCATGGATAAGCCAGCAGGCGGAAGACCTGTGACGACGAATACCGATCAAATCATGGAATTTATCGAGTTAGTCCGGCATATGGCATCTCGTGACATCGCCCAGAAGATGAGAGTTAGTCACCAAACCATTTTAAATCATCTGAAGAAGGTTGGATACAAAAAAAGCTTGATGTTTGGCTGCCGCATGATTTGACGCAAAAAAACCTTCTGGACCGAATCAACGCCTGCGATGTGCTGCTGAAACGGAACGAACTCGACCCATTTGTGAAGCGGATGGTGACTGACGGCGAAAAATGGATCACATACGACAATATCAAGCGAAAACGGTCGTGGTCCAAGGCCGGTGAACCGTCCCAAACAGTGGCTAAGCCGAGATTGACGGCCAGGAAGGTTTTGCTGTGTGTTTGATGGGATTGGAAGGGTATTATTCATTATGAGGTACTCCCATATGGTCAGATGCTTAATTCTGGACTCAAAAGAGGCTTGTGAAAAGTGTCTGTCCGAGTTCTTCGCAAATAAGGAGAGGGGTTTCTACGAGAGAGGTATTATGAAGTTGCCGTCAAGATGGAAACAGATTATCGAACAAAACAGCGCATATTTGAAGTAAATCCGACCAATGTAACAGTTTTTATAAAGCATTGAATGAAGAGCAAAAAAGTAGAAGGGAGATATTTTACAACCTAATATATATATATATATATATATATATATATATATATATACTATTTAATCAATCAAATGTTCTACCATATTGTTTCCTGAAGTTCCTTTTAATGACAGATTACTATGCTCAATTTGTGCAAAAGTAAAATTTTCACTTATATATAATTTGTTATATAATTTACTATCGTTAAGTACCGGACTTTACTTGCGAAATTGAAGTTCGTCAAAGGTTCAAGTTGGATTCTTGTCAACCAAATTTTTTGGAATCTTTTTACAAAACAGTGTTCTCCTATTGTTTTGAAGGCGATTGAAATTGAATGATTAAATCAGAATCATAAAAAAAATATTATATCATCAGTTTAAATAAATAAGTAATATCTTGTTAGAAATAAATCTTATTTATAATTTACTTTTAATAAGTATGAATAATATTTATTTATATTTTTGGCTGTTTAAAACATAGTTATAAAATTCAAATTTATTTACCAATAAATTCTCATTTATGCAGATTTCGCTATACGAGGTAAGACAATTAAATAATGTGACATAATTAAAAAATGGAGTATATTTAAAACTTAAAATACATCGCTGCGATCATCTTCAAAGTAGTCCGCTCCCGCATCTATACACTTATTCTAGCGAGTTTATCAGTTTTCGTAACAATTCTGGAACGCTTCTTGCCGGACCTCTCTGAGTACTCTCGTCATAAATTCTTGGATGTCTTCAACGGAGTCAGAATGTCAATTTTTGATAAGTTTTTTCAAATGAGGGAATAGGAAAAAGTCTCAGAGTGATATGTCCGGTGGATAGGGCGGTTGCCGTAACGTTGCGATGCCTTTACACGCCAAAAACTGAGAGACATTGAATACACTCTGACAGGGAGCATTGTCATGATGCAGAACCCAAGTCTTCGCGATCTCTGGACGTATTCTAAGCGTACTTTTTCGTAATTTTTCGAGCACATTGCGGTAAAATACTTGATTTACGGTTTGTCCAGCTGGTATACACTCATTGTAAACCACCCCTTTGCTGTTGAAGAAGCAAATGAACATGGTTTTCAGATTCAACTTGCTCATTCTTGTCTTTTTCGGACTTGGCACTCCAGGGAACAGCGACTGTCGGCCTTGTCATTTAGTTCCGGGGTCATATTGAAAGAACCAACTTTCATCACCAGTAATCAGTCGATCGAGAAGAGTAGGATCACTTTCAAACTGCTCGAGACAATCTTGAGCGATGATCATTGGTGGGCTTTTTGTTCATCTGAAAGGTTCTTCGGTACCATCATCGCGCACAGATATTTATGGCGAAATCTTCGGTTAAAGTCTTTTTAACTGTTTCCCGATTAATATTTGACTCGTCAGCCAACATTAAAATGGTTAGTTGCCGGTCTTGACGAATATGGACGCGGACGCGCTACGCATTTGCGTCGGTTTGCATTTGAATTGGCCTTCCGCTTCACGCCTCATCTTTGACGTTCTCACAGCCTTCTGTTTCACGGAAATTTCTCTGTTGTTGTACAGTTTTTGTTTTATTACTAGACGAACTTAGTTGCCGACCTTCACGTTTAGGTGGCGATATAAGTAGTACGAAAAGTGAGATATGTCAGATTTAGTACTTATTTTGTAGTTTTGCGCATTTGGTGGGACCAACAGGATGTGCTGTACTATGAGCTGCTAAAACTGAATATAACCATTACTGCCGACGTATACAAATACCAGCCGAATGATTTACAACAGAAATTGATCGAACATAGATGAGCAATCGCGAGCAATAGGCGCAAAATCATTCCCTTGCATGACAACGCTCGACCACATGTTGCGAAAGGAAGTCGATTGGGAAATATTCCCGCAACAAGCGTACTCGCCAGACATAGCGCCTTCTGATTACCACCTATTCAAATGGATGCAGCAAGATTTCCTTGATACGCACATCCGACATGTTCAAGAAGTGCGAGAATTTGTGAATGATTGGATAGCCTCGAATTGCCATCGCTCTTTCGCCTTGGTATCGCCCTATTGTCAGAAAGTTGGGAAAAAGTATTTTGATTAAGCTAACGTGTATCCATTTTGTATCATAAATGTCCCCTTTCCGTTAAAAAAAGTCGGAAACTAAGTTATAAGTGATGCTATGAATTCCTCCTAAAACTATGAAAAGATTTAAAATATAATTAAATACATTATTATGTATGTATATTTGTTTTAATATATTACGGAATTTAGAAAAATATTTTATATAAAGTTTTTATAATATTCATATAAGATTTATAAGTTGCAAATTTCTGAATATGCTAAGAACATATATTATTATGCTTCCCTTTATCACAATTAGTAGGACATCTGATCTATCATTGAACTGATTTTTAATTTAATTATATAATCTTTTTGTATTAATATATTGAAACATTCGGAAAGCATAATATTATATAAATTTAAAATATTTTAATTGTACTTATGTCGACTGCCCATATACAAATTAATAAATATTTTTTTATTGGTCTTACAGTCCAATCAATTATATCCAAATATAAGAATAAAAATAAAAATAATAATAAAATAAAAATTAAAAATAAAAATAAAAATTAAATTAAAATTATAATGACAGTCAGACTGTCCTTGTTTACATTCACCCCGTAGACTAATCTGAAAATAAAATATTAACTGAAAAAATTCTTTGTTAGTAAAGTGCAGTCTGGCTGTCCCCAACACCCTTGCCTAATCGAAGACTTGTCCAACGTTTCGAGCTCGCTACGGCTCCTCATCAGGGACTAAACTAAACCTTATATTCTAATCTATATATACCCCATCCTCACCACCAAATTTAGTAAATTAATTCTAAATTCCCCCTCTACACAAATTTTTCAAAACCAATCAATTTAATAAGGAATGATAAGCACTGTCCAATTTACTAGATCTTAGACTCTAAACATTTTATTAAGACAAAATATATTAATAGTTGGTGTTTTTACAATGAAATGAAAGATATTGTTATTCCGAAAAACTACAAGATGATTTCATTGGATGTAGTATCTTTGTTTACAAATTTACTTTTAGAGTTGTTAAATGATATTATACAGGAAAAGTGGCATGAAATTAATTTGCATACAAAATTAACAATGAATGAATTTATTAAAGCAATTAATTTGGTTTTTCATAACACAATTTTTTCATATGATAATAAATTTTATGAACAAAAATACGGATGTCCAATGGGCTCGCCTTTGTCACCGGTTATAGCTAATTTAGTTATGGAAAAGTTGGAAAGTATAGTTTGTCAACATTGCTTTTTGAACCAATGATATTTAAGAGATATGTTGATGATATCTTTACAATTGTTCCGGAAGTTTTTGTGGATGAAATGGTGGATGTTTTTAATTCTGTACATGACAGAATTAAATTTACAAGGGAGGTTGAGGCTAATAGTCAGTTAAGTTTTCTGGACATTAATGTCATTAGATGTAGTAATAATAAGGTAAAATTTAATTGTTACTGAAAGCCTACTTGTTCAGGTAGGTTTTTAGATTTTAATTCACACCACTAATTCGGAAACAAAATTGGAGCATTAAAGGGTGTCATTGACAGAGCAATAAAATTGTCACATAAAGATTTTAGACAAAATAATTTACAGATAGTAAGAGCAACTTTCATTAATAATGGTTATCCAATTCAATTGATTAATAGATTAATTGCTGAGAGATTGTTTGACATTTATAATACCGAAAATAGACATAGTGCAGGAGTTGATGTTAACGGAGGCAAAATTATTGTCTTGCCATATATTAGAGGATTATCTGAAAGAATTAAAAGAAATTTTCGGAAATATAACATTCAAATTTTCTTTAAAAATAGCAATAATTTTAGTAGATTGTTTAATAATTGCAAAGATAGGGATGATTTATGCTTACATGTTGATTTATGTTTACAAGATTAATTGCATAGATTGTGATAAATACTATATTGGACAAACAGGTAGATATTTAAAAAAGAGAATTTATGAACATAAATATCGTTTACGTAGCTCACATATTACTTCCGGTTTAAAAGAACATTGTTTAAAGTTTGTACATTCTTTTGATTTTGTGAATGTGGATATTTTGGAACATGGTATTAATAATAAGTATAAAAGGAAAAGTCTTGAAAGTATTCACATTTTCAGGAATCGAAATAATGTGAATTTAATGTTAGAGTCTAGTAAATTGGACAGTGTTTATCATTCCTTATTAAATTGATTGGTTTTGAACAATTTATGTAGAGGGGGAATTTAGAATAATTTTTCTAAATTTGGTGGTGGAGATGTGGTATATATAGATTAGAATATAAGGTTTAGTTTAATCCCAGATGAGGAGCCGTGGCGCGCTCGAAACGTTGGACAAGTCTTCGATTAGGTAAGGGTGTTGGGGACAGGCAGACTGCACTTTACTAACAAAGAATTTTTTCAGTTAATATTTTATTTTCAGATTAGTCTACGGGGGTGAATGTAAACAAGGACAATCTGACTGTCATTATAATTTTAGTTTAATTTTTAATTTAATTTTTATTTTTATTTTTGGATTGAATTAATTGGACTGTAAGACCAATAAAAAAATATGTATTAATTATATAAATTTTTTATAAAATACATGAGAAGATATATTTAATTTTATTATGCTTCCCTTTATCACAGATAGTGGGAAATTGGAATATATCAGTGAACTAATTTCTAATTTAATTATAGAATAATTTTTTGTTAATTTTTGGAACTTTTGGAAAGCATATTATAAAAAATTTTTATTAAATAATATTATATAAATTTTTTATAAAATACGTGAGAATATGTATTTAAAATTATTATGCTAAGACACCAAACTCGCCTAACTATTTTACTTTTGTTAAAAGTTTTTTTTTGCAGATATCATTTCTTTTTTAAGGATATTATTCAATTACATTTGTTCTAAAAATAAGATTTATAAATTGTAAATTTCTTAATATTCTATGTATATATTTTATTATACTTCCATTTACCAGAGTTAGTAGGACATTTGACTATATCAGTGAACTAATTTCTAATTTAATTATAGAATAATTTTTGTGTTAATTTTTGGAAAGTGTATTATATAAATTTTTCATAATATGTAAAATATGCCAAAAGCGGGACAATGAATATAATCGTTTGATGGAAGAAGGAAATTCCATCAAAATACATCGAACGATCGTGCATAAACTCATATTATTATATGAATATGTCATATCATATCATATCATGTATCATGTATCATGTATCATGTATCACATAATCATAGATTCTATATTATTTTCGGAAGGACATAGGGTATGTTTTTTTATTGAAAATCATTTTACTTTTATCAATAAATTAAGTTAATGGTTTTAAGAATCAGTTTCACCAGCGGCTACTAAGTGGCGTCTTGAATAACGAACATCAACTCAAAGTATTCCGCTTAAAGTATTAATACCAGGCCAGCTCAAACGAATGTTCATATCCAACTTTGGGATTCGTATCCTAAAGAAGGTGTGATGTTAGTCAGTGTTACTTATTTTGTTCTTCAGGTTAATCTGATGCTACTCTCACTCCTTATGAATATCTTTTGATTTTTCTAAATTTTATTTTCTCTCACCTGGCATAATCTCTCTCTCTCTCTCTCTCTCTCTCTCTCTCTCTCTCTCTCTCTCTCTCTCTCTCTCTCTCTCTCTCTTTCTCTGTCTGTCTTTGTCCTTCTCTTATAAAACGGTTCTGTATGCCAAATCATACTAAATATAATTTGTGACGACAATTATATTTTTGTTTTTATAAATTATATTAACTTCTTTTTTATATTGACTCTTTTTTTAGTTTGAACAAAAGAAATGATTGCAAAATAGAGTTCTTTTACCAACTACCTCGAAACTATATATATATATATATATATATATATATATATATATATATATATAATATCGTCACTTCTGCATAAAAGGAAATATCCATCGTCTGCTTAAAAAATGTGCGATTCGCCATATCAGTTTGCTTGAATTTCAGTTGACATCACTCCGAAAATATTTACGGTATTTAATTGAAAAAACGAAAATATACGCAATATGTAATATATATTGTATATATATTAATTGAACATATTATATAAACACATTTTAAATACGGTTTCTACTGAGAAATATTGTATTGGCGCGTACGGGCGGTTGATTACGATATCTCCTTGCCTCAAGACGATTTATATATGCAGTTGTGTGTTCGGATGATAGAATGCGATGTCCATGTGTCTCTGGGCGATTTCTACGGGAACTATCGTGTTTAGTTGGTAGAAAACGATGTTTAGGTATGCCGGGACAACTTCTGCAGGGAGTTTCATGTTCGGATCTTAGAATGCAATTTCCAGGTGTTATGGAACGACTTTTACAGGGAGTTTCATTTTCGGACGGTAGAAGATGATGTCCAGGTATGATGAGACTATTTCCACGGGGAGTATCGTGTTTAGTTGGTACAAAACAATGTTCAGGTATGTCGGGACAACTTCTACGAGGAGTTTCGTGTTCGGATGATAGAATACGATTTCCAGGTGTTTTTGAATAACTTCTACGGGGAATTTCGTATATAGTTGGTGGGAAACAAAATCCAGGTATGTCAGTACGACTTCTATGAAATAATTCGTATTCTATCATTCGAACACTCCCAGTAAGAGACGTCTCGGGATACCTGGTTATTGTATTCTACCTCCCCAACACAAAACTCTCTATAGCAGTCGTCCCGAGACATTTCCTGTAGTCCGAACAAGATACTCTCCGGAAACGTCGTCTCGAGACACTTGGACTTTTTTTTCTACCGCTGGAACTTAAAAGTACAATTTTCTCCATCGAAGCCATATTTTATATATATATATATATATATATATATATATATATATATATATATATATATATATATATTGTATAAAATGATCGGCAAAATATGAACTTTTTGAAGTGGACGCTACATTGAAGCAGCTTTTTATACAGAAGCGACGATAGGTAAATTACGGTCAATTATTTATAGAGATATAGATTTATATATAGAGTACATTTTACTTAGATATTATTGAATTGTTTATGAAATCGGTTAAATTATTATCTCGGGCGAAAGCGAGACGTGGGATGCTATATATATATATATATATATATATATATATATATATATATATATATATATATATATATATATATATATATAAAGTAGCTTGGGCTTAGACAATCAAGGCATCTGATTGTTTACTATGGTAAAATACCGGAGTTTACTGGCCAAATTGAAGTTTGTCAATGGTCCAAGTTGGATTTCTGTCAACCGAATTTTTCGAAATCCTTTAAAAAAAGTGTTTTCCTATTTCCTTGAGGGAGAAAATTGAATTCTTAAATCAGAATCCTTCAAAAAAAAATTATATAATATGTTCAAATAAATGAATAATATCTTCTTATACCTAATTGTTATCTATAATTCACTCATAATAAATTATAAATGACCCGTGCAGAAATTCATTCTCGAATCTAACTAGTATCGGGTTAGTTTTCTTTATTAAATGTTCCGATCCAGAAGGAAAATCTAGCCTGATCCTAGTTCCGATTTGTCCCACTTTTATTAGCATTTTATATAGGGAACGATCTTAGATTTTGGTAGGTACACCAAGTTAAAAACTAGACAGAATCTAGTCAGAAAGTCTAGAAATTAAGACGATTTATAAATTATTCTAATTTTGATTTCTGGATGACGTGAATAATTTTTTGACTCTTTTAATATTTATTTATTTAAAATAAAAAATTTATGTACGTATTTAGGTAACGCACACCATTTAATAAGAATTTATAAATTATTTTCTATATGCATTATTACGTATCATGATTTACAGTTGTTCCGTAGTATCAGAAAATCATTTAAATTTTATGTTAAATTTATTTTGTATTTTTTGTGTATGCATTATATATATACTTCAAAATCTATTGAAGTACAAGAAAATTTATCTTATAAAAATAATCCATTGGGAATGAACCACTAGTCATAAACAATGGGATTTGACCATGCAAAGGGTAGCTTTATCACCGAGCTACCTGTTGAAGCATAGATATAGCATCTGTCATACCTTTTGTCGATGTCAAATTTGGGGCATTTCCCTTGTAACTATATTAAGAACCAGCATAAGTAATTTGTGCACTTTGAAAGATCCAGGTATCGTGTTCTTTAAGTTTTTACATTTTGTACATTTGACGAGTTCCGTGCTAACCATCGTGGTAAACACATCGTCTTGAACACTTTTATATACATAATAAACGTATTTTATCGTATATTAAACTATGATTTGTTATATTTAATTCAAATAGTTTTCTACACATTCGTACTACAATTAATTGTAATGAACGTTTACAATTAAAACGCAGCATTACGGAAAGAATATTTTTCAAAAGTAACATTACGTTTACTATAATTATTTTGCTTGCGTAATTCTGAACAACAGTCAACAATTCATAATTATTAAAATATTTTTTATACACTAATTATTGTAAATTTTAATGTTAAGTACCTCTGTTGAATGATGTCTTTAAATTATCTCTATAAATTATTTTATTTCGATGAAAAAAATTCCGACCTCCGCTGAGTATCGAATCCACGACCCTACAATTCGTAAGCTAAAACATTGTTCACTATGCTAAAACGCAATATGCAATTAGCCGTGTAGGAATATACTCGGTACCCGTGCAGAAATACTATGTATGTTTTATCTTGTGTTTTTAAAATTCTTAGATGATCTTAAGTGATGTACGGTTATATGCAAGTATAGTATAGTAATCGCATATTGCGTTTTAGCATGGTGCATAATGCGTTAGCTTGCGAATCGTAGGGTCGTGGGTTCGATACTCAGCGGAGGTCGAAAATTTTTTCATGGAAATAAAATAATTTATATTTCAACAAAGGTGTTTAATATTAAAATTGACAATAATTAATGTAAAAAAATATATTAATAATTATTAATTGTTCATTGTAAATCGTAATACGTAATACGTAGTATGCATACAGAAAATAATGTACAAATTATAATTAAATGGTATGAGTAGTTACCTAAATACGTAAATATATATATATATATTTTTTTTAGATAAATAAATATTAAAAGAGTCAAAAAATTATTCACGTCATCCAGAAATCAAAATTAGAATAATTTATAAATCGTCTTAATTTCTAGACTTTCTGACTAGATTCTGTCTAGTTTTTAACTTGGTAGACCTAACAAAATCTAAGCTCGTTCCTTATATAAAATGCTATTAAAAGTGGGAAAAATCGGAACTAGGATCAGACTAGATTTCCCTTCTGGATCCGCACATTTAATAAGGAAAACTAACCCAATACTAGTTAGATTCGAGAATGAATTTCTACACGGGTATATCTCTAGTCCGGGCTAAATCCTAGTCAGAATTACTATGATTTCCTCATGTAGGTAATACTCGCCAGATCCAAAAGAGATTTCTCTACGATTATCTAATAATCGTCTTATATTAATTATTATATTCTCGACTTTATTCAGATTTGTTTATCTTTTAGTGATGTTAGAAAGTAATACGTGTTTTCTATAGTCAACATTTTACAAGTAGAAAAATGAAGGAAATTAATAGGCATTCCTATCTTGAATTTAGTTAGATTCCCCTAACTTCTCCCTATTTTGAAAAGAATGGCGTTTTTCTAGGCGGAATTTGCCAAGTAGGAGAATTAAGGAAATAGTTAGGCTTTCTCTTTTGATTCTAGTTAGATTTCCTCAACTTTTTCTAATTTTGGAAAGAACGATGTCTTTTCTAGTCGAGACCTTACGAGTACGAAAATGATATAGTATACACACACGCGCGCGCGTTCTCATATTTTTTATATAAATGAATTTGTGTGTGTGTGTGTGTGTGTGTGTGTGCGTGCGCGTGAGTGCGTGTGTATGTGTGTAATATATATATATAAACCCGCAGATCTTTCCAACATGGGAAAGAATTAAAAAAATTGAGTTACTATATAGGTTTTATCTTGTGTTTATAAAATTATTATATGATCTTAGGTGCTGTACGGTCATATGCAAAGTATAATATAGTAATCGCATATAGCGTTTTAGCATAGTGAATAATGCGTTAGCTTGCGAATCGTAGGGTTGTGGGTTCGATACTGAGCGGAGGCCGGAATTTTTTTCATCGAAATAAAATAATTTATAGAGATAATTTAAAGACATCATTCTTTATAATATTCGAAAAAATTCAGGAAATCTAACAAGAATCAAAATAGAAATCCTAATCATTTCCTTAATTCTCCTACTTGGCAAATTCCGCCTAGAAAAACGTCATTTTTTCAAAATAGGGAGAAGTTAGGGGAATCTAACTAAATTCAAGATAGGAATGCCTATTCATTTCCTTCATTTTCCTACTTGTAAAATTTTGACTATAGAAAACACGTATTTATTTCTAACATTAATAAAAGATAAGGAAATCTGAATAAAGTCGAGAATATAATAATTAATATAAGACGATTATTAGATGATCGTAGGGAAATCTCATTTGGATCTGGCGAGTATTACCTAAATGAGAAAATCAGCAGTAATACTGACTAGGATCTAGTCCGAAATAGGGATATGCCAAGTATATTTCTACACGGGCGAAATGTATTTATACTTTTGGCTATTCAAATCGTATGTAGTTACAAAATTGAAAGTTATTGACCAATAGAGCTTCATTTATTGAGATTAGGGTATAGACTAAAATGTTTTCATGCAAAAGCTAATTATTAAAAAAACAGTATAAGCTTTATGGGAACGGGCCTGGCAAGTTCATACCTTCATTTTTTAATAACCACGAGTTATCAGAAAAAATAGCAGAAGAATGTTCACCTAGAAACATCGACGATTCAAGGTAATTCACTCATTTTTATGAGTCCAAGTGGACCAAATGATGTGAAGATAAACTCGGGTATTGGTAAATGATCTCATAAATTCATTAAGCTGTATTTCCATTGAATAATTTATTTATTATTATTTTTTTAGAGTTTAAGATATATTTGTGTAAACTATAAATGTTGTTATACGAGGGTGGATTGATAAATTTCCGGCCTGACCAAGAGATGGCGCCACTAGGTCTACCTTGAGGTGGTGTTCTATAGTACCATCATTAGATAGCTTGTAGCTATCGTTTCAATTCGATCGCCATGTTAGTTTAGGTTTGAAAGCACGCCGAACAAGACGCCTCTGTGTTTTTCGTAAAAATGGAAAATCTGGAAAATCGTGCTGTCATCAAATACTTTTATTTGAAGGGGTTAACACCGAAGGAAATTAAAGAAAAGATGGACTCGAAACTGGGGACATCCTCCCCATCATATTCAACCGTTAAGCAGTGGGTTTCCGAGTTTAAAAAGGGTCGTGTGAAGCTGTAAATTGGTATTTTGAGGAGCTTGACGAATCAGTCTATAGAGATGGCATTACTAGACTAGAACACTGCTATGGGAAATGTATCAGCCTTGGAGGAGTTTATGTTGAGAAATAAAAAAAAATTCTTAATAACGTTGTTTTTCTTAGTCAGGCTAGAAACTTATCAATCCAACCTCGTATATAGGGATGCATATCAAATGCACATAGCCATGCGTTTTAATGATCCATTGTTTTAAGACGTTATTGAGTTTTTGTCTTAATATATTACTGAATTTAGAAAAATATTTTATATAAATTTATTATAAAATATATGAGCAGATGTATTTAAAATTCTTACTATGCTAACACAATCAAACTCGTTTATTTTACTTTTGTTAAAAGTTTTTTTGTGAATATATATCTTCTTCAATGTATACAATATAAACAAAAGAAAGTATTCAAATCAATTTTTACATAGTCAAGTATATATAAATATGTATGAGTACCAATTCATATAAGTTTTAAAATTATTACTTGTGATTCAATAAAAAAGTTGCTTCTGAAAAGTGTGCCTATGTACTCACTTATTTATAACATGGGAATACAGTACTATGAACATATAATTTAAAAATTCTTTTGACACGTACTTGCGGTCCCGTCTTTGAAATTTTTTTTGGTAAACAAGGGAATTGTAGATATTTAATTATTTCTTTTTTTCCCCACAAAATATATACTCAGTGAAATCATGGGATTCTTTTACACGAGTCATTTGAAAACCGTTTAAAATCAATTTAAATCGCTTGCAGTAACTGAATCATCAATAATCATTTATGAAGAAAATTATTTGAAATCATTTTAAAATCAGTTGAAAACCAGTTTTCAGTTTCCATAAATTTTGTACCTTCTATCAAATCCCTAGTAGAATCTTGTGACAATACTGAAAATTTATCTGACAAAATAATTGTAAATTTATAAAAATGTAATTGAGGATCTGAATAATGATGATTTTTCAAATACTAATGTTTTTGCTCTCAAGCAAAGATCATAGTGATCTTAGAAATGATAAATTACATCAAGCAGGAGATACTGAAAAACAAAAATTTAAGAAAAATAATGTAAAATTATTTACTGACAATAAATTATTTTATAAAAAACAATATAATTAAATATATTCAAAAAATTGATGTAGTTAAGAATCGTGATGACAACAAACATTACTGAAGTCATCTTTGTTTCGGAATTTTACTTGACTTACTTATAAAAGTTATCAATATTTAATCAATTATGTATTGATAGGTAGGATTTCTAAAGAATCGATGTTATATAGTATGAACCGGTAGATTAATCTAAAAATTTATTGTTACTGAATTTTGAGCTATTCATTTACTATTTATTAACTCCATATCCATATTGATGGTGTTGTATCAAGTTTCTTTGATAAAATAAAACATTTACATTGATAAACATAAATTAAATTATTCAATGTTTTTTCACAAACATTCATAAATATTCAATCTACAATTAATTAATTATAATGCATTCGATAATCTGAGAACTATAGTTTATTTTGTGTACTGTTCTGCAAAATATAGTATTCCTCAATATTTTTGAACCATTTAAATTACCATAAACCATTCAATGACAGGTCCGAAAGTACCCGTGCAGAAATATACTCGGCATATCCCTAGTTCGGGCTAGATCCTAGTCAGTATGACTGATGATTTCCTCATGTAGGTAAATCTCGCCAGATCCGAGTTAGATTTCCCTTCGATCAACTAATAATCATCTTATATTAATTATTACTTTCTTGACTTTATTCAGATTTGTTTATCTTTTAGTGATGTTAGAAAGAAATGCGTGTTTTGTATAGTCAAAATTTTACAAGCAGAAAACTTAAGGAAATGATTAGGATTTCTATCTTGGTTTTAGTTAGATTTCCTTAACTTCTCTCTATTTTGGAAAAACTCACGTTTTTCTAGGCGGAATCTGCATAGTAAGAAAAGTAAGGAAATGGTTAGGCTTTCTATTTTGATTCTAGTTATATTTCCTCAACTTTTTCTAATATTGGAAAGAACGATTTTTTTTGTAGTCAAGGCCTTATGTGTACAGAAATTATATTTATATATATATATATATGTGTGTGTGTGCGTGTGCGTGTGCGTGCGTGCGTGTGTGTGTGTGTGTGTGTGTGTTTTTTTTTTTTTTTTTTTTTTTTTATTAGGCGTAGGCAGAGCAAGCTCTGCACTAGTGGCCTCTCGAAACCAGCATCCCGCCGGAACTATCCGGGAATATTACTTCGGCGGGGCTGTTAATTAGCATATACGACTCATCTTCTTATGACACTATCCTACGTCCCCCATCCACACAGGTGATCAGGGGTTCGGGGTTCGTCCTCTGTATCTTAAAATAGGATCAGTTGGCCTGGTTCATCCTGGGCCATTCGCCTAGTTCTATCGGCATATCTAAGTTTGGTCATCACCTCTTTTGCGAAACTGGCTACTGCCTTCCAGTTTTCAGAAGATTCCAGTATTATTGATAGGATGCTCTCTGGTCTTATTGGCTTATTGATGACGTTCATCAAGTGCTCACGTTGTGTTCTAAAACGAGGGCAGCTCACCAATATATGCTCAGCATCCTCGACCAAAGTCGGACAGATGGGGCAGAGATCATTATTATCCAGGTGAAAGCGGTGGAAATAGGACCTAAAACAACCATGTCCAGTCAACAACTGAGTTAGGTGGAAATCTAATTCCCCGTGTTTCCTGTTGATCCATCTGTGTATGTCTGGGAGGATACGATAAGTCCATCGGCCTTTGCTAGAATCGGTCCATCGTTTTTGCCATATTTCTATAGAACGATGACGTTCCACATTTTTAGCACCTTGTAGGGAATCCACTGCGGCCTTACATATGTTATGCAGCCTAGCCAGTTCATCTGCAGCTAAATCGAAAGGAAGAATTCCGGCAAGTACCTCAGCTGCGTCGGTGGATACTGTCCTGTAACCACTAATAATACGTATACAGGAGCGACGACGGGTCGCAATGGCCAACTCACAATACGATTTAATTCCGCATGCATGATGCCAGATTGGTGCTGCATACATGCTGACAGAATTAACAACATAAGCTAATAGTTTCCTCTGGGGTGGACGTGGGCCACCAATGTTAGGCATGAGCCGACACAAGGCAGCTGAAACTCGTTGCGCTTTTTCGCCAGATATCTTTAGATGTTCTTTGAAGTTTAACCTGGCATCAAGCTGGACACCCAAGTATCGTAAAGATGGCGCAGAACTAATACGGCAGCTACCAACTTTAAGAGTAATACTATCTACCTTCTTACGACTGCTGACAAGAACTACTTCTGTCTTGTGCTCCGCTAATTGTAGACCAGCCGTCTTAATCCATCTACTGATGTTGCTGATTGCCTCATTGGCATTTTCAGTAAGTTCATCAAGGGTCTTAGCCGTCACTACTAGAGCGATATCGTCGGCGTACCCTACTGTTATTGAACCAGGCGGTTGTGGAATCCTCAACACGCCATCATACATAATATTCCACAATATAGGTCCCATAACTGAGCCCTGGGGGACTCCCGCAGTAACCTTATGCGATACAGTGCCTTCATCCGTTCGGTATAATATTATCCTATTCTCAAAGTAGCTGGCCACGACATTCTGTAAATAACTAGGTACTCCGAACTCTTTAAGAGAACTCATAATAGAAGACCAGCGCGCTAAATTAAAGGCATTCTTGACATCTAGAGCGACAATGGCACAATACTGTTTAGTGCCACCTTTCCATCTCTTACCACTGATTGCATTTCTTGCGGTACACACTACCAGTTTAATGGCATCGACTGTTGATTTTGATTTCCGAAATCCAAATTGGCGTGAGGATAAGCCGTGCAATCCTTCAGTGAATGCTTCCAGTCGGCTACATATTATTTTTTCAAATATTTTACCTACCGTGTCGAGCATACACAATGGCCTGTATGATGAACGATCATCAAGTGGCTTATTGCCCTTAGGTAACAGGACTAACCTTTGAGTTTTCCAGCAATCAGGAAAAATACCCTCAAGAAGACAAGCATTATATACTTTTAGAAATATAGCTGGATTCTTCTGAATCGCCAACTTAACTGCCGCATTAGGGATACCATCAGGGCCAGGGGCAGCATTGTCTCTAGTCTTAGCGTAAGCATTATGTAGCTCCATTTCTGTTATAGGAGGTATATCGTCCGAGTGTTGCGTGCGCAGTACAGTCCCATGAATGTCATTGGGAAAGAGAGCGGAAACAATCTTATCAATCAATACCGTGCTAGTGGGTTGTATTGGTGCCCTACTCAATCGTGCCATGACTGTTTTGTATGGTCGTCCCCATAAGTCATTCTTGGCCTCTGCACATAGTTCAAGCCAGCATCGACGCTTGCTTGCCTTAATGGCCTTGACAAGCACTCTCTGTGCTTCTTTAAATAAACTATTAAACGTATCACGATGGGTGCGGGCTCTCTGGGCAAGTCTACGTGCGCGATGACATTGTTTGCGCAATTCTGCAATTTCATTTGTCCACCAGTAGACAGATTGACGATGTTTAAATCCGCTCTTAGTCCTAGTCATCGATGCATCACATGCTTCAGAGATATGCTTCATGAGTGCATTTGCCAGATGGCCTGGTGCACCATATTCTAAACGCTCTTCTGATATTATAGTGGCGAACACTTCACAGTCTAGCGATCTGATGTTCCATTTCCGTGTGGGCATCCACTCATTGCACTTGTTCTTTACTTTCTTCTCTGCAATCTCATACAAGATCGCCCTGTGATCACTGTGGGTGTAAAGGTCGCTTACTCTCCAATTAAGGATCCGCTGAATCAAGTCATCACTGGCGAATGTTACATCAATGACTGATTGTTTATCACCCCTAATGAAAGTGGATTCAGATCCCTTATTAACCACGTGGAGTTGAAGAGAATTAAGGCCATCAAGCAGCATACTACCTCTGTTATTTGTTGCAGCGCTTCCCCAGGCTGTGGACCACGCGTTAAAATCGCCACCGATTAATAATGGTTTCTTGTCCATGGCTTCATCAACTAATTTAGCTACAAGGATTTCAAACTGCTTGTCCGTCAAGCTTGGAGGAGCATATACACTAAAGACGTATATTTCTTGTATTTTAGCCCAGGATATCAATTCGCTCCGATGACTCGACTGCTTTAGTACCTGCCTATTTTGACCAATCCAGAGGGCAGCTCTATTGCTTGTGTCACTTATCCAGCGCTGTGGTCTGACCCTGTCACAATATGGTTCGGAGATTACAGCAATGTCTATTCTTAGCTCCTTTATTGTCTGTTTCAGCAGGTCATGAGCTGCTACGCAATGGTTGGTATTCAGTTGGAGTATTTTCATGTTTTATGTCTGTTTAAAAACTCCACGGTAATCGGGCACTTATAGCTGTATGCTGGATGGTTAATCTCCTTTTTTCTTCACATTTACAGAGTAAACAACAGGGCCCGTTTACACACAGCTTGGATAGATGGTCTTTTCCACCGCAGTGCCTGCAAAGTTTAGTTCTGTCAGGGCCCGAGCACACGGACGCTAAATGGCCAATCTGCCAACACCTGAAGCAGCGCTTTATTTCTGTTTTTTTTCGAACTCTGCAGCTGACGCATCCGATTCGAACATGTCCTACACGTAGTAGCTCAGCTGCGTGGCTATATGGTACAGACACCACCGCCGTCTGAGTACCCCCATAAGCTTGCCGCAAGGAACGAGCAATTAGTAGGTTAGTCTCCTTTAGCTCGAGGTGTGTTCTCAGAGCCTCTAATACTTCATCCTTTGAAGTGACCTCATCTATATCTTTAATCTCCAATGTAATGAGATTACTCGGGACCGAAGTGGATGCGCTATGGCCAACCTTAGATTCAACAATGCGTGCCAACTCATGTGCATCTTTGGCTGTCCGTTCCAACTGAAGTACAAGGGCACCGCTTGCATTTCTACGTATCCTGTTAACCTCATTCTTGACATGTGATAACTCCGGGTCATTCTTTATTTGTCGCAGTACCTCCGCGTATGTAACTCCTTCATTGGCCTTAATCAAAATGGAGTTAGGCCTATTTCGTCCATTAAGCCTGCGTGTACTAGATAATTCTTTGTCTTTGCCTTTGGGCTTCTTACGCTTGATGGTCTGCCATTGATTTTCTTTGGCTTCAGACTTGCCTGTAGGTACTCCGACCGACTCTAGTGGTCTCCTTGAGCCCAATGGTGGTTCTTTCGTCCTTTTGCCACCTATGGTTTTAGGAGTGGAAACCATCGCTTCTGCTGCGCTTCGTTTGGTGTCAGAGCGTAGACTCGGCGTAGTCTGAGTCACCACTTCATGTGTACCAGGACGTTGATACTGTAATAGATCATCCTCTGCCATACTAATGCATTTATATGAGGCATTAATGGAACGAGCAAGATCCTTAATGGTCTTGTGTACGTTATGCCTATCTTTGACAAAATCCAACAATTGGCTGATCTTCTCACCAAGTCGCTCCAGGTGATTGTTTCTGCGCGTGATGGAGATTTCTCGATCCGTTGTTTCTTGATCCATCATGACATCTCCTTTAGTACCCAGTATACTATCTATGATTATGTTTGATTTGCCCTCCCCAGAATCCGAGGGGCTACCACCGACCATAGAGGCTTGCACTCTATCGGAATCGGTGAGGAGATTGACGGGTCTTGCCGGAGTTACTCCCTGGGGTATATCCTTGTTTATATCAAACATTAGTCTTAATTGGCCTTACGTTCGGGAGGCCCTCCCTATTAGCATTTTCTGTCCGCCCTGAGTATTTTATTTCCTCAGTGCCCTCTACAAATTGTAGCGAGCCATCCCCTATCCGCAACCTGGGAAGGCGTCAGATGGGAGAAAGCAACAAAACTCCACACTGGTGTGTGTGTGTGTGTGTGTGTGTGTGTGTGTGTGCATATTTATATATATATATATATATATATATATATATATATATATATACCCGCAGATCTTTCCAACATCTTTCCACATCCAAATATTATTATATGGTCTTAAGTGCTGTACGGTCATATGCAAAATATAGTATAGCAATCCCATATTGCGTTTTAGCATAGTGAATAATGCGTTAGCTTGCGAATCGTAGGGTCGTGGGTTCGATACTCAGCGGAGTTCGGAATTTTTTTCATTGAG
Organism: Sycobia sp. Sy_11; assembly: GCA_018907035.1. Classification (NCBI taxonomy): domain Eukaryota; kingdom Metazoa; phylum Arthropoda; class Insecta; order Hymenoptera; family Epichrysomallidae; genus Sycobia; species Sycobia sp. Sy_11. Next base: position 659,396 of record JACCIC010000156.1, on the reverse strand, counting down.
ATAAAATAATTTTTTCGTTCAACAGAGGTGCTTAACATTAAAATTTACAATAATTAATGTAAAAAAATATATTAATAATTATTAATTATTAACTGTAAATCGTAATACGTAGTAATGCATATAGAAAATAATTTATAAATTCTAATTAATGGTATGCGTCACCTAAATACGTAAATATATTTTTTTATTTTAAATAAATAAATATTAAAGAGTTAAAAAATTATTCACTTAATCGAGGAAACAAAATTAGAATAATTTATTATTGGCTTAATTTCTAGATTTTCTGACTAGATTTTGCCTAGTTTCCAGCTTGGTATACCTACCAAAATCTAAGCTCGTTCCATATTAAGAATGCTATTAAAAGTGGGACAAGTCGGAACTAGGATCAGACTAGATTTCCCCTCTGGATCCAAACATTTAATAAGGAAAACTTACCCGATACTAGTTAGATTCGAGAATGAATTTCCACACGGGTATATGTCAAAAAAATTTTTAAATTATATTTTCATAGTACTTTATTCCCACGTTATAAATAACTGAGCGCATAGATACACTTTTAATAAGCAACTTTTTTATTGATTAATAATAAGTTATAATTTTGAAACTTACACTAATTGTTACTCATATATATTTACATATACTTGACTATGTAAAAAATGATTTCAAAACTTTCTTTTGTTTAAATTAAAATTAATTGAATATAATTCTAAAATATCATTTTATTATAGGGAATCTATACATATTTATTTTTTCTGTTACTTAATTAATAAAATAAACTTTTGACAAAAACTGTTAAGCCAACCTGAATTCTGAAACTTAAACGAATTGGTAGTCATACATATTTACATATACTTGACTATGTAAAAATTGATTTGAATACTTTCTTTTCTTTAAATACTTGCTTTATTTTATGCTATCGAAGAAAGTAGTTTTAGAGATTTCACAAATTTTTAAGTGTTATATCTAGTATATTTATATTGTGAAATGTCATTTGATTTCTGTCGCAAATAATGTATGTTTTCTTATTTGATTAAGGAAAGAATACTAGATGTACTATTACTAGAAGTATCATTAATAAAACTTATTTTCATTTATGTAATTTATGCAAATAGAATACATTCAAGACAATTGGTCTCAGATTATAAGGAATTCGAACATACTGTATTTGCTTTATTTTATACTATAGTAGAAAATAATTTTAACGAGATAAAAATATACATTAATTTGAATTATGACACGAAATATCAAGTTACTATTTTTTATCTTCTAGTTGTCTTATAAATTTATACAAACCATATATCTAAAATTTCTTAAAACTCATTTTTAACGAGTTAAATATATATGTTATTTTTATAAAAGAGCATGATTTTAATGAGATTAAAAACATTTTTATGTATTATTGAAGAATATTTTATTGTACTATAAACTTTCTTTTAATATCAAAAATATTTAGACATATAAGATCTGATTTTGAAATAATACAGGAAACTCCGTGTGGAAGTCGCAGACAGACATCTGAACATTGTATGCCACCATCTGAACAGCAATCTTCTCGTACAAGTATAGTCCCGACACATTTGGACATCGTATTCTACCGTCCGAACACGAAAATCCACGTGGAAGTCGTCGATAGACACCTGGATATCATGTTCTACCATTTGAACACGACATTATAATCTGTAGTACCCAAGTGTATATATATATATATATATATATATATATATATATATATATATATATATATAAATTAAACTCGTCTTCGTGGCGCTATCGATCTACATGATTTAGACATTTGCTGCTGGCAATTACACATATCTAGTGAGTATTTACCGGATGGACAAAATTAAATTTAGAGTTAATTAATCAATCAAAAAAATGCAACACTGAAACGAAAATATAACACTCTTTGAATTCTAGCCCATGATCAGACAACGTACTTAATATAATGCTCACAAAACTCTCCCAATTAGCTCAAATATATTTGTTGAAATTGTACAATCTGATTTGAACAAAAAATAGTCTTCCAAAAACTGGCTGCACGCAACACTAATTCTCATTCCTAAAGAAGGTAAAATTAAATGTAGTACAAAGGCTTATAGACCCATAGCACTAACTTGCTGTATATGAAAGCTCTTCGAGAAAATAATTATTAATAAGCGACTCCGGTGATTTTTGAAATAAACAATATAATTTCAGATAGTCAACATAGGTTCAGACAATTCAGATCTACTAATGACTATTTAATCAATTTTCAGTCGAACAGCTGTTAGTAATCCAATAATAAACAACACTTAATAGCGATATGTATCGATATTCAAAAAGCATTGTTACAGGGCAGACGTCGCTGAAAATATATGATACTTGAGGGCCTTCTTCACGTAGTTTCTCTTTATTTCTAATAGAGCGCGTGAAATAAAAGTGTACTTTATATATATTTAGAAATGCCCGTTTATGTGTATGAGTAGGAGTGTGAGAGGAAGTTAAAATACACTGGAATATCCCCACACACGACAGCTCACTACTACGCCAGCTTACCCCAGAAGGATGCGGAGTCTGAAAACGAAAAATGACAGAGAAGACGGCAGTAGCAAGCAGCCACGCTATGACGGCATGACGCACAAGGCGAGGCTGTTCAACATGGCGATTCCTCGATCGGGCCAGACTGGGCAGCCACACCCCGGCACTAGACGAGGAACGAACACACTGCAGAAAGTATATATATAGATATACTGAACAAGTAAATTCGAATATGCCGCATAGCAGAATACGACGACGCCGACATGATGACCGACATATAACAACATGAGACAGGGACAGTGGCACGCATTGAAGGAAGGAGCGACTGAAGGCGCTGATTGGTTCGCGACAATGAATATCGATGAAGACGGTGAAGAAGAGGCAGATCAAGCTAAGCCGCTATTATGAGCACTTTTGCGAGCACAACCGAAATCGTTTCGTTACAGTTTCATCGAAACAATTTGCGTGGGTGTCGGGCAGAGAGAAGCAGGAGAGCGTGGATGTGAAAAAGGGGTACGTAGTTGCCGTCATACTGAGGCAGGAAGAGCGAAGTGGAGTCAACGGAGAGAGAGGTATAGAAGAGTAGTTGGTGCAAGAGAGAGATGGAGAGAGAGAGAGAGAGAGAGAGAGAGAGAGAGAACTAGAGGTGCAGCGGTGAGTGAGATAAGAAGAAAAAGGAAGAGAGGCACTGTGGGAGAAGAGAGAAAGAGGAGAAAGGAGGCAGAAGATTGCGCTCAAGGGTACGCCCTCGCGCGAAACACCTCAGGAGAAGCAGCGTCGATGCCGGTAAGTGAGCTGCGGCCAATATATACTTATTGTATTCCGTGATTGTGTCTGTGTGACCGGCGGTGTGAGGGGCGAATATCGGCGTCTCGGCACGTGCAGACGTTCCGCCTCGGGAACATTAGCGTGGAAACGAGTCCGCCGGGACGAAGTCAGCGGACAGTACGAGCCAACCACGTCGCGCCGTAACCGGGCGAGATTTTGGGAGAGAGGGGAGCAGTGCGAGGGGTTGGCACCAAGGAGAACGGTAACGGGAACAGCGTGAGGCGGCCATTTCGGCAGTGCGAGAGAGGGCGCGAGCGGGATTGAGTGTCCGTGAGATGACGTATTTATAAAATGAAATGTATGTATGATCACCATTATGAAGATTTGAACCGTAAGGTCCTTCCCGCGGTTCTTTTTCTTAAATACCCCATTTGAGAAGACTATCGGAGATTTGGAACGAGCTGGTGGTGAGGAGAACCTGCACTCATCGAGTTAGATAATTACCATCATCACAAATCTTTTTGAATAAACGTTTATACTTATTTGTTAATCGTGCATTATTACCTTTAAAATAAGCACTTTTTTCACTTTGTTCCGTTATGTGTGGAGCAGCATTCCTATTAAGTTATATGCTAATATGCAACTTTTAACGAAATAAAATTATCTTAAATATTATATTAAATAAGAACACTTAAATACGGGGCGTACGATCGAGCCATAAGAAGGTAGGTTCTATGGTTAATCACCCTGTCACAGTATACGATATATTATGGACGAGAAGAATATCACATATACTTATAAAACATCACTTTACTGGAAATATGCTAAAATTCATGAATACAGTTTTGAAAAATAAAACAATCCATGTCTGTGTCAATGAGGAATACTTAGAACTGCATGAAATTTCAAATGGAGTCCCTTAAGGATCAGCACTAAGTATCACACTCATTATCATGGCCATAAATGCAGTCTCTAACCTTATCACCCCTGCCGCAACTCACTTAATATTCGCACATAATTGCATAATTTTTCCCGCTAGTAAAAATATTAGAATAGCGTAAAAGTTTCTATAGCCTATCTTAACTAAACGAATCAAATCAAAGTGTATTTGAGTTCTCTCTTATTAAAACAATAATTATCATCTTTTTGATAAATCAAATCATTAATCTTGACTAGCAAATCACTATCAAAATTAAACTACTTGGACTGATATTCGACTGCCAAAGGAGCTGATTTGAATACATCAAATAACTCAAAAATAATAGTATAAAAATGATTGAATAAAAAAGTACTGGGGTACTGAATATTCAGTATTTATCATAACATATTCGGCTCTAATTAAGCTAAGCTAGATTACGACTCAATAGTATACAATTCAACTTCCAAACATATATAATATCTCGTTAACTCCATACACAACACAGGCACAAGAATTTCGATCGGTGTCTTCCAAATGAATGCCCAACTAATGCAGTTCTTAATGAATCTATATTGTCACCGCTACATATCTGAAGAATGTAACTAAGCCACTCATATACTTCCCAATTAGCATCAACATCCGAAAATCCAATCTATGTAAATACTTTTAGTTATTAACCTTTAAAGGGCCAGAAAGCCGATACATCGGCGCAAACACATAATGCTACCACTTTATCCTTGTAAATTGATACGCTAAGTTCGTATTTGAAGTTGCTTTGACCTCATCACTTCAGAGTCAAAGTCAATGAAAGTCATTTAAAGGTCAAACCTAGCAATATGGTTTGAATCATTGAAAAAGATATATGTTTATGTTTTTGGGACTCACTGAGTTCGGGATTTACGTCATTTTGACCTCAAATATAAAGAGAGATGAAGATTTCTCCAAGGTCAGGTTGAGAATATATCCAGGGAAATATTTAAAATTGGATTTTAGATTTTGAGAACGCTTGACACCGAATTTTCTCATTCAACTAATCGCATTTCTGTCAATATCATTATTCAGATAAATTTCTGAATCTATTCTCGTGAAAGTAGTTTGCGAGTAAAATTGTAGAAATACTTTTTGCTAGAAACGTATATATCATCATAATTTAAATCGTACAATTATAACTAGAACTTAAACAATATAGCACCAAAAAGAAACAAGGAAATAACTCCGAAGTACTTCAAACTACCTACAATAGTAAATTTATTTCAGGCAATAAATAGAAATTCAGTCAAGTCATAATCAAATAAAAAATAGTTTTAGTGACATCAAAAATAGACATATAAAAACTATATATTTATTTATTGACAGATCTAAATCTGATACAAGAACTGGCTGCGTAGTAGTATCGCTAGACCAAAAACTTCAAATCAAACTTCCAAACGAATTCTCTACTTTCTCAACTAAAGCATTTGCAATATTTTGTTACCATCATATATAATAAATCTTCTGAACACATCTCCTTCTTTACTTGTACCGATTCCAAAATCTAATACAATCTCTGCACAATTTCAACTCCAACAATTCAATATTTAATGAAATAAATTATCACGCATCTCAATAAATCAACCAAAATATAATTCTTAAGGACACCTGCTCATTCTGGAATCCCTGAAAATAGTATTGCCGATACAGCAGCCCAAGAAACAGCTGAACTAAATTCCAAAAGATTAAACATAGCAACGTCTCAAATTTGTGCTCATGCCCAAATAGAATAACATTACAAGCAACAGAAATATATTGGACTAATACAAGAATAATAATACGAAGAACGTGAAATCACAAATACAGGAAATAAAGACCAATTTCTCAAACCAATTAAGATCTTGAACATGAGTAGAAAAACCCAAGTAATAATAACAAAACTGAGTATAGGACACACAAACCTAACACACACCCACCTAATCACCAAAAAATAATAGAAATGGCACTATCTGTAACGCACCAATGACAGTTGAGCATATTCTATGCCACTGTAAAAAGTACGACAAAGAAAGAAAAATATTTAATATCCCCAAAGTCATTTCTAAGATCTTTTCCAACTTAAACTCAAACTCTAATGCACTAAATTATATAAAAGAAAGTGGTTTGACAAGTCTAATTTAATGTTACTTAATAAAATTACATACCATTTGTAGAACTTCTTCACACTAGAAACAATATGCGTGCATTTTGCCGCTCCCTACTTCACAGTCAATTCTCTATCTAGAAGAAAATTACAAATATATAAATGAAATTCATTTAGATATAACATATACAATTATAAAAAATTATATAAGAGTGAAATTATACTATGTATATTATGTATCAGTGTCCACCCGGTTAGTCGGGACTTCACATGGTTAATGTAATCTTAAATTAAAATAAAAAAGTCTTTCTTATTAGACTTTATTAAGTAATTACATTCTAACTTTCGCATGAAGCAATGAATTCAAATATACTATTCTTTGTTGTCTTATACTGATTTCAATTATTGGTTATCAACTAAAGATTCTAATCTAATTATTTATGAAATAAAAAAATATAGGTTACTTTGTTAAATTTTTTTAAAAATTTATGTAAAGTTAAATTCATAACTTATTCGAAACTTTAATTTATGGAAAGTGCACATAATGTATGTGTGGTGAGTGAACACTCCTGGAGGTCGTAAAACATCTGTTTAATTAGTATTATTACGCTTAATTAAGACTTCACAAGCATAACATTGTATGAGAATGTATAATCTATTGTCGATGAATTTAATGTGCATTATATGTATAAGGTATGTTGGATTATTTAGGCCTTGCCTAAATAATGTTTTAAAAAATTACTTGAAAAAGAAATAACGATAAATTCTAATACAATTGTAAACTGAGTCTAGACTGTTCTACTACCATGTGCCTCGACAATCATTGCAATAATATATATCACAGATGATTTTTTATATGCTGGTGTCTCTATTCTTTTTCATAGTTCTACGTAGCGAAGATTTATGTGTTTATTGTTCAGATATGTAGAGTTTTAGATTTATTTGCTATAATAATGAAGGAGTTCAGAACTCTTGATTTTGAAACAATTTAGTTACTCAATTTGGACACTCGTCCTCGTAGACAGTCGTTCCTTCCTCATATTAAATAAATTCAGTAAGTCTGATATTTTACTTTCTAATATTCCATACCACGATATATAAAATTTTAATAAAATTTACAGCGTGCGCATTAAAATTAAATTAAAAATTATGAACTCGATAAAAATTTACGAACTATTACTATTACTAAAATTATTACTTGAAACTATTTCTTACAATTATGAGTAATGTCAACGAAGTTACATAAGAATTTATAATAACTATATTAATTTTTAGCAGGGGTATATTTTATACCTAATTTCCAGCTTGATTTATGATAGATTTGAAACATAATTAATTTAATTTATACGATGCTAACTATTATGGGCATTAAATATCTAAAACATAAATTTGGAAAAAGTATTTATAAATCGGTCGTAATGACTGAAAAAAATATTTCATATATTTCTAGTTGCTATCGATTATCAATACCTTCTTTCGAGACTTCTTTTTAACAAATTACCTTCTCTATTTTTAAAAATGTTTAGTATTTCTACGAGGGTTTTGTTTCTTCTGTTACTTTGAATATGTGTTTTTGAGAAATAATGTTTGTACAGAGAACAAAATATATGTATTTTGATCAGATCTATAACTCGAAAGATATAAAATTACGTGCGCTGTGATTGACTAATTCACTTTTGTCCTGATAAATTACACTTAGTTAGGGTGGCAAATCTTTTCAGAAGACATATTTTAGATACATTTCTAAACCTGTTTTTTAGGTTTCATACCCATAACAGTTAGTATCGCATAAATGTTTTTTAGATTATGTTTAAAATCTTCAAATCTACCTTAAAAGAAGCTTCAAACTAGATATAAAATATAGCCCTGCTAAAAAATTCATATCGTTATTATGGATTCTTATATCAATTCAAATATAAATTCATTGATTTTAATCAATATTTTAATTATAATTTGTACATTTTAAATAACTTAGACGCACGCTCTATACTTTTTACATATGATACACAGTTAACGCATCTATAATAGTTTATTACACATCTGTATACAATGTTATACTTAGGAAGGCTTAATCAGGGTTATATAGTAACCACAGTGGCGGATCCAGGGGGGCAATGGGGGCGTTCGCCCTCCCCCCCCCCCCAAAGGCCGCAAGAAAGTAAATTTCGAAAAACAAGTTTCAAATGTGCATTAAAAAAATTTTTCATCAACTTTTCATAATAAGCTTTTTGAAGAATAACAAAAATTTAAGGAGAGTTCCCACTTTAAAATGGAAATATACATTTTTTGTTTTGCATTCTTATAATTTATTCGATCAAATTTCGGTAACATACATATAGAGTTATATAGTATAAAAAACTTGGCGAATTAAGTGCAAATATTCCACATGCGATCAATACTACTGTGACGTCCAGCCGAAGTTGGTGTCACCCGGAAAATCCTAACGGCGATTTAATGCCGTTAGTTACCGGCGAATTGCCCCCTTAAATTTCGGCCAACGCCTTCGCGTATTGAAGCCGGGGATACGCGGGGCAGATCGCGGATACTTTTCTCGCGTGGGCGCGGCGCGACGCGGTGCGGTTCGACGCTGGTTACGGCCACGTCCGGGTGGCTCTTACCCCAACGTGTAGGATTCGGAGCGGTGACGGCTCCGATATCCCCTAAAGGTAGCAGCAGCACGCTTTCGTCCTCCCACTATTGCCTTCGGCCGTCGCGCTTATTTTTAGCGGAGTCTACAAGTCCAGCGACAGCTTTCTGTCTCCTAGACTCGTGTCTCCTGCTCTAAAAACAAGCACGCATATCGCGGAAGGAAAGGTATTAGAAAAAAACTTTCTAATATCGAATCCTTACTTTATTAGATAGCTTGGATGTAAGTACGGTACAAGAATTTTGTTTTACTCGCTACAAACGCGACCGGCAGTCTGCTTTTCGCAGTCCAGCGGGCCCGTATTTATAGCTGGAGCGCGAAGCCGCCGAATTTTTCTCCGCTGGGAAAATACATGGTAGTGGGAGAGATGAAGGGACGTTTTTTTATTATAGAAATGTTGTACTTCCCTTAATATCGTACAAATATTATTATGGTTATCGCATTCTCTTTCATTTTAAAATACGCTCGACAAAGACTTTTCATATAAACTACATGGAAACCAACCTAGGCGTCGTCGTGAATTATAAATTACTAACATTATTTAATATTTAATAGAATATATAAATATAATTATAGAAATAATAATAATTGATTAATTATAACACTATTATACAATAACATACTCTTATGAACTAGTATATTTTATGATGGTGAATCTGCCTTCAAAATTTGAAGACTAATTAAAAATAATAATTGTAATAATAATGATAATATTCATGATAATAATAACAATCTTAATTATAACGATCCTGATAATAATATTCAAAATAATAGTAAGATAAATACGCATGATAATAATTAACATAATAACAATAATAATGATTAAAATAATAATAATAATCGTGAGTCATGGTAATAATAATACAATAAGATAAACACTCATAATAATATTTAACTTTATAACCCTAATAATAATAATAATAATAATAATAATTAAAACTATAATAATAATCATGATTCGCAAAATATGATAAACACTCATGATAATAATTAACTTTATAACATTAATAATAACAATAATAATAATTAAAACTATAATAATAATCATAATTCGCAAAATAAGATAAACATTCATGATAATAATTAACTCTACGTCATTAATAATAACAATAATAATAATAATTAAAACTATAATAATAATAGTAATTCGCAAAATAAAATAAACTCTCGCGATAATAATTATAATTATTTTAACATTCGAACATAATATTCCTGGAGACATCGAAGCAGAAATTATATATTGAAATATTATTTAGTTATGTGAATTCCTTTTAGAATTCTTAATTTTCTTCAGGGTCGTTCTCGGTGATTTTCGTCTCAAAATTCGTCAGTGTATACAAAAGGGGAAGGGGGTCGTAAAAATCGCATTAGCGCGCCCTCCGCTTCGTCCTGAGTTTTCCGCGGGGGAAAGTACGATCGGCGGCAGGGGGGAGAGGCATTTCGGTCCGCATCGTATTACGGCGGGCCCGCAGCCAGGCAGCCTCGTTTGGGCCGCATCTGATTTTTATTGCGGGGGGGGTGCGCTGTTCGGCATTTGACATTGTCATTTTCTCCAGTTCCTAGGGATATGAAAATTTTGAGAGATTCTCATTTCTTCTTATATATATACGTGTATATATATATGACCTTTTTTTATGATGGACAGTGCCATCGCGACGTTGCCAAATGCTCGCTCCTTTTCTTCCTTCTTCCTCTCTATTTCTATTTCACTCTCCTCCTCGCTCGAAATCCACGTACATTCCCGGGCTTAAAAAACTGCAAGGGAATGACCACTTGTGTAAACACTTATACGCATATCCATATACATATAGACACATACGTACATATACATATATACGTATATATATATATATATATACGTATATTATATTATATAGATATATGTATATTCATACATAGATATATCCGATATAGTTGCTGGACGCAACACTACTTTTTTTGCTTAAACACTCTTTTACTCTTTTATTATTATTTTATAGAAGTTCCTTTTCATCATACATTTTTTTGACTTTTGTAAGAATCCGTAAGAATATATAGGTTGTAAAAAAATAGTACATTCAAACTTGATTTCCTCAAAATTTTCCAGGTAAAATTATTAAAATAACGATATCATCGGACTTATTATACCTTAATTAATAACTGAGGGCTAATGGTATATGCATAACTTCTGTCAATGAAACCTTTTTAAAGCACACAGACATCCATCGATAATCCTATATCAATTTATAGAATCCCTGCATGCAGGGGTCATATTAGTTCCACCATGATGCAGTAGGTGGCAACGTATTTTTATAGCGTCCATGATTCAACTAACCACATTACATGCTTAAGTACGAGCATTAATTAGCTCTGAAATCGAAAAAACCTCATACCTATCTGTCAGCATGGGTTCCGCACAGGGCACAGCACTTGTCACCAACTTCTCAGAGTTACGGAACTCATTGCTGACAACATGAACAGACGGCTGCACACAACGATACTGCTGTTAGATGTCCAGCAAGCCTTCGACAGGGTATGGCATGACGGGCTCGTCTTCAAGCTCATTGCCAATGACACTCCCCATTATTTGATCGGGATAATAAAATCGTTCCTATCAGACCGATTTATTCGAGTTAGGGTAGGCAACTCCCTTTCCGCTCCAAAGGCCAACTCAGCCGGCGTCCCTCAAGGGTCTAAGCTCTCCCCCTACTTTTTACTTTTTTCTGCCATGATCTTCCCATACACGATACAATTACCACGGCACTCTACGCGGACGATATTGCCCTTATAGACGCCACTAAAACAATCCGCCACAGCACCTCAAGGCAAAACAGATTTCTCCCACACCTCATCAACTGGTACTCACGGTGGAGACTCTCCATCAACGAGAGCAAGTCCAGTGTAATCTTCATCTCCCGTAAAAACCGTATCCCTCCAAAAATAACGATCTCAGGATCCTCCATCCCGTGAAGCCAATCGGTCAAATACCTCGGAGTGACGTTCGACAGGAACCTATCCTGGAACAAACACCTCCGCCTCACCAGGAAGAAAATGCTAGAAGCCTTCTTAAAGCTCAAACCTTTCTTCCATAGCAAAACCCTGTCACCTAGAACAAAGGCCAGAGCCTTCTCCGCCATCATCAGGAGCATTGCCACATACGCCATCCCCATCTGGGGGTCCATCCCCCTAGAAAGACTTCAGCGATTCCAAGGCACCTACATGAGGCTGTTACGCTCTTCCCTGAACACCTCTTGGTACTTAAGGAACACTTAAGTACTTAAGGAAACTAACCTTCTTGCTCTCAACGATTACGCGAACAAATTCGCCAAAAATCTGAGATATTCAATTAAACAGCACCCGAACTCAGGAATCCAATCACTGAATAGTATCCGTCCTAAATTGACGGATCGCTACAGGAGGCCTTGCCACCTGATCAGCGATTCGTAACCCCATCAGTCACTACCGGCCACTCCGTGCTTCGTTTTCGTACGTAAGCCTCTGCCCCCAAGAAGGCAGAGCCCCTAAACTCACCAATTCCTCCCCTATCCACATCTCACTCCTACTCCCCCACCCCCTATACCATTCCGTTTAATAATATTTTATCCCAATAGGTAAAGGGAATTATACTTCCGGGTAGGAATCCCTGCGGGGAGGGGTTTTAGTCGGTAGGCATGCGAGCAAAGGTTCCATGAATCCGACACTATCACTCTTAGAGAGGTGTCTTTAGAAGATTTCCCCTCCCCGCGTCACAAAAAAAAAGCTCTGAAATCGTTGTTTAGTAATTGTCAGTATCATATTTAATAGGACTGATATTGAAATTGCATAATTCTTTAAATCCCTTGAGATTTGATAAAATACAAATTTTCATAAGATTGTATATACTAATGGCTTTTATTGCCTTCTGGAAGTAGATTGAATAGTCTAACCTTTTATGTCGTCGTCTTTACGAACGTAAATCAGAAGGTTTCACCATATTTTTCTTTTATTTCTTGTATTATTTCTTGCACCAAAGAATTGTGTAAACCAGCTGCTCATAATTTTAAATATGTCATCGCAATTTAGTAATAATACTCAAAGTAAAATTTCAAAATATTTTAGCCGCATTGCTCCCAAAAAGCCACGACTAGATGACTCAAGAGAAATTGATATAAATAACACAGAAAAATGTATGACCAAAGAAAATATTTTTATATTAGATAATAAGCCAAATGAAGATATAATTAATATTATAAATAGTTTTTGTTATACATGCATCAATGTTAATAAAGAATCTCTTGACATTGGAAATTATATTGGAAGTATAGTGGAGGATTTTAAGAAAAAAAAATGACCTCAAATCACTGGACTCCACCTAAACAATATAATTTTCCTTACTCCATACAGAAAAAACAAGAAAAGCCAAAAAAGAGCTATGCTGGTAAAAAGTATTTAGAATCTTACGACTGGCTGGTTTTCTCTGATGTAAAATAGGTTACTTTTGTAAACATTGCACTCTTTTTATAATTGAAAACATGGGGGATTATCGTCAAAATGTTCCATTAAATACATTAGTTACGCAACTCTTAAGAGCCTTTGCTAAGCTTTTAGGCAGATGATATACGACTGAGGCAAGCATACAACGATTATCACAAATCTGCTGTCACAGCAGCTAAATTATTTTTGAAATCTGAAGAAAATCTTGAGGTAAATATAGTAAATCGGCTTGTTAATCATACACTTCAAAAAATAAATGAAAATCGCCAACGTTTAATACCTATTATTGATAGCATAATCTTTCTTGGGCATTAAAATATTCTAGTTTGAGCACATCGTGATGACAGACCAATCAATATCGGTAGCACTATAAATAAAGGTAATTTTAGAGAATTATTTAAATTACGTGTTAGAAGTGGAGATGTTCAACTAGTCAATCATTTAGAGCAGACTTTTTGAAACGCAATGATCGAACAGCATGATGGAGTTTTACAATTTTGATGTTTACTTCATAAAATCATAGAAACACTTGATTCTGTACCATTATGGCAAGATGTTCAAACATCTACAAAAACTAATACTCAATGAATTTCTCTATGTGATAGCGAATTGTTAGTCAGCCTTGTTTGTCTGTTAGAACTGCTCAGTTGCGCAATTCAATTAAGTCGCTTTTTTAAGAGAAGTCAGATCGATCTAAAATCTGCGCAAAATTTGCTATATGATGTGTTAAAAGTATTACAAAGAAAGCGTGAAAACTGTATCGAAACATTTTCTACTGTTTTTGAAAAAATTATTGGCATGGCAAAAGAATTGGAAGTGAAAATAACAATTCCTCGCCTAATAAAGAGGCAAAATTACCATCAAATTTATCCAGGCGCTGATCCTGAAAAATATTATAGACAATCATTTTACATTTCAATATTAGAAAATGTAATACACGATCTGAAGTTTCGTTTGCCTAAAGAAACGATGGAATTATACAATTTATCAATTTTATTTCCTGAGTCGATTACCTTGAAAGAGAACAATTTGATTAAAAAAGTAGTCTCTAATCTTGCAGAAAAATATTCAATGTTTTTAAAAGAATCTTTAGCAATAATAAAGTTAAAGATCATTACTGAATTAGAATCATTGAAAGAAAAATGTACAAGAGAAAAGTACGTTTATTATACTGCGATTCGTTTGCTTGAACACTGCGATCATGATGTGTATCCCACTATACATGTTCTTCTGAAAATTTAGTAACGTTATCTGTTAGTGCTGCAATAGGCGAGAAAACATTTTCAACACTGATAAAACTGAAAACATGGCTAAGATCAATTATGAGTGAAGATAGACTCATAGGGCTTAAATTATTGAATATACATTCGGATATACTCTATGCTAGATAGATTTGCTAAAACTGATTATAAACATAGATTAAAATTTCTATTATGAAGAAAAAAAAATATATTTATATATATGAGGTTCTGAATAAACTTGCGTAAAATTCGTACATATGTAAAAAATATGTAATAATTTTTAAATATTTCAGAATGAAATGATGCATTATATTTTTTCAACTTAAAAGCTGTATTCATATTACTAGTAATCAATTATCACTAAATTAGCTTACAAATCCATCATAACCTCCTTTGATGCAATCCATAATTTTTTAAACTAAGTAACGGACGCAGCTTGCTGAAAATTTTTAGTAGTCTTCCGATAGATGGAAGTTCATGAGATTAGTGTTGCACGGTAAATCAAAAAGTCGGAATCACTTATAAACCTTCTACACACTTATAAATATGATATACAGAAATCGTTAAAAAATATTTAAGATAACGATTTTCCAAACTATCAAACGAAACGTTTATTATAAAACATTCTTTCACGCCTTTACATGTCTGATTTTTTCGTTTTCTCCTATTGAAGTTGGAATATTTCCGTTTTCATAGTTGAAAAGAATATTTTCCATCTTTCTATCATGTTTGAACGTATTTTTCAATAAATGGTATGATATCCTAATAAAACTTTTGATTATACAAATTTTATTAAAATTA
The DNA here is from genome assembly GCA_018907035.1 of Sycobia sp. Sy_11. Taxonomy (NCBI): domain Eukaryota; kingdom Metazoa; phylum Arthropoda; class Insecta; order Hymenoptera; family Epichrysomallidae; genus Sycobia; species Sycobia sp. Sy_11. Next base: position 643,938 of record JACCIC010000156.1, on the reverse strand, counting down.
ACATTACATTTGTGTTTGGAATCATCCCCCCCCCCCTCCCAAAGGCCACGGTTGGATCCGCCACTAACTAAACTACACTAAAAAGAACTTCAGAATGATTACAAAATTTTTAAACATATAAAATTATATTATTTATTATATAAATAAATAGGATAGAATCTTTAATTAATAACCAATAATAGAAGTCGCTATGAGACATCAAAGAATAGTATTTTTGAATTAATTGTTTAATGCGAAAGTTTAAATATTATATTATAAAAGGAAAACACTTACAAAACTAATTTATTACCTATAATTTATAGAATGACAAAATCGAATAAAAAAACATACTTTATTATTCCGTTGTACTTCTTTCAAATTGCTAGTTTCTGAATCTAATGATTTTTTGTTTATGAAATAAACAACATAATGTTTGAATATTTTATAAATTTTATTTGTGAACTAAATCTTTCATTTACTAGCCAGAAACGAGGTTATCAAAAAACTAGAAGATTTGCCTACGTTCTAGCCACGATGGTTGATTCTATTTTTACTACCTAGTAATTACTTTCAAGCCTATTCAAAATTATTGGATTTCTATCAGGGTCCCTATATATTTTATGTGAAAATCGCTTCTCCCCAGTTCCTCTCGTATTCATGACTACATAATAATATATTCATTATCTAGATTGCGCATATATTGTGTAGATATATATATATATATATATATATATATATATATATATATATATATATATAATATTAGATGTTATATTATATCTATTATCTTGGCATTCTTTCAGTACACCCAAGCATTTCGAAGTGTGCCTTTTAATTGTACCTTTGACGCATCGTCGCAGATAAGAATATGTAAACGAAAGTAGAGCTAAATTCCCGTAAATATTATACAAACAAATCTATTTTGAATTACAATTTGAAAAGTGGAAAGCGAGACAACAAGCATAAAAAATGTAGCATCCTTAAAATGTCGAGTTTCGAACCAAACTGGGCCAGGCTAACATTGAAGGAAGTCATTTTGTGAAGTAGGATTACAACGACAAAATTCTCTTTATAAAGGACGAGACGAGACGTTCGGGCGAGGGGGGACGGGTAGATATCTTTATTATGAACGTATCTCAGTAGAAATTCAAAGGCAAACAAATTGTATACAGATTTCGGCGAGGACATGTAAATTGAGTTGAGAATAAAAGCTGCCTGAGTTACACACATCTTCCTTCCGAAAATATATTTGAATGATCATCAGATGATCCATCATCAAGAGAAGTTCGCTGCAATCAGAATAAAAAGGTGTACGAAATTTGAGGCGGAGCGGGAAGCAGTCTCTCCTTCGCTTGGTCAAAAAATACAAAGTAGCACATTGGTTTCGAATAACCGCCGCAGGAGCTGCGTAGGTATATCCTATTCTCATTTTAGATTCTTTATGCCCAGTTTATCCTTGTATTTTTTGCGACTAATGCTAAAACAGTTGAGAGTTTGGACTTGTATTTTTACTATAACGATATTTCTGTTTATCGCTTTATATTTAGTTTATATTGCTATGTATGCCAAAAGCGCTATGTCAAGCACAATATCAATTGATCTTTAGTTTCAAATCAAATATTGGATTACATATACATAATGTATTATTACAATAATGAAATGCCTGTGCTCATTATTAAGAATTTGAAAATATGCGAGTAGATTCATTTTATTGATTGTACGCAATGTTTATGTGGAAAAAACAAACATGTGCTTTAAACTATATTATAAAAAATAATTATTCGCTGTATACGCCTGGTAGAAATCAATTCCATTTTTAAACTATAAACTATATGCTTTGATAATAGGCATCTAGAAACAAGGACTTTATATTCGGTAGTAACAATAACTATATAAAACATTTTTTCTGGTCATTTCTACCAATATTCTTGATACTTATTTTAAAACCACTTTTTAGATGTTGAATACTTATAAAAGTTAGTGTTCATTTTTATGCTAATCTTACAACTGCTTTAAAATAAGTTTAAAACTAGGAAGTTCTATAGATATGTGAGCTAAAAATAATTGATTTTATTATTAAAAATTTTAATTAAATTCATTGACATTAGTCATTATTTTAATTAATAGATTATAAATTTTGACTCGAGTTCTTAATGATTAATGATACACAAGTTTCCATATTCCACACATAATTTCCACATTCGCATATAACATTATACTTATGAAGCCTTAATCGGACTTATAAATTACCTTCGGTAATTTTTTGCCACTTGTAGGAGTGGTTAGCAGCCAGACACGCAGTACGTGCCCTCTTCATATATCAATGTTTTTTAAATATAATGATCTGAATCTTTAAAGTTTTTTAAACAACTCAACTTAAAATATATATGAATTAAAAAAAAAGTTCATACGAAATTAAGTAGATTATAGTAGCACCACGAACGTGAGTTTTAAAACCGCTGCCAAGCGCTGCGGCTTTAGCAAGACTGTATAAAAGTATATTAATTATTTTATGAATAAATAGAATAGGACCTATAAATTACCAAAAATTCCAATAACTGTAAGATAACAAGTAATAGTATTTTTGAATTAATATTTTTATATGAAAGTTTAGATATGAAACAATATCATCAAAGGTAAACAGTTCTAAAACTATTTATTACCTATAAGTTTTAGGATGATAAAATCAAATGAAAAAAAAAAAACAGAATTTCTTATTTCTTTGTAATTTGTTCAAATTTTTAATTTATACATTTTATGACTTTTCTTTTATTCAATAAACAGCATAATATTATAATATTATTAAAAATTAATTTTTCATTGTAGTATTAAAACTTACATTCTCAATCCGCAAAAAAACTTTTAACAAAAGTAATATAGTTACCCGTGCAAAAATATACTCGGCATATCCCTAGTTCGAGCTAGATCCTAGTCAGTATTACTGATGATTTCATCATGTAGGTAATACTCGCCAGATCCGAATTAGATTCCCTACGATCATCTAATACACGTCTTATATTCATTACTACTTTTTCGACTTTATTCAAATTTCCTTATCTTTTATTGATGTTAGAAAGAAATACGTTTTCTTTAGTCAAAATTTTACAAGCAGGAAACTTAAGGAACTTATCAGGCTTTCTATCTTGGATCTAGTCAGATTTTCTTAACTTCTCCCTATGCTGAAAAGAATGATGTTTTTCTAGGCGGAATCTGCCAAGTAGTAGAATTAAGGAAATAGTTAGACTTTCTATTTTGATTCTAGATAGATTTCCTCAACTTTTTCTAATATTGGAAAGAACGATATCTTTTCTAGTTAAGACCTTATGAGTACAAAAATTACACACACACACATACACACACACGCGCGCGCGCGCGCGCACGCACGCACGCACGCATATATATATATATATATATATATATATATATATATATATATTGTAGATGGATTGTCAGGATGGTGGTAATAAATAAAAAAAAAATTCAATTTACACAATAATTAATCTATTGCAGATAAAGAAATACAATATAATGCAGGAATAATTACACTTGCATTCACACGTAACCTCTTACAACAAGTAACCTTCTCACTCGACGGCTAACAAAAATCTGCTCTCCCTTTTACAATAACTTAACTCTACAACTCGCTATTCCTTCAATCATAACAGTACATTCGACACGTTTACACCTGCGCGAGTACTCCTTAGCATTCTTTTACGTCTTGACACTCTTACGGGGTTTCCCTATCATTAGCTAGGTATTCCCCTCCTTTCTATAATTAAGTATACACCTCGGCCATTCTGACAATACAGCCGTCCTCGGCTGTTGCCCGATTATTTTTATTTATACGTGTTACGACTGATAGCAATGCAAAATCTTGAATTATGAATATATTATTGTTCATTTCGCAAATATAATTATTTACAATGTTCTTATTATCATTATTATTATCCTTAATTTGTTAATTCTTTATACAAAATATACGGTTTCATATTATCAGGAGAAATAACGCCATCATAAGGTATTTGAGTGACTTGAAACCCTTCCATATCGCCTACTACAGAACGATCGTGATCTAATACATTTTCACTTCATATGGGCCTTTAAATTTTGGAATAAGTTTCTTATTAACGCCTAGGTTAATATTATTTCTTAATAACCTTCTTATTAACCCCTTATGATTACATAATCGCCTTTTTTGTATATTAGCGCATCTTTTCGTTTTTTATTATAATAATTTTCATTTATTGCTTGACATGTTTCCATGCTGTCTGCCGCCTTTCTTCGAATTGCTGGCAGATTCCTCTCATTTATTTCTTTTCCACTAAATAATAGGCGCATGCAGTCGCTAATATCTCCCAATTGGTCTATCACAAATAGTAATCGACTTGGAGTTTCACTTGTTGCTCGGGATACCGTAATATTTAAAGATAATTCTACCTTCCCGAGGACTGCATCCCACGTTTTTGGCGTACTGCATAGCTTTGCGATCATTGGCGTGATAATCCTATTATATCTTTCTATCTGACCGTTGGCGCGAGGCGTACCCACCACGATCAGCACGTAATCTATTTTTTCCTCTTTCAAAAATTCTTTTAAATTATTTGAAGTAAAAGCTGTTCCGCGATCACTTATCAACCGCCTAGGTTTACTATAATTTATAAAATACTCATGTAGAAATTTATTCTCGAATCTAACTAGTATCGGGTGAGTTTTCCTTATCAAATGTTCGGACCCAGAAGGGAAATCTAGCCTGATCCTAGTTCCGATTTGCCCCACTTTTAATAGCATTTTTAATAGGGAACGAGCTTAGATTTTGGTAGGTATACTAAGCTAGAAACTAGACAAAATCTAGTCAGAAAATCTAGAAATTAAGCCAATAATAAATTATTCTAATTTTGTTTCCTCTATTAAGTGAATAATTTTTTGACTCTTTAATATTTATTTATTTAAAATAAAAAAATATACTTACGTATTTACGTGACACATACCATTTCATTAGCATTCATAAATTATTTTCTATATGCCTATTACGTATTACGATTTACAATAACAATTAATAATTATTAATAAATTTTTTATACACTAATTATTGTAAATTTTAATGTTAAATTTAATGTTATATATATATATATATATACACGCGCGCGCGCGCACTCATTTATTATATATATATACACGCGCGCACGCGCGCACTCATTTATTATATATATATATATATATATATATATATATATATATATATATATATATATAAATAATATCTAATTTTTATACACATAAGGTCTTGATTAGAAAAGACGTCGTTCTTTCCAATATTAGAAAAAGTTGAGGAAATCTAACTAGAATCCAAATAGAAAGTCTAACCATTTCCTGAATTCTCCTACTTGGCAGATTCCGCCTAGAAAAACGCCATTCTTTCCAAAATAGGGAGAAGTTAAGGAAATCTGACTAGATCCAAGATAGAAAGCCTGATCATTTCCTTAAGTTTTCTACTTGTAAAATTTTGACTAGTAGAAAAACGTATTTCTTTCTAACATCAATAAAAGATAAGGAAATCTGAATAAATTCGAGAAAGTAATAATTAATATAAGATGATTATTAGATGATCGAAGGGAAATCTAACTCGGATCTGGCAAGATTTACCTACATGAGGAAATGTCAGTAATACTGACTAGGATCTAGCCCGAACTAGGGATATACCGAGTATATTTCTGCACGGGTAGTCCCTTAAATGATTTATCGATTCTTCGGATTTTGTTGTTTTACAAGCATACAATTTTAAAAATTTTGAGAATGCGTCAATAACCGCGAACAAATGCTTATATCCCTTAGATGTTTTTTCCAATGGTCCCAAGTGATCTATATGTATTGTATGAAAAGGTAAATTTTCCTTTTCTATGCAATGCAAAAGACCCTCCTGTTTACCCGACAGTGGAGAAAATTCTATACAACGGAGACAATTCGCTATATATTCTTTAATTTTGCTTCTTAAGTTTGGAAATCAATACAATTTATTAATATTTCTTTCAATTTTATCGATACCAACATGTCCTAAATTGTCACGGCACGTACGCAGAATATTGTTCTCCATTGAACCCGGCACGTAAAAAAATAGCTGTTTCATTTTGTCTTTCTGATATACAAGTCCGTCGCCTAACTCAAAATTTTTCATTTCCGTTTTCTTTAATTTCTCGCGTATTTTTACAATAACTGGATCTCTGTTTTGACAAATTGATAACGTTTGTTCAAATGTATTACCCTCGATTACTAAAACGCTATGACACCGACTTAAAGCATATACATGACTCATTCTTATTTCAGGGCGATGTTGTATATCGTAATCGTATTCCTGTAAAAAAGTAGCCCACCGAGATATGCGTGGATTGATATTCTTTTTTCTTAATGTTAATTGAAAGCTTTCGCAGTCTAATTATTTTAAAATGTATACCACTTAGGTATATTTCGAAACGCTTGATTGCATATATTACGGCGAGACACTCCAGTTCGAAACTGTGGTATTTGGATTCCGTCGGCGTAGTACGATGACTATAAAATGATATAGGTTTCCAAAATCCATCTGATTGTTTTTGCATTAAAATCGTGTCAAATCCCGATGCCCTCGCGTCACAATGTAATTCTGTTTCTGCGGTAGGTGAGTAAATACTTAATATTGATCTGCTTGATAAAAGTTTTTCAAATACTTCGTTATGTGTTTCATTAAATTCAAATTTTACATTTTTTTTAGATCATATAAAGGTTTCGCGATAATTGAAAATCCGGGTATAAAGCGACGGAAATAGCTTGCTAACGATACGAATCTCAGTACTTCGCGCGTATTCTGTGGTACTGGGTAATTGTTTACCGCTGCAATATTATCGTCAGTTGGCCGTATTCTCTCTACGTTAACGCGATATCCTAGGTAGTCCACTTCGTTTTGAATAAAACAACATTTATTTAGTTTGAACGTAAGTCGATGCTTCCCGGCTAATTCAAAAACTTCTTTCAAAATTTCTAAGTGTTTGTCTAAAGTTTCTGTAGCTATTAAGAAGTCATAAAAAAAATCAGTAGTGTCCCTCTTCGAGTCAATTCCGAATAGATTTTTTGAAGAAATTTTGCAAAAATTTTGGGAGCATTCGATAATCCGAACGGGCAAAACAGAAATTCGTACTGTCTGAGTGAAGTTACGAAAGATGTAAGCGGAATAGAATCTTCGGGCATTTTCACATTATAGTATCCGTTTTTTAGATCTAAAGTAGTATAAAATTTTTTATTTTTCAAACGATCAATATTGTCATCAATAAGTTGACTAGGAAAATTATCTTTAACCGTTAACTTATTTAGTTCCCGATAATTTACACATAGCCGCGGTTCACCACTTTTCTTATTAATCATTATAATCGGGCTGGCATATGGCGATTCACTCGTACGGATAATTCCTCTTTCAAACAAATTATCTAAGATCGCTTGCAATTTTTCTTTATCCGCGAACGATAAGCGTCGTGGTCTAAAACGAACAATGTTATTTTCATTTTTTATTATTAATTTCATTTCAAACTTATTTATATAGTCACTCGATTCTTTAATTTTTAAATAGGAATTTATATATAATTGCTTTACCTTATTCGCCGTTTTGATATCTACGTTTAAATTTATTTGCAATTGTTCTTCTATAGAATTTTGATATGTATAATCAATATTCATTAATTCCAAAATCGCATTGTTCACATCATGATTTTAATTTTTGTCTCCTTTTTTTCTAATCGTAAGTTTACCCTCTTCCCCTATAAACGTAATTAACGGGTGTTTCGCAAAATCACGCCCCAGAATTGCCATACTAGCCATCGTATTTTCCGGTACAACATAAAATTCTAAATCTATCGCAATCCCTTTTATTTCAAATTCATTTCTAAAAATCGCTATTATTTCCATTGGCGATCCATTTATTCCGCTGAATCCTGGATCGCTTTTAGATAATAGAGATCTAGCTTCAAACGGTACAAATCTTTCTTTAATGAAGCTAATCGGAAATCCCGAATGTAACGCCACACTTAATGTGTACTTACAGTTTCCCTTGTTTTTATTGATGACCGTATAACTCAACGAAAGAAGGTATGGCGGCTGAAGTACTAACTGCACCACGTTCGTAGATGTTGTAGGATTCGGTTCTCTCCGAATATCTTGACTGCTTCGCTGATTGCGCCGCAGCTGCCGGCATTCATGCCTTTTGTGAAAAGTAGAACTGCACTCAAAACAAGATCCATACTGTCTCTTCGGTTTCGGGCATTCCGAAAAATAATGGCCAGCCTCTTGACAGTTAAAGAAGTGGATCGGTTTTCTTTTATATTCCGTTGCATATATGTTTCCTCGGAGGCTCCTTTTTTCTCTATCCACCAATCTCTGCGGTTGCAAGGTGATCTTTTCAAAAGCTCTTAAAAGATCAGTTTTTTCGACGAAGTTCATCATATGAGCCTGATCACGTAGTTACGTATCTGTTACGCCATCGATCAAATATTAGATTAACTCGTCGTTTGGTATAGGTACCTGGTTCGCCAATACTATTTTATTATGAAAGTACTCGCCGAATTTTTAACCACTCTTCCAAACTCGTTCTTCAAATTCTCTCTTCAGGGCCAATTTACTTGGTCGGTGATCATACATATCTTTCATTTCCTCTAATATAGTTGTATAGGGCATTGTAATATGTTCAACTTTCGAATGAAACCAATCGGCCGCTGCCCCCTTTAATTTTGAACTGATTAGAATTTTAGCTTTTCCCTCGTCGAGCTCATATGCGGCCGTAAGTAGTTGTACTTGTTGATGCCATCTCCAGAAATTATTATTTCGGCCATCAAAATCACTCAATAAATCACTGATTCCACGTATGCTATACTGATTAGATGTCTCTCTTCCATCGCTTCTTGCCGTGGTTGGTGATTGCGCTCTAAGACTTCTTTCTCCTTGAAGTATTTCCACTTCTCTTTTGAGCAGGTCCCTTTCCTTTCTCACAATTTCAAGCTCTCTAGCTATCAAATTATTTTCTTGCACTCGTCGTTGCCGTTGTTCTAAATCTTGATGTCGTTGCTGCTCGCTCATTTCCTCTTGCCACTGACGTTCTACTTTCTCGGTTTCAATTTTGTTCCAAATATCGGGATTGAATGCTTCTAAACGCAAAATCAACTCATTCTTATTTCCCACTATGGATAGATCTCTTTCCCTTAAAAAATCTTTTAATTCCGCCACGGTGTAGTCGGTTGACATTTCTCTTAATCCTTTTATATATTAAAACGCAAATACTAGACTTCCTCTTATCACAATAATATCACAAAATTATCTCACTAATCAAAACAATTCACAAACAAACAAGAACAGAAAAGAAAAAAAAGGTCCGAAATTTTCAGTTTCTAGTGTCACGTGTTTTCTCAAATTATAATTATTTGTATTTTATTGTTCAATCCCACTTCTGAGTTGTAGATGGATTGTCAGGATGGTGGTAATAAATAAAAAAAATACAATTTACACAATAATTAATCTATTGCAGATAAATAAATACAATATAATGCAGGAATAATGACACTTGTATTCACATGTAACCTCTTACAACAAGTATTCTTCTCACTCGATGGCTAACAAAAATCTGCTTTCCCTTTTACAATAACTTAACTCTACAACTTGCTATTCCTTCAATCATAACAGTACATTCGACACGTTTACACCTGCGCGAGTACTCCTTAGCATTCTTTTACGTCTTGACACTCTTACGGGGTTTCCCTATCATTAACTAGGTATTCCCCTGCTGTCTATAATTAAGTCTACAATATATATTTGTATATAAACACCCCCAGCTCTTTCCAACATGGGGAAGAATTTAAAAAATTGTGTTTACTATGTATGTTTTATCTTGTGTTTATAAAATTATTATATGATCTTAAGTGCTGTATGGCCATATGCAAAATATAGTATATTAATCACATATTGCGTTTTAGCATAGTGAATAATGCGTTAGCTTGTGAATCGTAGGGTCGTGGGTTCGATACTCAGCGGAGGTCAGAATTTTTTTCATCGAAATAAAATAATTTATACGTTTAACGTAGGCGTTTAAGATTAAAATTTATAATAATTAGTGTAAAAAAAATATATTAATAATTATTAATTGTTAACTGTAAATCGTAATACGTAATACGTAGTAATACATGTAGAAAATAATTTATAAATTCTAATTAAATGGTATGTGTTACCTAAATACGTAAATATATTTTTTATTTTAAATAAATTAATATTGAAGACTCAAAAAATTATTGACTTGATCGAGGAAATACAATTAGAATAATTTTTAAATCGTCTTAATTTCTAGATTTTCTGACTAGATTCTGTCTATTTTCTAACTTGGTAGACCTACCAAAATCTCAGCTCGTTTCCTACATAAAATGCTATTAAAAGTGGGACAAATCTATTTTCTACACGGATAGATGAGTTTGATGTGTCTTGGCATAGTAAGATTTTAAATACATCTTCTCATGTACTTTATAAAAAATTAAAAAAAGTATTTTTCTAAATTCAGTAATAGATTAAGATAAAAGTACATACAATAACGTATTAAAACAATGGATCCTTAAAACAAATGGCTAAGTACATTTTATGTGCATCCCTATGTATATAATAGCATGTATAGTTTACACAAATGTATCTAAATCTCTAAAAAATAACAATAAATAAATAGTTTTAGCGGAAATGCAGCTTAATAAAGTAATGAGATCATTTACCAATAGCCGAGTTTGTTTTCACATAATTTAGTGCACGCGTGGGCTCATAAAAAAGAGTTAATTATCTTGGATCATCGATGTTTTTCAGTCAACATTCTTCTGGAATTTTTTCTGATAATTCATTATTATTAGAAAAAATAGATATGAACTTGCCAGGCCTGTTCCCACAAAGCTTATGCTGTTTTTTCAATAATTAATTTTTGCATGAAAAATTTTTACAGTCTATACCGTAATCTCAATAAATGAAGCTTTATTGGTCAATATCTTTCAAATTTGTAATTACATACGTTTTGAATAGTCAAAAATATGAATACATTTATATACAATATAAACAATATAATTTATTATGATTGAATTATAGATAATAATTGTATATAACAAGATATTATTTGCTGATTTTTTTTGCTGATTTCATTTCTTTTTTAAGGATATTATTTAATTAAATTTGTTCTAAAAATAAGATTTATAAATTGTAAATTTCTTAATATGCTAAGAACATGTGTTATTATGTTTTCCTTTATTACAGTTAGTAGGACATTTGACTATATCGGTGAACTAATTTTTAATTTAATTATAGAATAATTTTTGTGTTAATCTTTGGAACATTCGAAAAGTATATTATACAAATTTTTTATGAAATACATGACAAGATGTATTTATAATTCTTACTATGCTAAGAATACATGATACTCGCCTAACTATTTTACTTTTGTTATGTTACGTCGCCATCCATGTTTCATTTCACATTAACTAATAACTGTAAGATAGGGGAATAATTTATAAGTACAAGATAATAGTAAGTAATGTATATAATAGGTATATCCATGTTTTTATAATTGAGATGTAGGAATGTATGAAATCCAGATCGCTACCATTTTTTCTATTATCGATTGTTTTCCTATATAAGTCAAATAAAATTATAGCTACATTATATCTGAATGACTTGTTTGATATTCTAAGTTATACCGAACATATTTGGTTTCACTAGTTTTAATTCAGTTTTTCTAAACAAGGTACAATATAAAAATACTAATTTTACAAATTATACATATTAAATTAGTATTAGAATATACGTACACATGCGTAAATAAATATATAATGGAGCATTGATGTGTATTGTATGTGCGTATACGTATGTATGTAGATATATATAAGGAAATGTATGATAATGCACGGGTAAACGACATATATACAGAACTACATAAAACGAAATACAAATGATATATCCAAGCGTATATGCATACACATGTGAATTTATATAAGGCTATATATATATATATATATATATATATATATATATATATATATTGTGATGCGACGAAAAAAAAGGAGAATTATTAAATTACCGAAGAGAGAGAGAAAGAGAGCTTCTTCTCCTCTCTTTCTTCCTTTTTTCCTTTCTCCTCATTTGAGATGCGATGAAAAAAAGAGAATTATTAAATTACCTCAGATAATTGATTTACTTATTGATTTACTTATTTGTTCGCGCACACAAAAAAAAATAAAACTCCACTCTACCTACCTCAGTACCTCACAGGAGATCCCGCCAGCTTGGAAAAGGGAATTTCGGGAGAAAGAAATTTATGCGTGGTACGACAAGAACTTTCCTCAATAGCCTTTATTCAGCCGCTATATAGTTTCACACTTATACGCAATAACCCCCTCGACTAATGCACCTACTATACTCCCGGTCTCTGCACTTGGCACGCCCCGACCGCGTCCCGCTACCCGACGAGCTTACCAAACCTGGGGGGAAATATACAAGGGAAAAGGAAGGGGGGAAACGGACGGAATCCATTCTCTACGTGCTCGCGGTACTCCGCTGACGTCCGCAAGCTCGTCGTCTGGGCGATGGCTACTTGCCTCCGATGGTGGAGGCAGGCGCCGATGATGGGGGCCACTCGAAGATGGCAGGGCGTCCGTCGAGTGATCGTCGCCACGTGCTGGTCCGTGACTCTTCGGCGGGTCACACGGCTCCTCCTTCCTTCTGCCTGTTGATGGCCTCTTCCCAACTCACTCTCTCCTGCTGTCTATTTTTCTCTCTCTCCAGCTCACGCTCCCTTCCGCAACGCCGACTCACCTCGGACTCCTCCATCGACCTCTCTACCTTCTTTCCTTTTTTTCTACTCCCTTCTCTATTCTCACGTCCAGGCACCACCCGATTCTCTCTTCTTATTCCTTTTTTTCTTCTCTACTCCTTTATCTACACTTCTTCTACCACCTCTCTGCTCGGTGGTCGACAGCGGAGTCCCTCGCGCATTTCGCCGTTCGCCGGGGAAGAAGAATGGGATAAGGGGGGGAGGTACGGCGGCGATCGACGACGACCGACTGCGGTCGGGACGCACCGGATACGCCCCCCTCCGCATGTACAAATGTTGAAACGTAATATTATTAAGACTTTCACGTGCACTTGAAATTTTCCAAGTTGTGAATGACCATCAATTTGTTGCTGTAAGTGCTTCTAGAATAATGAGAAGGTTCAAAATCGCACCCAGTACTTGACATAACAGCTGTTTTAGTAATTTTTGAGTTTATAACTCATCCTTTCTTTTTTTCAATCATGATTAAACTCAAAAAAAAATCTCAATCCTACTTACTCTAATTAGTGTGTAATGCAACTAAACTGATCTGAAATTTAGCCTTTTCTTTCAGATCAGGTCTTGAAAATAACACAAGGTTTATGTATTAATAACAATCAAGAAAAAAAAATGAGTATTATCCGTCGAAAAAAATAAAAGTATTAAGTCAAACAAAATGATAACGAAAATTGTAGTAAATACTGATTTACAAAAAAGAATGCAAGTAACTTTAAGTATAGAATCGATATTTGATCATACATCTTGAATATCGATTCGAAATCAGCTGTTATGTGCAAGGTTACAGTTTATCATTCATTCTTCACGCTATTTCCCAAATACATTTAAGGTGCTGCTTGCATAGACCATAATTATTCTATTCATTTAAATTATTTTATAGATCTTATAATTAAATTGTTATCCTATAATACTTAACTAAAAAGAAAATACTTAAAATTACAAACTAATGACTATTACGATTCACTTAATATACGGTAAAATTTTATACGAGTGCACCGCATTATTAATCTAGGAAATTATTTAATCTAAATTACATATTAAACTATTTTATTTTTGATTCAATTATATCACGTTGAACTCTTTTAACCATAGTATAAATATTTTATTATTATTATTATTATTATTTTTTTTTTTTTTTTGAAAAAAAAAATTTTTTCCTACCAGAGTTGAATGCAACTATAAACAATCCATCATAAAAAAAATTGGTCGAATCGACCGAATACCTAATTTGATTGTCTTTGAAGAATTTCCTACGCAAGTGTATGTTTAATGGGTGACATATATCAAGCAGCGTCTAAATTTTATGAGGAGGTGGCCGCGACCCTCGCGAACATCCTGGTCATTCATCCCGCCCATGACGCCACATTATGGCGGTATTTGGGAAGCCGGGGTGAAATCAATCAAACACCATTTAAAAGGGCATTTGGTGAACATACTCTCACTTACGAAGAATTGAACACCGTCATCATCGAGATAGAAGCGTGTTTGAACTCTCGACCGATATGCCCTTTAAGTACTGATATCGAGGATCCTCACGTATTAACTCCTGCCCACTTTCTCATAGGAGAAACTTCAGACTTGATCCCGGATAAAGAGCCATCGTTACAGAAACTCGTTTAAGTCGTTTCCAAATGTTCAGAATACGGACGCAGTTCTGGAGACGATGGTCCGACGAATATTTGCAGCAATTGCAAGAAAGGGGAAAGTGGCGAACACCTGAAGAAAATTTTGTCATTGGTCAGTTGGTAGTTTTAAAAGACGATCGCTATCCTCCTTCTAAATGGCCATTATGACGGATTCTTGCAATACACCCCGGGTCAATTTGAGGATTTTCGGAGGTATTCGCATAAAAGACAGTTTAGTTTCTTTTCGTCCTTCTTTAAGTACAGTTCTAAATTACAAGTTCTACATTACAAGACTAGGGGTGTGCTGTGCGCCATCGTCTGGCGGGGAGTCCTATAAAGGACATCTTCCCGAATATAAAGATGTGGGCGCCACGCCTCCCGAGGAGCCCTCTCATAAGGGTAATCGGGTTGCGAGAGTGAAGCACGGAGCGGCATTCTGGTATTGGGTGGAGGCTGCATGCGTATGGGCTCTGACTGTGGACACCCTCCACTGCTAACTACACTTATACAAGCATAACCCAACTCACGCACTTCACAATTTTTGCCACCTACGCCGCCGTTATTTAAACAAGAGCGGAATGGAAGGGAGCGGGCTCCTTTCTGATCTGTAAGGGGGGTCACGACGCTTGCGTCGCTTATTAATTGATGCAGATCAAATCTTCTCGCCTGATCGTTCCCCTTGACTTTGTCTGGGAGGTAGAAGGGGCTCCAAACGGAGCTAAAAACGGTCCACCGCGCTTGCCGAGCGGTGCATGCCTGTGAACTGCCAAAGAGAGATCCTGGGTGGGGAGGCGAGTCTTCAAGTGGCGTGCTTGGACGATCCAAACCATCTTTGACTCCTGCTGACGGCAGGACGGGCGGCTGGGCGCCTAGCCAGCACCAGTCATTCGGCATTGGCGAGTTCGCCCTGACTCGTAATGTCCGCCGGAAACTCTCTAGACAGTGAAGCACCTTATTGTTGAGGTATGAAGCTCGAGAAAGCGGATGTAGGCTAGCGTGCCGGGGCGTGCTATATCCCCCAGCTCTGTAAAAGAGCCTTACACGAAGGTCCAAACCAAAATGACTCCTACAGGCAAGTGTTGGGGAGTCATTTTGGCGAGCTCGTCGCTGAAGGATCCATGGAAGCCGGCCTCGTGGGGAGACGAAAACTAAAGAAGGAAGTATGGATATTCCTGACAACAGGAAAGAAGATGTAGAGAAAGCGAAGAAGACGGACCAGAAGAGTACGGGGGTAAACAGCCTAGATATCCTCCGTACGGTCAGTAACGCCAAAGCTGACAGTGCTGCTGGTGCAGCAAGTCATGGCACCATAGTCGTGGATGATCACGATAGAGCCCTCATCGACTCCATACAAAATTTGTTTAAAATGATGATGGAGTCGATGAAAAGGCAAAAAACGTTAACAACATAATAAAGGAGAGGCTTCCGACTTTACAAAGGCAATTCGAGGAGCTTGTAAGTAGAAGGCGCCTCAGGGCACGGCGCCTACATACACCCGAAGTTGCCGAGATAATAGAAGGCCAAAAGAGACTTCCTTCTACCTCTCCAACGGAATTACCTGAGAGGGGGGGTGAAAGAAGAAGAGAAAAAAAGAGACGAAGGTCCAAGAATCGAAGAAGATGCGGCTGCCAAACCGAAACGTGGGAACGAGCCACAGCCTGAGCAAGGTTGGAAGAATGTCCCCACCAGGCAGGACAAGAGAGCAGTCAAAAAAAAGAAAAAGAAACAAAGAAGACTAATACAAAGGGGGCTACCAAATCTGGAGAGGGCCCCACCAAACCGAAAGGTGGAGTAGGGAGAAGGGCAAGGCCTGAGGCGCTGCTCCTCAAGCCCGCGGAGGGGAAGACCTACGCGGAGATCCTTGGAGGGATCCACCATAAGGTCGACACCTCGCAACATGGACTCACAATCAGGGACGTTCACCGAACATTAAACAGCGATGTTCTGATTGAGTTTAAGAAAGCTTCGGCGGAGGGCAAGGAGGGCTTTACGAATGCCCTCAAAGAGGTCGTCGGGCAAAATGCGGCACTTTGCGTTCTGACCCCCAAGATTACCTTGGAGATCAGAGCCGTGGACGGCTGCGCGACACTCGACGAGGTTAAAACAGCCCTCCTTGGCATTTTGCCGGACTATACCGGCTCCCTCGAGGTGAGGCTTACAAGAGAGAATAAAGTCGGTAAACGACTAGCCCTCGTGAGCCTCTCTGAAGAGGCTAGCCAGCGGCTACTGGAAGTCGGAAAGGTGGCCATTGGATGAATCTTTTGCGGCTTGCGGCAGCGGGTCCAGGTCGAAGGATGTTACAGATGTCTCGACTATGGACACCGCGGTTCGGGTTGCGATGGCCCATACAGGAGCACCGCCTGCTTCCGGTGTAAGGACACAAGGCGTCTGACTGTAGAATGCCTCCACAGTGTGTCCTCTGCCTGGCAACCACGCCCGCAGCGTTAAATCACATTGCGAGGTCTGGGGCGAACCTGAATAGGAGTAAGACGGCGAGCAACCTCCTTCCGCAGATCTGTCTTGAGAAGGACGCTGACATCGTCATCGTCAGCGAATAATATCGAGATGGAGATGCGGGAGTCTGGTATCGAGACGACCTCGGTACTGCGGCGATTTGGATTTTTAACCCGCACCGCTTACGGGTGGAGCGCCACGGATCCGGCCGCGGCTTCGTCTGGGTGAGGGGCAAAAGCGTAAATTACGTCAGCTGCTATCTTAACCCGAATGAGGCCATCGGGGGTTTCCAGTCTGAACTGGATGCCCTTGAGGATGCGGTAAGAGAAATGGAGGAGGAGCTGGTAGTGCCTGGGGATTTGAACAGCAAAGCTCTCGAGTGGGGGGAACCCTTGCCAGTCTCTAGGGAAAGACTAGTAATGGATATGGCATACAGATTAGGTCTGGTTGTCTTGAATTCCGGACCTACGTCGACCTTTCGGAGACTTGGCTACAGGGAGACCATCCCTGATGTATCCTTTGCGACGGAGATTCTGGCCGCACGAGTGCGGGATTGGCGGGTGATCGAAGACTATACAGTCAGCGATCACCAATACATCACCTTCTGCGTTGGTGATCCCACGCCAGTCAGGGCGACAGTTGAACGTCGCCCAGCCAGATGGATCGTCGCGAGGATGGATCACGAGAAGTTTTCCCAGGCACTAGAACGCGGACAGCGCCTCCTGGTTGAATTACCAAGGAGCGCAACGCTTTGCGAGCGCGCGAAAGCGGTAACGGAAGCTACAATGCATCTGATCCGCCAAGCCTGCAAGCAAGCGATACCGAGGAAACTCGTGGGTCGTGCTCGCCGTCCGATTTATTGGTGGATGGACGAAATTGTGAACCTGCGGCGGCAATGCCTACAGCTGTGCCGCGTAGCCCAAAGGGCTCAAAGGCGCGACCGTGATGACGCTCTGAAGATCGCAGAACATCTAACGGCGAAGAAGAGTCTAAAGCGAGCCATCAAAGCTAGTAAAAGCGGATGCTGGAAAAAGCTGGGAGAGGATCTGAACAACAATCCATGGGGATTGGGGTATAAAATCATATCCCGCAAGTTAGGCATGTTCCGTAAAAGCATGCCTGTGAGCGCGGAAGTGATGGACAGTATCGTCCATGCCCTATTCCCTACTCATACCAAACGAAGGGATGAGCTCCTGGTTCCCGAGGGTCCTGAGGCACCGCCTTTCACAAGGGGGGAGCTAGAGAGAGCAGTGCGCTCTCTAAAGAACAAAAAGGCACCAGGACTTGACGGACTTCCGGCAGAAGTGTTGAAAGCGGTGGTACAGAGCCCTCCTGAACTCTTGCTTGGTATGTACAACTCGTGCCTTAGTATGATTTAGCATACAACCATCTTATAAATGAAGACAGAGAGAGAGAGAGAGAGAGAGAGAGAGAGAAAGAGAGAGAGAAAGAGAGAGAGAAGGCATTTTTCACGTGAAAAAAAATCAAAAATATACAAAAATCAAAAGATATCCATAAGGTGTGAGAGTAGTGTCAGATTAACCTGATGAACAAAAGAGGTAATACCGAATAACTTCACACCTTCTTTAGGATATGAATCCCAAAGTTGAATATGAACATTCGTTTGAGCTGGCCTGGTATTGATACTTTAATCGAACTACTTTGAGTTGATGTTCGTGACTCAAGACGCCACCTAGTAGCCGCTGGTGAAACTGACCACTAAAACTGTTAACTTAATTTATTCTTAAAAGTGAAATGATTTTCAAGAAAAAATATAGCCTATGTCCTTCCCAAGATAATATAGAATATACATGTCAAATTTCAGAATAATCGGTTCAGTAGTTTTTTCGGTTATCGCGTACAAACAAAAACACGCTTTGTCTTTATAAATTAATATTGTTACCGCGTAGTTATCGGTTTTAATTACTCCCTTTTTTGCCTACACTCTCGTGTACTAGCAGGGATAGGGTTGGATAAGCGATACTCGCGACGCGGATTTTATGATCCCAAAACGAATTTTCCTTGCGAAATTCGTTACCAAGATCGGAGTGCAGGGGCCAAAATGATTGGATTCCGTCAGGAGTGATACTGCTATCTTACCGCGTAAACGCTTAGATAACGGTCAGTACCTTACCCAGAATCCAATCATACCATGGACACCCCGAACACTGAATAGAGAATTAGTTACAAATAATATTAACAATAATACTCACTTTTTAATTTATTTAACGTTTCCTTTTACAGTAAATATTCTATTAATATAAGGCGCGGACCGAACTGGTGATAGTTGAAGTGCTCAGCACGCGGTGAGACGACTAAGTAAACGTTCAGAAGAGGAAAAACACGGTTGAAAACGGCTCCTCGTATAGTGAGGGCGTATCAATAAAAAAAACTCAAACGCGAAGGGTCACTGCGTACCGCTGGCCTAACGCCAATGGGTAGGTCAGTTTTCACTTCCTGTAATATATACGTCGGGTTACCGCTGAGAGCGCTCACCCCGACGTCTAGTATATTAAGGGAAGGCGAATGGTCGCAGCGCCGAACTGACAGACCGCTCAGGGCGCCTTGTCAATTACTGGAGCCTTCCGCACAGCCGTATACCGGGGTACAGCCTAAAGCTTTTCCCAATATACCACGGATGATACGGAATGGCACGCGGAGTCGCGATGTTTCAAATGTACTAAATGTAGGTATATCGCTATAATAGCGTTTTACTCAACATACCGAGTACGTTCCAGAATACCACTGCGTCAGATATACCACTAATGCTTTCTCTGAGACAGTGCTTCTCCGGAGGGACCCCGAAACTGGGATACTCGTTGCGCTTTTCCACCTCCTTATATACGAAAAATCTAACGTTGCGCTTATGGAAAAGTCGTAAAAGATAGTTTTGGACCAATAAGCTCATGATATCTCATCTACTCGCCCTCCTTCAAAACGTAGTTGCATTAGCCCTATGCAAGCCTTGCAGCGGTGGGGGAGGAATTACGACTTTTCCGAAGCATATGGGGAATAAGTACAGCGCGAGCTCGTATCGTTAATTTTTCCAGTTCGATTTTCCGTTATACAATAAAAAACATATTTGCATGTTTATCATGAGTATGTTATATGATTAATTGGGTTCACTAAAAATTATGGTTCATTTTCGTTTTTGAATTGTAACTATACCTTAAAAATTAAGGAAGTTACGGCATTTATTTATAACATACTCATGTTTTACAATACCTTAGTTTATAGACGCTTGCACAGTTTTTTTAAATATTTATTTCGAAAAGTATTTTCAATTTTAAATGCGATTATTTTTATATAGTCATAAGTTAGTTAACATATATTATTTATGTATTTTAAATAAATGACTGTTAGTAAATCGTATAATAATTAATTGATTAATACAATTTTTAATGATTACAAGCTTCAAATGTATAATTGCTTGAAAATAGTAATTATGTAATATAATTGTTAATAATAATAATGTAAAACTAAATAGGTTGTTTATTTATATTAGATTCTTAGATTTTCATTAAACAACTCTTTTGATTACTAGTTAACTATAATAAGAATATTATTATAATATTATGATATCGTAATATTATTAATTATCGCTATAAAAAAACGAGTAAAACAATAATTATTTTATTATTATTAATATAATTATCATACTGTAAGACCGATAAAATTATTTATTAATTTAATATCATTCATTACGAATTATTATATTATTTCAATAATATTCCTTTTATTTTCCTTTTGGAATTTAATGTAAATTATATGAATATATACTTGTATGCCGATCTATACGCCTATCATACGTACACATAAACGCGTATATATTAGATTATATATATATATATATATATATATATATATATATATATATATTTACGACTTGCAGATGTATCCTGACTTGCCCCGCCCTCTCACTTTTCCTGTAGACGAAGTGCGCGTATTACGCAGTTCATTACAGTATGAAGAATGATATGATATGAAGTATGATATGATATATATAAAGTGTTTCTGACCATTTTCTATAGTTACATACGGAGTTTTATATTAAAAACTGCTTTTTAGCCAAAAATACCGACCGGAAACGATTCTTTAGGTCATAAATAGTAGATAAGAGTTGGAATTAGCAATAAAGAACTGATAAATACTTTTTTTCATAGCTTGAAAATTCGAAATCTCAATTTAGAAGTAAATAGTGTAGGGTCCGCGCAATGCCAGGGGTTCTGAAACTTGTCTTTTCAGCCGTACCGCGCTACTTAATATACTTGCTTTTTTTTAAATGTTACTTAAGGTCGCTCTATTTATGCTTCCAAATACCGGTGCTAATCAGCGACGGAGGTCTACGATGTGTTTGTAAACAAAGCACATGTAAATTATTAAAGCGGTGCTTGTGTCAATCAGCCGAGACCGGGATTTGAACTCGGATCACCGAGTTACTAGTCCTTCGCTCTAGCGATTGAGTCATCGTAGGCCTCAAATTCAACGAATTTTTTTATGATTACATCCCAGTACACAAATAGTTAGTGAAGGTGAATGGAAAAAAGTAAAACAATGTATATGTTTACATTTGCAGAAAGTAAAAATTTCTCCCGAAGAACAAGGCTTACTTTATAGTTTAAAATTAAATACACTGAGCAATGGTGCCTTAATAAAAACTGATAACGATTATTAAATATAAATTTATTCTGTTTTTATAGATCAAAATTTAATAATTTTTTACTTACTGCCATACGTCTTCAGTTCTCAATGCTCAAAAAAACGGAGCAAAAGACGTATAAATAATGATATCAATCACGACGACACTGTTTGTCGACCATTTAAAATGTCAATGCAGAAAAGACGTGAAATATTCATTTTGCATTTGAAGGTAAGAATAATAATGAATAAACATGTTGGATTTCATTTTAATATTAATTATTTAAAATAATTGTAGACTGTAGTGGATGTAGAACCACCTGTGACTGAAAGTTAAAACCAAATAACGGAACCTTCAAATCACTGATTGTTGCTATTGGGGAGCTATTTTATTTTATTTCTGAATATATAGTAATTAGAAATCGTCTACAATATAAAAGAAAAAAGTGCTTAGAAGGAATAGCGTTAGCTTTCAAAGTCTTTTTGTTTTCAACTGCCATTACGCAACCAATTCTTTAAGGATATAGAATTTTGTTCAAAAGTGCTTGTTTCAAATCCATTTGCCTCATGATGTAAATAACGTTTCATTAAATGTATTATTATGATTCATCAGTATTTATTACATGAAACATCAAATTAAAACGAATAAATGTTCATTTTGTTTCTCTAATTATAAGGATAAAAATAATTTACTGAGTCATATAAAAAATGTTCATCAAGATGTTCATAGTTGTAAACATTTACATTTACATTTTGAAGAATTCGACTTTGAAGAATATATAAAGATTGTAAGACCGATAGAAATATTTATTAATTTAATTGAAGAATAAGACACACAGACAAACGATGTACATTTAAAGTACGTTTTATACATACATCAATACATATTTACAATTATACGCTCTCTATACACATATTCTCTATATAAACATCGCTATACACATACTATACATTATTCGCAGAATAATACGCAAACTTATAATTATGAACATGGTTAGAAAATATGTAACAAATGTTATAATAAATATATACCCCTTATATACAAATCAGATGTATTTTTTGCCACTTACAAGTTATATGGCAGCTGCCTAGTGCCTACTATTTATGATGTATATATGGTAGGTTCATTCAACATAACTGTGAAATAAGCGTACAGTCTTATTAAGTAGGGGCTCGTTTTAATTATTTATTTTTGATTCAAATCAAAATTTACTATTTAATAATTTTATATATATAACAAATTTTTATGGTTGTTAATGAAATTTGATATTTTTAACAGAAAATATATTCGCAATTTAAATTTAACAATCTAAAAATAATAAGATTTGAAATGCAAATAATAAAATTTTTTTATAATATAATAATAGTATAAAAAGGGAAAGTCAATAAGAACGACGAGCAAATGTTTCCAATATCTGTATAATACACTATCTTAACAATGCAGAGAAATTAAATATACATGTTTGAAGAAATATAATATTTTGAATAAAATTTTATTTTGAAGCTTCTATTATTTTTAATAATCTGATATTTTTAAAACATGCATGCTTTTAATATGCATGCTATAATTTTAGATAACTTCAATACCAACTTTTTGGTATGTAGTAATAACCATTTGATAAAATTTTTATAGTAGAAGCAGAACGATTTTTTACTTCTAATTTGTTTAAGACATTGTATCTTATATTATTGTAGTCGCATATTTTAAATATTGCAAAATGCATATCATGAAAACAGTATCAGAATTGGTTACACCAAATAAAAAAATTATTTTTTTGTACTATAATTTCAGAAACTATAAAAAATTCAGGGTCTTCCTTTGAAAATTGAACTAAAAGAATATGTTTACTTATATCGGTTATCACTATATCGGTATATCTTGCTCACATAAGAAAGGCCTAAATTAACTAGTAAATCACTGTTATCATCTACATATTGAATTCTGAATTATCTCTAATAAAATATTATAATCGAATTATTAGAATCACTTCCACAACTTAATTCTTGTATATAATAACTATCGTTCATAGGATTTTCTGCTGGACTTTGTTGATTTTCAGAAAAATCAGAAACACAAAACTTATTTAATTTAGAATAAACTGAACCTCTGCTCAAGTAAAATTTTGCTGAGTAGTACCTACTCTAATAAGTTAAATTTTGTAATTACCGCATTCTCAAAAATATCATGCTTGGATTTTAAATGTAGGAAAAAATGCAATATCGAATATGATCTGACATAATTTTCAAAAATACATAGTAATAGTATTTATTAATTAAATTTAATTAATTACCAAAATTAAATAGTCAATTTTGATTTGAATCAAAAATAAATAATTAAAACGAGCCCTTACTTAATAAGCTTATTTCACAGTCATGTTGAATGGACCTACCATATATACATCATGAATAGTACGCACTAGGCAGATGGCATATAACTCGTAAGTGGCAAAAAATACATCTGATTTGTATATAAGGGTTATATATTTATTATAACATTTGTTACATATTTTCTAACTATGTTCATAATTATAAGTGTGCGTATTATTCTGCGAATAATGTATAGTATTGTATAGCGACGTTTATATAGAGAATATGTGTATAGAGAGCGTATAATTGTAAATATATATTGATGTATGTATAAAACGTACTTTAAATGTACATTCGTTCGTCTGTGTGTCGTATTCTTCAATTAAATTAATAAATATTTTTATCGGTCTTACAATCTTTATATATTCTTCAAAGTCGAATTCTTCAAAAAATAAATTATAGTAATTGAGCGGCTGAAAGTTCAAAATCAAAACGCATCTACTCGTACAATGAATACTCTATTTATTTATCGGAGACACTTTTTTCTTGATTTTATTGAATCAGATTACTAATAAAATTTCAAATTGTCAAAATGCAAAATTTATAATTGAAGTTAAGTAAAATAACAGTATAATATTTACCATTCTACTCAGTAAAATATATAACATTATGATTTTTACCATATTGGTCTCTGATTTTTACCATAACTGCAAATGGATGTAACAGTAGTCTAATGTGTCAACTCTCAAAATATTTTAATTTATTTATTAAATCGTATATAAATCTACTTCGTTAATAAAATATCAAATCATAATTTTGATGGAAAAGCAAAAGCGTAATCATTAAAGAAAGTATCCTGAATAATATTTACAGTTTGTTTCTGATTAATAAATAACTTTTATCTTCTTGCAATTTGAATTTTCTAAAATAGAGTACGCACTTTAGCATATCGTTTTCATATGATAGTCGCGCGATTGTATAAAATATTTGGTGTGATGCAAAGCCGATATTGTTATTATTAGTTCAAGTTACCTTTTAATTCGCTCTACTGCCTAATGAATTGCAACTATTCATATTTAACGCATTGTTATCATCCAATTTGACAATAACGCATTGTCAAAATCATAGTTGACGCATTTTTCTAAAAATTTCATTGAGTCCGCGAACGTATGGAATCATGACAAATGTGAACCTGTATTATCCGTTGCTATATTTGAAATTGTAGTGTGACCTCTAGCACTTTATTCAGACCCTAATGACTTTCACAACTTGGTATCTAATTGCAAAAAGATATCATATGCACCAACCACATATCCCATTTTTTATAGACACTTATAGATTAGCTAACCATAGATAATTCATTCTGCTTCATTGGTGAACGATAGCATTTCTGTGACATATTTTTGTTTTAAATACGATAGATTCGCAAATGTATTTAAATTATTAAAGGCCAGAATTATAAAAATGGGCCTTCAATTCCTCACAAGTAAGGTATAATCCGTGCTTGTTGTTGCTACATCCTGCATTAAATCTACCACGGCCCAGAAAAAAACACAATTTAAGATACTGCGGTTTCATTGAATCATCTACATTTGACACATTATTAACTAGGAAAGTAAAAAAATCGTAAAAGGTTCTCCAATCCTCGGCTTACTCGAGAATGTGGGTAGATCAATCTTTACGAATTTCACCGATCGTCTATTCTTGGAAATGCAAAGTCGAGCCAACAGAAGCTGTCTCAGTTTCAATCTTACCGATAAGCATTAGCAGATAATCTAATATATCCTCATAGGATTTCTGCTGATTCGCGAAAACCATGTCAGTGATGTTTTATCTGTTTAAATTTTATATTTATTAATTATCTTTAAATGGGTTTTCCGTTTCAAACTACATTTCCCGAACAAATCCGATACGCGCCTTAATATTATGTAAATTAAGCGATTCGCGTACCTTTTTTTTGAACCGCGAGTTCGTGTGCTTGATCTCTACTAGCCGAGCATTCTGCATACAAACGAATTTCTTAAGAATAGATGCACGCGTCCTAGAACATATTTGGTTCGCTAGAGAAGAAAAACCAGTTCACAAAGTTCCGAGTACAAATATCGTAAGCAAGATGCCAAGCTAACAGAATATACTACTCCCGTTACGAACTCGAAAGTACAGTAAAACATACAAATGTTACACATAAATTTACTGTATTTTTTAGTAAGATATGAACATTTTCTACCAGTGATCTTCTACAATTTATATACTAAAGCGCGAATAATTAATCTTAGTGTAAATATACATTATTCGCCTGGAGCATTACAAATTATTTATGATAAGAATAAGGTTTCACGTTTGATGGGAATATGTATTTGAAAAGGATGAAAATAAATACAGTTATTTATTATTATACAAAATATTAAAGGTATTAAAAATTAATTGACCTAAAAACTTTCACTCATTGAACGGAGGAAGACGCTACTTTAAAACAACTAATAAAAATTAAATGGAGAAAACAATAGTTATATAATTATCAAATCAATTGAAAGGTCACCGTTACTAATCGAGCTATCCTACCATTATAAATTATATTAAAATTAACAGAATGAGTTAATAGCTAAGGTGGAAGGAGGCTACAAAATCCCTCCTCCTCGTATGTTGCGTTGCTGTCCCAACGTGTTGAGTTAAATTACAATTAACACAATTATAGACAATTATTACATTGCACAGAAATACATTAAGTTAGACCGAGTGACGTACGTTCACGTTCATTCAGACTTGTTCGACATCAAAAGCGAAATGGAATCACCGATGTCCGCGCACATTCGAAAAGCCCGCTGGCTCTTTTTGGAAGGGGTCCGATCGGTAAAGAAGGAAAGAGTTCAGTTTCCATCGAACTACCAAGACATTGTAACTACCCCGAGTACACGTCTTGAATACACCGCTTGCTATAAATGAATATTGCGGGGATTCTATTATAGGAATTATTCCCAAAAACCTATGTTGAGGGAGTACGTGAGAGATGCATATGCATATCAACTGTGTATATATACAAGTCATTTTTATGGATATAACTTGTAAATTCTAAAAAATATATATCGTATCATATCATACTAATTTATAATAACAAAACGTGTTTTTGTTTGCATGCATTAAACAAAAAAAGAATACTGAACCGATTACTCTGAAATTCAAAAAATATATTCTATGTTATCTTCCGAAGGATATAGACTATATTTTCTTTTTTAAATTCAAAAAATGATGGCACAATATTAAATTACTTTAACAACAATCCCAAACCTATATATATATATATATATATATATATATATATATATATATATATATATATATATACGTATAACTCTATGATGAGTTTCGTTTTTGGACAGTAGAGTATCATGTCCAGGTGTCTTGGGACGACTTCTACGAGGAGTTTCCTATTCGGACGGTAAAATACGATGACCAGCTATTTCAAAACGACTTCTGCGAGGAGTTTCATATTTGATCGGTAAAATACGATGTCCACATATATCGAGACGTCTCGAAACTGCATTTCAAGAAGTTTGCACGTCATCCACAAATAGCTCACGTTGTGGCAGGGCATCCTTCGCAGAAAATATTATCAGACTTGAGGGCCTCCTTCATGCAGCTTCCTTTTTTTGTAACATAGCGTGTCAACTGAAAGCGTAGTTTATATATATATATATATATATATATATATATATATATATACATACATACGAGCCTTTTTATAAGTGAGTAGTGGTGTGAGGAGAAGCTCGCCGCAAATGTGCTTGTTTTCTCTCTCATTACAATACACTCTCTTTAGATATAGTTTATGTAGCTGATAGTGTAACTCGCCGCCTATATGCAATGAACTAACTTCTCTTACATTGAAGACACAAAAGATAATATGCTAAGGAGAGAAAAGTTTACACTACAATCTACTATAAACATTTCCTTAACTACGATTAGAATTTACGATTAAAGTGAACACACAGTCTTCATTGTACACTTGTTGTGATAAGACGTGTTTACATACGTTCCGTGAATCATAAGTGTTCAATACGAGGTAATACAAATAATATTCGACCCAATCGATATTATAAGTTAATGCAACCGCCAAAAAATTACGATGGCTTCACCATCCATGAGCCCAAATACCATAGAGGTAGAGGAACCAATAGAAACCGTACAACCTGAAGGAATAGAAATAAAGTGCCAAGAATACGAACTGCCTATATCAAAATCCATACCGACATTTACAGTAAAAAATCCTATAACCCAATCTTATTCTACAGCCGGACAAAAGTACCTAACGCCAAAAAGAGAACAAGGTCTGATTTTAGAATGCATCGAAAATTTGAATTTAACAGATTAAACCTGTGCGATTGCTGACATAATCCAGCCCAAGAATGTTCTCTATGCATCAAGAACTTCCAAGAACAGAATCTGTTTATATTTGTCGAGTGAAAAATTAGTGAGCGAATTAACAGCTAAGTATACTTACATTACTATCATGAACCAAAACGTCAACATAAGACCCATAATATCTAAATTCAAAAGAGTCGTCTTTTCAAACGTTGCGCCCGATATATCCAACCAAATATTAGAAAAAATCCAAGAAGATTTAAAAGTCAAACGCAGCACTCCAATTGCAAATTTAAAAGCCGCTATTAACCTTTAGACTGCCGGGATTTGAAAGAGCATATCGCCCTCAGAAAACTGGTATATAAGGTATCTTATATCAACGATTGATCATACACAAAGTGTCGATCAGGGGGTGCGTCAAAATATTGATTTTCCGGTAGGGAACGGAACTGCTAATGTTAAAAATTTTAAATTTTAAAAATATCATTTTTTAATGGTAAAAAGTACTTCTTTCTTCATAATAATATTATAGAAGTTAGATTTATCGATTTAGTTAACTATTTAAAGTTTTTTAAAGGGTTGTTAGTAAAATTTTAGGGGTTATTTTGAAGGTACTTCACCCCTTTAGGCACGGTTTTCAAGTTTCATTTATTTTGTAATGCAACTACATATTTCCGGAGTATTTTTTGACTCTGAATTCAATGTTTAAATTATAATAAGTCCAAAGACCATCCCTAAAATAGGGTACTCATTACAAACTACCCCTTTTGTCTCGCGTCAACGATTACGAAACACCCTCCTCTTTTGAGCGTGGGCTTGGGACCGACTGTGGCAGAGTTATATTTCTTTTTTTTTGTTTTTTTTTTTTATTTTTTTACTTTTTTTTTATTTTTTATTCTTTTTGTTGTTTTTTTTATGTTTTTTTGGTAATATTATATAGATTTTAAATACTTTGGTGTAAGAATTCTAACTTATGGTAAAGATTCTTTAGTGTGATAAATTTCAAAACAAGGTTCAATACATAGAGCTTTAGAACATATTGAACACTCATATGTAGATCGGGACTTTTTGTTGAGCATATGACATAAAGCACATTGACGTGGTAATGGTTTATCACTCTTTTCAGATTTAATTTTTCTAAGAAAATGGCGACCGTTCAGTCGAATTCCAGGTGCAAGAGATAGGGGTGGAACTTTTTCAATGTCTAGTTTTAGAATTTCTCTCACTACGCTCAATCGAAAATCGGGGAATGAAATTTCAGTTGTAGTCAGCATCTCGAATAATTTATGAGAATTCGTCAACATCAAGTCAAGAAGATGAAAAAATAGTTTTCTATACCATTTCATACATTTTCGGATTGTCTCTGTCATAGACAACTGTCTGTCGATATCAAATTAATAAATATTTTTTTATTGGTCTTAGAGTCCAATCAATTCAATCCAAAAATAAAATAAAAATAAAAATAAAAAAAAATAAAAAAAAAAAAAATAAAATAAAAAAAAGTAAATAAAATAAAAATAAAATAAAAATAAAAAATAAAAAAAAAATAAAAAAAAAATAAAAAAAAAATAAATAAAAATAAAATAAAAATTAAAAATAAAAATTAAATTAAAAATTAAATTAAAATTATAATGACAGTCAGACTGTCCTTGTTTACATTCACACCCGTAGACTAATCTGAAAATAAAATATTAGCTGAAAAAATTCTTTGTTAGTAAAGTGCAGTCTGACTGTCCCCAACACCCTTACCTAACTGAAGACTTGTCCAACGTTTCGAGCTCGCTACGGCTCCTCATCAGGGACTAATCTAAACCTTATATTCTAATCTATATATACCCATCCCCTCCACCAAATTTAGTAAATTAAATATAAATTCCCCCTCTACACAAATTGCCTAAAACCAATCAATTTAATAAGGAATGATAAACACTGTCCAATCTACCAGACTCTAACATTAAATTCACATTATTTCGATTCCTGGAAATGTGAATACTTTCAAGACTCTCCCGTTTATACTTATTATTAATACCATGTTCTAAAATGTCCACATTCACAAAATCAAAAGAATGTAAAAACTTTAAACAATGCTCTTTTAAACCAGAAGTAATATGTGATCTACGTAAACTATATTTATGCTCATAAATTCTCTTTTTTAAATATCTACCTGTTTGTCCAATACAGTATTTATCACAATCCATGCAATTAATCTTATAAACAACTCCTGATTTTAAGCATAAATCATCCTTATCTTTGCAATTATTAAACAATCTACTCAAATTATTGCTATTTTTAAAGAAAATTTGAATGTTATATTTCCGAAAATTTCTTTTTATTCTTTCAGATAATCCTCGAACATATGGTAAGACAATAATTTTGCCTCCGTTAACATCAATTCCTGCACTATGTCTATTTCCGGTATTATAAATGTCAAACAATCTCTCAGCAATTAATCT
Organism: Sycobia sp. Sy_11; assembly: GCA_018907035.1. NCBI lineage: Eukaryota > Metazoa > Arthropoda > Insecta > Hymenoptera > Epichrysomallidae > Sycobia > Sycobia sp. Sy_11. The sequence goes on along the minus strand of JACCIC010000156.1, from coordinate 613,267 downwards.
ATTAATAAATTGAATTGGATAGCCATTATTAATAAAAGTCTCTCTTACTATCTGTAAATTATTTTGTCTAAAATCTTTATGTGATAATTTAATTGCTCTGTCAATGACACCTTTCAATGCTCCAATTTTGTTTCCAAATTGGTGGTGTGAATTAAAATCCAAAAACCTACCTGACCAAGTAGGCTTTCTGTACCAATTAAGTTTTACCTTATTATTACTACATCTAATTACATTAATGTCCAGAAAACTTAACTGACTATTAACTTCAACCTCCCTTGTAAATTTAATTCTGTCATGTACAGAATTGAAAACATCCATCATTTTATCCACAAAAACTTCCGGAACAATTGTAAAGATATCATCAACATATCTCTTAAATATCATTGGTTCAAAAAGCAATTTTGACAAGGCTATACTTTCCAACTTTTCCATAACTAAATTAGCTATAACCGGTGACAAAGGCGACCCCATTGGACATCCGTATTTTTGTTCATAAAATTTCTTATCAAATGAAAAAATTGTGTTATTAAAAACCAAATTAATTGTTTTAATAAATTCATTCATTGTTAATTTTGTATGCAAATTAATTTCATTCCACTTTTCCTGTATAATATCATTTAACAACTCTAAAGGTACATTTGCAAACAAAGATACTACATCCAATGAAATCATCTTGTAGTTTTTCGGAATAACAATATCTTTCATTTCATTGTAAAAACACCAACTATCCTTAATGTAAGAACTAGTTCGTCCAACTATCTTAACCAATATATTAGACAAAAATCTAGCAATATTATAAGTTGGGAAACCTATGGAAGATATTATAATATTATTCTAAATGTCAGATTTTCTTTATGAATCTTGGGAAGCCCATAACATTTTGCTACAGTTCCATTTTCACATTTTAAATACTTATATGTATTATCATTTATATATTCATTTCTTTTCCAATTATTTAATAACTCTTTCAAATTATTTTGCAGCTGAATGATATGTGGATTACCAATCTTCAAATAAGTACTATCATCATTTAATATATTATTTATATAATTTATGTAATCAATTTTATTGGAAGCTACAGTTACATTACCTTTGTCGGCCTTTTGGAAGATTATATTAGGGTTATTTTTCAAAAAATTCTTCGCGGTAATTAAATCATGTATAAAATTACTATTTAAAAAATTATCAAATTTATTTTCTCTTTTAAAATTACTAATGACATTAACTAAAGATGCCCTACATTCCTTTTTTACTACATCATTTAAACCAAAAAGATTACTTTCAGCCTCCGCGATGATTTCTTTGATCGGGAGATTATTTTTACAATATAATATTCCATGTTTGGCACCTTTAGACATGATGTTTATTACTTCATTTGGTATCTCCTTGTCAGTTAGATTCTTAAACCAATTCTTATTGTTTGCATTGTTAATTTGATAGCTTTGAAATTGTTTTTTATTTCTTAAACATTCAAATTTCCTTTTTAATGTTTGTCTATTAATATATTTTGTCTTAATAAAATGTTTGCTTTGACCAAGAAAAAATTCATGTAATTCATTTCTTTCTATATTTTGATATAAATAATGTTTAATCTTTAATAAATATCTATTTAAGGAATGAATCTGAATATGTAAATCTCTAATTTCTAAATTAAGTAATTTATTTTTGAAAAAGAAAATATTCTTCTTTAGATCATTACACACATTATTACTATACACCTGCAAAAAATATTCATCATGAAATCTATTATTAATGTGTACCGGAAATATATTTGATTTCTTGCATCTAATAAGGAATGTAAGTTTTTCTTTAAGAATTACAACTTTTAAATTGATTGTAATCCATTTTGAACAATAATCTTTAATAGTACTACCATATTTACAATAAATTTCTCTAAAATAAATCATGACATTTTTTTTTTTTATTTTTTTTTATTTTTTTTTTTATTTTTATTTTTTATTTTTATTTTTATTTTTATTTTATTTTTGGATTGAATTGATTGGACTGTAAGACCAATAAAAAAATATTTATTAATTTGTATATGGGCAGTCGACAAAAGTACAATTCAATTGTCTGTCGATATCATCAACGTTACCCATATTTTTGTTATAGTCGTGAATACAACTTGGTTTCATAATATCTTCATTAGTTTTATAATGTTTTTTTACCAGTGGCACAGTACTCAAAAAACATAAACTTCTTTTTTATCCATCCATTTGATCACCATCCAACTATCGGTGTGAGCAACTTGTGTTTCACCACGATTCAGCTTCGAGTCAAGAGTAGGTATTCCTTTTCGATTCTTTGTCACAGTTCCACAAAGACCAGTTTCTTTATCGTGGAGATATTCCGCAAGTTGTGGTGAAGTGTACCAATTATCAGAGAATAATTAACGTCGTACATTACAATAAGGTTGCATAAGATGTGCAACAATGTCACCAGAAACGCCTAAATCAAATTTATCATAATCAGTGTCTGTACCAGTGTATACAATAAAATCTAAAAGAAAACGTGTGTCACAATCTACTAATTCAAATAACTTCAGTCCAAATCGTTTTCTTTTCAAAGGTAAGAACTGTTTGAACTTAAGTCTTCGTTTCCACAAGACTAAGCTTTCGTCTATACAAAGTTTTTTACCTGAAATAATTGTGCTAGAAAATTTATTTTTCAAATAATCAATCACTGGTTTAATTTTTTTCAAAGGGTGGTTAGAAACCTCTAAATTATTAGAAAAATGAAGATAACTTAAAATTTGAAGATATCGGTTTCGGGGCATAGTTTCGCCAAATATTGGAGTACACAACAATGGATCCTGGCTCCAATAGTGATTCAATTGTCCTTTCACCACATGGCCCATATTTATTGATAAAGCAATAAATATCCATAGTTCATCATCAGTCAAATCAGTCCACGGTTTCATGTTTTTTCGAGTTGGCTCAGGATTTTGCTCTTGAAATAGGTTTGTTTGATCTACAATAAGGTTTACAAGAAATGGGTCTAAAATATATTTAAAACATTCTAATGTCGTTATTTTATTTATTGACACTTCAGGACGTAGTTGAGCTTTGTCAGGAAAATCTTTTATCGACGGATAAAAATAAGGGATCAAAGTATACGTCAGGTGCTTCGTAGTCATCATTTGGGATATCATTTGAATCAATATCACTCGCAATGCCTCTATCTCCAACATCTTCTTCAGGCTCTGATTCTCCACTACTCCAAACATTGTTTTCTACATTCATTGTATTACGCAGTTTGTATAATAAGAAATAAAACGAAAAAAATACTGTATTTTCAATAAAAAATATCTAAATTCAATAAATTTGGAGTTCAATCTCCCAGTTTTCTTATGCAAGAGTATTATTTATAAATTTCTTTCTGATTCACTATGTTAATTTTTCATAAAAATTATTTTATGAAAATAAATCTATTTATAAGCCACATGCAAACAAAGCAACATATTTTTCCAAAAAACCTAAGATGAAAGCATCATAAATATGGGAGGGAGGGAGGGATGGCGGGGGGGGGTTGAAGTGAAAAAAATAAATTCAGTAACTAAAATTTTTATCAAAATAATAAAATATATTACGTTGATAATTTTAGATATTTGCAAACAAAGCAACTCATTTTTTTCAAAAAAAAAAAAATACAAATGGTAGTACAAGGCATAGAACGGGTAAATAAGGGTAAAGAAGGGTTGAAAGGGGTGGGGAGAGATACATTTATATTAAATTGTATTCGATTGTAGTAACAAAAACTTTTTTGAAAGTATATTTCGTTGCAATTATGGTCAGATCGATAAAAAGAAAAAACCGCTTGTGCAAAGTAAAAATGATAGTTTTAAGGGATGTCGGGTGGGTGAAAAGGGGTGTAAAGGGGTAAATTTATCTTAAATGGTTGTAAAAAGTAAAAATTCTATTAAGGTTATGCATATTTTAGTCTAAAAATAAAGATTGAAGAAGTTTTTTTGTTGCGTCAAAATATTGATTTTCCGGCAGTCTAAAGGTTAATAAAGATGGCTACAGCCATGTAGCGAGTTTTTGAAGAGTCGTCTATGTTAACCCTACAGATGTCATAAAAATAGACGAACTGTTTAAACTGCACTATAAAGAATTAAATTACTTTATTTACATCAGTACAGAGACACTGAAATGCTTTCTTTGTAAAATCGAGGGACACCTAGCTAACCACTATACGAATACTGATAATGCAAACACAGAGTATATAACAACACAAGCAATTAACAATACAGAAGGAAATACACACTCACCTTCCTTATTAGAAAGATTACTGAATCAAAACATACTTACCCAAGAATCAATCGAAAGTTGGCAAACAAATCTGAGCAATTTAACGTTTCCTTCATTTCAGCAAACTAAGTTCAATAAAGACAACAAAAGAACATATTCAGTAAGCTCTACAGTAAGTTCTAATGAATCGCAAAAAGATATAAATGATTCGAATATAAATAGCGTTACGATATCCCAAACAACAAAAAAACGTGATAAGGAAGGAAAGTAAAACCTAAATATTGGAATCAAATAGAAAAAGATTCTACAAACGAATATTCTAATACAAATAAAGCATTAGAAGATGAAACAGTACCAGATAAAATGGATGAGAAACTTATATCCTTAAAAACATATTTAAATCAAGCTAACACACTCTTAAACTATATACAGTTTAAAAGTTTAATGGAAAATATTAAAGGTGTAAAAAATCCGACAACTATAGTACTGGAATATACACATGATCTTTAAGCGTTTATCAAGTTCATAAACGAAGATATCTACCCGAATGTATGAAATCCAAGCATAAAAAACAATGTAGGATATTAGTAAAACAAGTTAATCAGTATAATAATAATTTATACGGAAATTATAAACCTCACCAAACCCCGAACAACTCAGATAGCGAATAAAAACCGAATAAGTTTAAAATATAAGAAATGACAAAACTAATTCAATGGAATATCAATAGCCTCAACAAACAATATGAATTTCTTCAAAATCTTATAGCACAAGAAGAGGCCGATATAAGTTGCCTTTGGAAACCAACCTGAAAATCAAGGAAACGATAAAATTAAAGAATTTTAACTGTTATAACAAAAACAGAACAAAATGTTTATCCGGTAGCGGAGGTGTTAGCATCCTAATAAAAAAACAATTGGTCAGCGAAGAAATTAAGTTAGAAACTAAAATAGAATCAGTAACAACAAAAACCATAATAGACAAAAAGATACAACAATTTGTAATGTATATATAAGCAACAAGCATACATTCAACAATTCACTTCTAGAAAACCTCAAAACCAACAACCAGAACCCTTCTTAATCCTCGGTGACTTTAACAGCCATAACACTCTATGGGGTTCTAACAAAGTAGATAAACGTGGTAAGATAATAGAAAAGTTTCTAAACAATAATCAGACAGTATTATTAAACGATTCATTACCAACCTACTTCAATAAAGCCAACGCAAACTGCAGCGCAATCGATCTATCGTTCAGTAGCAATAATATAACAACTAATATCCATTGGCACGTAGATAGCTATCTACATGGCAGCGACCATTTTCAAATTGTAATTAAAATCCGGCAGATTAGCTTATCTCAAAGAATATATCCACAAAGTTCGAATATTCTTAAAGCAGATTGGCTTAAGGGGGGTGTATGGTTAATTCGGTAGAAAACATGCATGTTTTTAAGAATTTTTTCTCGCGACACAGATACAGCTAGATTACCCAGTCAATTTGCATGTAATAATGTATCATTTGAACAATACTTTTCTAAATTTTCATTGAAAAATATTGAAAATTAAGCGAATGACAGTAAATCTCCGGAGGTTCCTCTAGAAAAAGTTGTTTTGCAGTGTACACGATTACGCACCACAGAATCATCGGAATCACAAAAACCAAAGTGCATTCTTCAAAGGAGATGTTTCCTCAGGTAACGCTGTCGAGTTTTTTTTTTAATTTTAGAAGATTAGATTATTGGTATCCCAAGAAGCCAAAAATCCGATTTTTGCTATAAAAAATTTGTTACTGTAAAATTAAGAATTAATAAAAATAACCAAAAACTTGACAACGATACCTGATAAATTATGTAAAAATGTACTGTGTTTTGTAAACTAAAAAATACACAATAAAACTTTATAATTCTTTCAGTTTCATGTAGAATCGTCAATACCATATAGCAAAATGCTTTTATCTACATGGTCTAAAGTATCTTTTTGTATTTTTCTACGTAAAACTGTTCCTTCTTTACTGTCGTGTGACACTTGTTCCTCTGCTCTATTTATTCGCAACTCGTCAACTTGTCACGCCCATTCGTGCGAACTTGACCCTGTACTGATTTGCATCTTTTTCATAATGACTAATAGAACAAAAGAACCTTCATTGAAAGTACATACAAGCAACATTAGCTGCAATTTCAACAATCGTAGAGGTGCCACTCACTGACTTTAAGGAGATTATCCAGACTAGCTGATTGAGACTCTAATTATTATTTTGCGTGAAACCTTCAAGACATTGCTGCAAGAGTTCGTCTTTATTCAAGTCCTCATAAATGGGTCTAATAGCTCTAAGAACTTCAGTAGAAAGTGTTGTATATCTGTGTTTAAAAGAGTTTAGAGCATCTGAAGCTGCAGCTTTCTGCCACTCGCACCAAGAGTCTACACCACTTGGACATTTGTTGTGGATTTTTTTTCGGTGGAGCTGTAGTAATAATAAGTAGCCGAAACTGCATTTTGAATAAATAAAACGTGATTACGTCGAAGACATAATCCATAGTAAACCGTCAATTTATCTATCATTTTAGCACTAAGCTTCCCTTTGCCAGAAAGGCTTTTTCTTTTTACGATTTTTTCTGTCTTCGTTTTTGTATCAACTACGCTTTTTTTACTAATTCACGCAGACGTGCCTCCAATCTCTTTTGTACATGCCCGATGCACTTTTTTTATTTATGGTAAAACCTTCACCATAAGGTTTTGCGTTACGGTGTCTTCGAGTCACCGTCTCCGATGTAGTTACGAAATTATATCTACGCTTATATGGAGGCTTTATTTTTTTAGGTCGAGACAAGATCTTATGACTTTTTTTCTATCTTCTTTAGTAATTTTTCGAGGCATTTTTAATGCTACAAAGTATATATAGTAACAGCAAGAATTAATTTACCATTGAAAATTTCCGGAAACTGAGCGAATACGAAGGTAAACAAAGTCAAACTTTTAGACTAGCTGATGTACGTATGTACTGACTGTATAGCTCAAAAATACAAGAAATTTCCAGAAAGATGCTTTCAATAAGAAATGAATGTAGGATTCATAAATTAAAACAATCGCTCTCCAAGTAAGCGCGTCGCCTAATTGTCAAGCAGAATTACGAATATGTAAAAATCCTACTTGAGCAACGAATGTTCAAATACTCACAACTTTGTTAATTTTGCTCGGATTCACTTGAAATTTCGACACAATATTCTTGAGACATAAAGGATTCATTTAAAAGATAAAAAAGTTTAAATACAAAAAATCAAAACAAAAAATCATACTTACTATAAAGCTACACCATGGTGGAACAAAGACTGCGCACAAGCAATCAAAGAATCGAAACGAGCTTTCAATAAATATAAAAAAGACAACTCTGAATAAATAAAATAGAGCATAAGCGTCCCAAAGGAATTGCAAAAAGAATTATTAAATACGACCAACAACAATCATGGTATAAATTTTTAAATTCAATAAACCATCAAACCCCTACAAAAAAAAATATGGAAAAAAATAAAATCAATAGAAGGCTATCGTCACTCACCCACAATTATATTAATTGAAAATAACGAAATAATCACCGATCCAACAGAAATAGCAAATATGTTAGCACGGAAATTTGCACGTAACTCCAGTAACGAAAACTATAATAACAAATTTTTACAATATAAAAACGCTGTCAAGAAATTACCAGAAATTTCCTCCGATTCAAGAGAAACCAGCATTCAAAACTTAGAAATAAGTATAGACGAGCTTACAAAAACAATTGAACGAAGCAAAAACACTAGTCCAGGTCTTGATATGATACCGAATATTTTTATAAAGTACGAGGGTGGATTGATAAGTTTCCAGCCTGACCAAGAAAAACAACGCCTTTAAGAATTTTTTTTTATTTTTCAACATAATCTCCTCCAAGGCTGATACATTTCCCATAGCGGTGTTCTAGTCTAGTAATGCCAACTCTATAGACTGATTCGTCAAGCTCCTCAAAATACCCATTTACAGCTTCGATTACTTCTTCATTGTCCGCAAATCTCTTATCGCAAAGCAATTTTTTGAGGTTAGGAAACAGATAATAGTCACTGGGAGCTAGGTCTGGAGAGTAGGGAGGGTGCGGCATCAATTCAAACTTCATGTCGTTGATTTTAGCCATCGCAACGATTGACGTGTGCGCTGGTGCGTTATCGTGATGATAAAAGTTTTTTTCTTCGACAAATGAGGTCGTTTAATTTTCACTTCGTTGCTCAAACGTTGCAATAAGACTGCGTAGTATTGACCAGTGATAGTTTTACCTTTTTTCAAGGTAATCAATGTGTATAATACCTCTTGCATCCCAAAAAACAGTAGTCATAACCTTGTTCGCCGAAAAAATGGTTTTTGTCTTCTTTGCAGTTGGTTCCCTTGGTCCAATCCACTGTTTAGACTATTGCTTGGTTTCAGGAGTATAGTGGTGGACCCAAGTTTCGTCAACGGTTACGAATCGACACAAAAATTCGCTTGGATTACGCTTATACAACGCCAAATTGGCGGTAGAAATGTTCTTTCGAATCAATTTTTGGTCGACTGTTTGCAAACGTGGCACCCATCTTGCACAGAGCTTTATATAAATGTTGGTGCAAAATATTTTGTGCACGTTCATATGACATCTTACAGGTCTCAGCTATCTTACGCACTTTTAATCTGCGGTCTTTCAGCACTATTTGTTGGATTTTTTCGATCATATCTGGAGTTGTCACCTCAATGGGACGTCCTGAGCGAGGCTCATCAGAGGTGCTCACACGACCCTTTTTAAACTCGGAAACCCACTGCTTAAAAGTATTTGATGACAGACCGATTTTTCAGCTTTTCCATTTTTACGAAAAACACAGAGGCGTCTTTTCAGCGTGTTCTCAAACCTAAACTAACATGGCGATCAGACTGAAACTATTGCTATAAGCTATCTAAGGATGGTACTATAGAACGCCACCTTAAATTATGCCCAATGGTGCCAACTCTTGGCCAGTCCGGAAACTTATCAATCCACCCTCGTAACTACCAACTAAATTCCACGAAACCTTACTGAAGATCTACAATTTAATCTAGATTAAAAAAGTATTTCCAAGATAGTGGAACGAAGTGATATGTTACTTGTTGTTTATGTAGAATATTCGAAAAAATCATTAATAGGAGATTACGATACTATCTCGAATCAAACGACCTTCTGTACAAATATCAAAGTGGTTTACATGAACACAGCTCGACTATCGACTGCCTCGCACAACTTCAATCCAACATATGTGACGCTGTCAATAAGAACCAACCTTTAATAGTAATATGTCTAGACTTAGAAAAAGTCTACGACCTCGTCTGGAAACGAGGAATTTTGAGAAATTCCAGTGAAATATAAAATATTCGGCAATATGTTTCATTTTATCAAAAACTTCCTAAGCAGCAGAATAATTAAATTAAGAGTAGATAACTACTACTCAAACTCTACTAAAGTCAAGAATGGAATACCACAAGAATCTGTCATTAGCACTACCATATTTTTATTAGCAATCAACGATATTCAAAACCATATATCCTTACTAGTAAAATCTACTATATGTGCTGACGATATCACGATGTGTGTGAAAGAGAAACATGTAATGACAAGCCAAAAAATCCTTCAAGAAACCTTAGAAAAATTAAGCAATTACACAAATATCGCAGGCTTCCAACTTTCAACGAAAAAATCTCAAGTTATCATGTTCAATAAAAAAAATCTGATATTAAACCTCATTTAAATATCGGAAACGAACCTCTACAAACAGTGGGTCGAATAAAAATTCTTGGAATGATATTTGACAAAAAACTTACATAGATTCCACATATAGACGAATTGAAAAAAACAATGTTTGCTTAGACTTAATTTACTAAAGGTACTATCTGCCAAAAATTGGGGAACAAACCAGCATATTCTAATAAGTACGTATAAAGCCTTAATACAATCAAAAATAGATTATGGATGTGCAATATATGACTCAGCAAAGCAACACGTCTTACGAAAGCTAAACCCACGCCTAAACACCAGTATGAGAATCGCTACAGGAGTGTACAAAACTTGCCCTACTATCAGCATATTAGTAGAAAGTCATATGATTCCATTAAATCTCAGGTGCAAAAAACTATCAATGAACTACACTATAAAACTATTAAATTCACCAAAAAATAAAGTGCATGATCTTATAGTACTAAATCACAAATACTCACAGTTTAGTAAAAATAAGCAAACAGAACCATTTTACCGAAAATCATGGAATTTTTTCAAAACAAATAAAATAGACATTCATAACCACTTTCAATTTTCCCTACTAAATCGGCATGAATTCTGGTCCAACAGCAGAAATAATGACGACGTACAGTATCTCCACGACTTGTCGAAGGCAGACTCAAATGCTCTAACAATAATAAAAAAGGAATACAAAAATATTTACGTTAACTTAACGGAAAATAAAACAAGTATTGGAGCTGCAGCAAGCATGATCAGAGGTTCAAATATCCTATTAAAACTACTAAGTTGCCTAAATCATTATTCAGCCTTATTAAAGTTAATCGCAAAAGTTATAGAAAATATTAATAGCCTTAAAGCAAAATTTATTATACATGCAAATTCAAACTCGATAATACATAAATTACAGAAAAATAAGAATAATGACTACTATGCCAACTATATAATGTATAAAATAAACAAAGCTAATGGAAATCTTTTAATATGCCATTCAAATTTTACGCAAAAAAACAAAGAACCAACTAAACTAACATAATTAGCTTGTCACCTTAAATTCGTGAGCAGTACAAACCTAAGCAAAAACGATTTCAATAAACTAATCAGTATAAATATTAAGACTGAATGGGAAACTTTTTGGGATAAAGTAAACTACAGTAAACTTAGAATAGTAAAATCAGACATCCACTCAACAAACCCAGCAAAAAATATGACTAACAGAGACCACATTATTATAACTAGACTACGAATTGGACACACCAAAATCACCCACCAATACTTATTAAATAAAACCGAACAACCTATATGTTAAATAAGCAAATGTAAACTAACTATAAAACATATTCTATTAGACTGACCACTATACGAAGAACAAAAAAAAATTTTCAAAATCAAGAAAGAATTACAGCACAATTTCAAAAATAATATGCAATGTACAATTAAATTAAATTTGATGACTCAGATAAAAATGCGCAATTTAATTTGAAGTAACTATATTAATGTAAATATGTATCATATGTCGTAATGTAAACAAAACATCTTATACAACTGTATTGTTGCTAATACCCATTTGGAAGATGCAACGTTAAATAAATAAATAAATAATAAAGAATAAAGTGAACAATAGCAGAAAACGATTTTTGAGAGATTTATAAAATATAAATCAATGTTTTTACTCATGCTTAAAATAGTGTAAAAGTAGCATTGTGCTAAGGTTGCTTCGGATGTATATAAGAACTCAAGTTCGAAACGAATGGATAATTTTGTTTTGTCTTTTAGAAATTACAATGTAAAAATTGCATAAGCCCTCAACAAGGATACTGATAAACAGTTCGTTAAATATCAAAACGAGTTTTAATATTTATATTCTATTTTACACTTACAGAATATACTAAGTATTATTAATAATGTTTTATTATGTTATGAGCTTATGAAAAATAAGATTCTATCGTTGCATATAAGTTATTTAATACTTGATTAAAGTATAAAACGGTATACATATCAGGGAAAATGGAGTTTTAAATTCTTAATTACATTATTCCTTGTTTTTAAGATAGAAAGACCTACTTGCATGGATGATCTTAAGGTTGCATAAGTAAAGAAAAATCTTTTTAGCAGCCCTTAGTCATTTAGCACGACAGAAAATGCCAAAAAAATAGTTTTTATTGCGTTGAAAGGGTGTCCACCATTTTTAAAAATCTGAAAAAATCAAGGTCACAGATCTTCATAAATTATCTTAAATATAATTTTTTAAACTTGTCTATTGTCTTCGTTTCATTTTTATTTCAATTTAAAATGTTTAAACAGATTTTTTTCTATACTGTGACGTCAGGATTTTCCAACATTACATAACGCTATTTCTACACAATATTTTTGCTCTAGGACAAGTGCATCTTAATAGTGCAGATCAAGCCGACCCTTTACCTAAATGATTCTAAGAGAATTATGCATACACATATATCCGAGTTCAATCTTCATTTCTCTTATTGATTCGATAAATAAATAATATATTTGGTGTAATATATTCATTTCATTCACAAGAATCGACATAAATATGATTTGTAATATATACGTACAGTATGGATTTAGAAAAAGAAAAGAAAAGAATAAATATTGCTTGTTTTGACTTACATTTATTATTTCTTGTTTAGCATTGTTCAGAGCGGGCTCGCTGCCATGTAAGAATCGAGAGAGAGAGACAGAGAGAGAGAGAGAGAGAGAGAGAGAGAGAGAGAGAGAGTGAGACAGACAGAGACAGAGACAGAGACAGAGAGAGAGAGAGAGAGAGAGAGAGAGAGAGAGAGAGAGAGAGAGAGAGAGAGACTGCGTCGGACTAGATAAAAGATAGACAACACTCGTCGTGTTAGGTTCTTTGTGTACCAATCTGATGAACTGCGAGACTTACGAACTTTGAGAATGACCGTATTGAGTGGCTGTCCATATGGATAGACTGACCGTATTGAGAGACTGTACCGGACGGTACATACCAATTGACAGACAGGTACAAGACAATTTACCGGTAAATTACAGGCAAAATCAGTAAGCTAATTGTCAGTGTATTGTATGTCAATTAGCGCGGTATATCATGCATTTTGCTGCGCAATATATATATATATATATATATATATATATATATATATATATATATATACATATATATATATATATATATATTTCTAATATATTTTTTTAATCAAAATGCTGATTACACAAAATAAAATTGTTATTCAATAAATTATATATATTTTACATATATATAT
>JACCIC010000154.1:1187500-1406968 GCA_018907035.1 Sycobia sp. Sy_11 | reverse complement strand
TCCTATCGAGTCATGTTTAACTAATACTGTTGCAAAGTACGCAATTATTGACAATTTAGAAAAAGTTGTCAAGCGGGGCATGTTGTGCACACACGCTGAATGCGGCGATATCGAACGTACACGCATGAGGTGTTCTATGACATAGATAGCGGACAATTCAGATACTTAATACTATTTTCATTTATAATGATATTTTTGTTATTTTTCGTCTTCAAGTAGTTAATATTTCAATTTAGAAATTAATTTTTTTTTGTTTAAATAACAATATACAATATATTAAGGCAGTGTTCTACTTTACAACTTTGACAAAAAATGTTTTTTTACATTTTTCGAAAAGTAAATATATTCAAGAATATTAGCTCAAAATTTTAGAAAGATTCAGGTAGTCTAACTATACTTTTTGACCTTTCGAACTCAGTTACTTGAGCGCGCTATTCCGACCCGCCCAGCGCGCGCGCCGGATAAGCCATCTACCTGGCCTTGTTCGCTGCAGCAGCTGGTCCCCTATTGTAAATTATTACACCTATATATATTCTCATCAAAATATATACCTTTGCTTCTCAATATTACCTTCCCTTTATATTTTGCTTCTGTATATCGAAGAAAGTTGTGAAGAAACCAAAGTCGTGATTAAAAAGTGAAGACTGCTGATCTAAGTATCAAATTAATGAAGGAGTTATCTAAAAACTACAGTCTTGCAATTGAAAGGAATTCAAATTCAGTTAGAAGGCATGCGAACGAAATCTGGGCCGGCTATTACCACAAAATCTCAACAGACTCCCAAACCACAGCATACGTACTGTTCAGACAACTGGTGCAAGTATAAGAAGGCCGAAGCAAACAACGCTTTAAAAAATTATAAACATCGTCCTGCTCTTGCTAGTGACGTACAAGAGGTGCCGAGACCGATCTACGAAGATCTAACAAAAACGGAATTGCTGGAAAAGGAATTGTGGGCAGAAATACTCAAAATAACAATGACGGTTTCAACTCTACAGTTTGGGCTATGGCACCAAAGCATGTTTATAATGGAAAAAAATCGTTAAAATTGCATGCCTCACTGCTGCCTGCATTTTTAATGAAGGATTCAACCAGCCTACTTTTGAAAATAATGGAAATTATGGGTCTAAAAATCGGACCAAACCGCCATGCAGTTCGCCAAGATGCGCGACCAACATCGCATCGTTCGAGAGAACCTTCGCTCGACTGAGATTTCTAAAGAGTGCAGAACTCAAAAAAAGCAGGCTAAATTAGATCAAAATACTCGCTTGGAACAAGTTGAAGGCATATTGTATGGCCCAGCTATTGCTGATTGAGCGTAAGATAATTTTTTCTACGATTTTTCACTTACAAAAACTTTAAACGCGTTTTTCTCAAAACAGCGTTTTCTAGTACCGTGGTCGTGATAACTAAAAAACTATTGAACCGATCCTTATGAAACTTTGAACACATATTCTATATGTTTGTATTAACCGTCCTAACTACAATCAACTTAAAATTTTAATTCTAACTATATTTTTATAACAAAAAAGACGGAAAAAGCAATTTTTTGTTCTTTCGTATTTTAGGCGCCATTTTGTTTATTTTGCACGTACATAAAATATTCTAGTTAGATCGGTTTCTGGAGTCATACTGAACAAACAACTATTTAATTTTTTGTTTTAGACCATCCGTCGGCAAGATTTTACGACCACGACAACGTTACCTATTTTTGAGGTGTTTAGCTTTGATCATACTTTACATGTATAAAAATGTATAAAATAAATAAAAAAATTATATAATATTAAGCATTTCAAATCCTACATCCATATCTTCAATAGCATTCTCAGAAAAATTTCACAAATATAGCGTTTTTTTCGAAGGTCTAAAGTAGAATACTGCCTTAAGATATTAATATATAAGTCTACAATAAAAATGTTTAAATAATTTAAGTTATTTTACCGTTGAGATAATAAATCATTTCAGACAAAAATTATGTTTTCTTTTCATTGAATTACTCCGTTTCCATCATGCCCACTTACCAAACCAACTGTGCCCCACCAAGCCCAAACACGACCCGCTTTTATAATTGCAAAATTTTTATTGTTTTAAAACAATAAATTGTTACTAAAAATTTAAAATTTTATAAAACAAATTTTGTAGTTATTCAACTGTCAAGCTGTGTTTATTTTATCTAAAAAATTTTATATAATTTTTTTTAAATGTGAATGAAAGAAAGCGTGTCCAACATGCCCCACATTCCCCTGTTGCGTTAGTTCTCTCACCCTATTTGTCAGATCACTTTTATACTTATATTTTTTGACCATGGCTTACGAATATTTCAAAAATTCTACACGGAAATTCAATATTTATTCCCAATCCATGAAAACTGTATAAAAATCATGATTTTTTTAATTTATTTTAGAAAATAAAAAAGTTGTAAAAAAGGGAAAAGCAAAATCATAGAGCATATAAAATACATATTATTTTGTTCTATGAATTTTTTCCGGTACAAACTATATTTTTGCAGAAAACTTTCAAAGTTCCGTTTCGTGATTCTCTGAACAATTATATATATATATATATATATATATATATATATATATATATATATATTTGTAACCGCCCGAACGGCGGCTGTAGGTGAGAGCGCTCGTGTGAAACCGCGAGTGTTCGGGCGTGTCCGCGAAACGATACGTGCGAGCCGCGAGGGCACTGGAAGCGCTGTAGGAAGTAAGAAGTTCGGAACGAACTCCGCATTCTCCTCTAGACCTTCGTCAATTCGCGTTCTTGAGTTGGCTTTCGTCGTTCGCAGTTCTACTCGTACACCTTTTTCCTTTTCGTCCCCGACGCACCTTTATTCTGTCCCGCTGTAGAATACCGTGGTTTTTTGCCCGTTCGCGATCGTATTGCGAAGCGTAGAGTAAGGTCGCAGTTTTTGCGCCTTTCGCGGGAACGTGTTGCAAGTTTGCCCTCGTGCAAACTCCGTGCGAGCGCATCGGTGTCGACGAGGAGAGGACACGCGGCGACATCCTCGCATCAGCCCGGACCGTGAGTGTAAGCTTCGAGGAAGCGTGTACGCGTTACATACGCGTGCCGTCGTGAGCCAGCGACGCCATCAGCGGCTACGAGCCGCAGCCATGCGCAACCGCGCAAGTCAGTAGCCAGGAGCCAGAGAGAGAGTGCGCGCCCGATCGCCCTGACATCAGCGACAGCATCAGCGAGCGTCAGCGACCGCACCAGCGAGCGCCAGCGAGCGCCAGCGACCGCACCAGTGAGCGCCAGCGACAACATCAGCGAGCGTCAGCGACAGCACCGGCGAGCGCCAGCGACAGCATCATCGTCGTCGGCGGCAAGTAGCTTTTTGCTTTTATTATCATGTTCATGTGTGCGTATAGCTAGGTCCTGACCCGCCGCCGCACCCGCGCGCCGCGATCTGCCGAATGTATTGCTTCGCGATTCATCTGTAATAATATGTATCTATCGCGCGTAGCATAGTGATTAGTTTTGTAATTCCTTTTATAATATTTGTACTTCCGTAAATGCGTTCGCGTCTGAGTAGTTCGTTAGTATATAATATGTAATGTAGTATCATTGTTCCCACGTGTTTCGTATCGAGAGCGTCCCGTTCCGTCTCCCCCGTCCCCGTGTATGTTAAATGAGTGCATAATCATATAAATAATTGATGTAGCGTCGCGGAATCCGCAATCAGTACAAAGTGTATGTATCGCTTCTTTATTGTAAATCGTCTGTTTGTACAAATAAACGTTAACATTATAATAATCCGCTAAAATCACTCGCGTGGTTCATTCTTCGTTCATTCACACACGCAAGTGAACCGTAAGTAGTAACCCGATTTCGGGGTTATAAAATGGCGCCCAGAACGTGGATACCGCGACAAAAGTGATCTTGAAGCCTCGTAGAAGAGCCACATCGTGCACTCACTCTTTTTTCCGATCCCCTTTAGTCTAGCTGCACGAAGAAAAAGTACGCAACACACGTACAAGTGCACACACGGACAGGCGACGACTGCAGCCACAAGTGTGCGCAGAAGAATGCGCAATAGTATAAATGTGTCAGAAATTTTTACTGACAAGTTTTTATGATTAAATGCTTCTCCCCTTTCTCCCTTCTCGTCACGTCTAGGTGATAATGCATTAATTAACAATTTATAATTAATTAATTAAATTATCGGGCTAAAGCTAATGTACATAAATGCCTTCTCATTATCCCTCCTATGCATATTGAGTAAAGTCAAGCAAGGTGTTATATAGAAAATAGTTTCTTTTAATTTTATACTCATATAAATTTTGCACGTACATATTGATATTGTATTTTACATGAATATATATATGTATTTATAATAATGAAAGTATAAGTAACAGTATAATTATAATTTTACTTATAATTTCATTTATATTAGCAATATGCGCTATTTGTTGCCTGAAATGTAAACACACAAAAGAGAACAACTTTCTCTTTTTCTTGAGAAATACGCTGGTATTTCGAAATTGAAATAACAGCACAGTAAAGGATAAATTTAGTCATTACATAAATAAAAGTAGAAGGTCGAGGTCAAATACCTCTTAAACTTAGTGTGTTTACATACACAATAAATAGCCTTTTCTGAAAATCTTTACATACATTACCAGTTATTCGAATCTAAATTATTTCTATATAATTTCAATATAATCCATATATTATTTACATATGATTTTAAATTACTGATATTATATTTAACTTTATACAATATTTCTCATATGCTCCATATATATATCTCATATACATTTAACTGATTTTTGATATTATGTCTGTCCTTTCTCGCCACTCATGTCCCTTAATTTTTATTAACTTGTTATATAATATATCATATATGCATATCGTTTCCTCTCTTATTATGTAAAAGCACATGAATATCGTATCGTCCCTGCACCTTTTATACCATTTTACAATACCACATATGACCCTCGCTACACATAGAAGATAGTTTATCTTAAATATATACTTCATCGATATACTCAGAAGAAATAGCATATATATATCAAGTTCGAGACTAGAAAAGATCAAGGAAATCATCAGCATTGTAAGACTTTATAACTAATAAGCGTATGCAATAACAAGGATACCACACTCAGTGTATACAGGACACTTTCCCCCATTGCTATCGATATCGCTTCCTTTTTTTTTATTAACGATTACTACAAATATAGCATAAAATACTTATTAAATACAAATACTTCATAAAGAAAGGGGCTCAAGTAGCAGAAATCTTCTCTCTCTCTCTTCCTTCTGACAGGTATAACCTATATGTTTGACATATAGATGCACAGGGAGAATTTGAAAGAGAACAATTCCCATGAAGGAATTGAATTCTCTCAACTTTATAAAGTGGAGGTAGATGAGAATATCCACTACAATAGTAAAAATTAATTTTAAATAAGTTTCAAGAAACTTAAGGACTTTAGTAATAAAAAAAAAAAAAAAAAAAAAAAAAAAAAAAAAAAAAAAAAAAAAAAAACTGATGGTTGTGGGACTGTAGCCAAGTATGATAGAAAACCTGGTAAATTGAAAGAGAAAAAGCCAATGCCGCTAGTTTCTTTTCATCTTCTGAAAACAACTGTCTCCATTTAATTATTTAACTGACATATTGATGAATATTTATCGTCAAGCTGGTCATTTGGACAAATAGTGCTGGGGGATGATATATAAACAAACATAATTGAAAACATAAGGAGGAAATCACACGCTTAATTACAATAACCTCTTAATACTGTGAGTATTCTTTTATTTTCAGCTGCTAGATACTAAACTGCTAAATACTAACTAATAATAAATAACCTCAAATAACATTAAATCATAGTAAGCAGAATGATTAGTATAGATGTGATATCGACACCACTACAGTAAAATAGCTTTATAATGGAATACAAAATAACGCAATAAATATATTAATCCAATTGAAGATTATTACCACCATTTATCATAAATAACAACTTAATAATAAACCAAGTAAAGATACAATAACCAAGTAAGTATAGTAGCTGAAAGTAGTAATAACAAGACAGGAAACCACATAACGAGAGGACCAATATAGATGAAATAACCAAAAACCAAAGGAAACATTAACGAACAATTGGATATCTTTTCTTTTCAGGACAAATGAGTGGATATAATTAATAACAATAGTAAACATAAACTAGACGTGTAAATAAAACCACGTAAACTTCTTAGCATTGACAAATAACATAATAATTATAACTAAACAAACATAAATAAGTATTTTCTGTAAAAAAAAAGAAAAGGAGGGAGAGAAAACATACTGTCTATATACATTTTTTTATATATATGCATTTGTAGTGTGATAGTATCCTTTTAATTATTATAAATAAATTAACAGGGAGAAATTATAGAAGAGTCTTCCTTTATCATTTAACGCAGCGTTACAAAAAAAGGGAGAGGATTTTATCTGTTCTCTTCCATTTCAATAAGTCTTATTTGAATTAACTACTGTCAGCCAGCAATACTGCACTCTAAAATAGGTGTAGCTAAGAATAAGTGCAAGTACCGGACAAATAACATCCTTAGTCAAGATAACTGGAATAACAACAATTCAATTCAATAACACATAGTAACATAATAATAATATAATAATAATAACAACAATAATAACAATAATAATCATAATAACAATAATAATAATAATAGTAACATAATAATAATGATAATAACAACCAACAATAAATAAATTTTGATAAACATTCTTTTTCTATCAACAAATTTGGAACTACTGTTCCACTGCTAAATTAAATCAGTCTTAAAATTTTTGTTTACTCCAAAAAAAAAATTTTTTTTTCATACTTCACTTTTAGAAAAAAAAAATTTTTCATTAGTATATATAAATCAGCACACAGAATAATAATTATTTTCTTTGAAAAAAAAAAAGATTATAATCAATCTCATAAATAATCACACCTGAAGAAAAAAAGAGGGATTACAACTTAATAACCTTCTTTTTTTTATTATCTACTCACGTTAAAGAAAATTAAGTCCAGTTTATGCATTTAGCATTCTCTTTATAATCAAGAAAATTTTACTAGAGTAACTACTCTAGTCCACTAATACGCATATAGATGAGTACAGAATATACTGGAAAGAGCAAAATTTGCTACGATTTGGTTGGAAAATAGTAAGGTTCAGAAAGAGAGGAGAATACGATTTTATCTCCGGCTAGGAAAAATACGCTTTAGATTTTACTCCAAGCACATATAAACAAGAACACATCGAACAGCTGTTAGATGGAATTTAACTACAGTAAGAGACAGATTACTGCGCTTCGAAATGCGGCGGCTGTTCGGACCAACAGCAGCAGAATGGCACGCCGCAAAGGATGAAGCAAGACAGACAGACGGAGATATAACGGAACTATTCAAAAGTTTTGAGTTCCACCGCACTCGATCATATAGATCATGAAACAGCTAATATCAATAATGCGGAAAACAAAAGCTCCACCAAACCCCATGTTGCCACTATGGCACCGATCTGGTCGAATAACGCTCCATATATGGGATACCCGTACGGGCCATGGCCGTCACCACCGTTGCACAGCACGAATACCACGGGAGTTAATCATCTCCCCGCTGCTGCCAACAGCTGGCAACCTCTGCCTGGAGGATGGCCATTCGCCCATCCGGCACTGTTCCAACAGTACGCCGCGATGCCACACACGGGTACGCCCTGCACAACAGCTGGAGCGCAGCCCACGCCTAATGCGGCACCGACAACCTTTAGTCACATGAACACCAGTCGACCCTTCGAGAGCACCTATCTGAAGGAGACACGGACTGGACAATTGCTACGCCAGTGGAAGGTGCAGTTCACGGGAGCCCCTCGCGAAGACGTAGAGGAATTTATTGATAGGATGGAAGAGACGATAAACAGTCTCGACATCCCAGCGGCTGACATTTTGAAACTAATTCCAGGGATACTAGGCGGCTCAGCCCGAATCTGGGCCAGACCCTTATATAAGCAATGGCGTATCCCTGGAAGAGTTCAAGGCAGCGCTACGCCGTCAATTCAGGCCTATCGACTATACTTCTACGCCTAGAAGAGGAATTGCGTGACAGAAAGCAAGGCTCAAAAGAGCCTATTGGCTCTTACCTCAGAGGCATACGTGTCCTGCTAGATAAAATGGCACCTGCACTGACACTTAGAAGCACAGCTCGACAGGATATATAGAAACCTGCATCCATCATATATGGAAAAGATCAATAGAAGTGAGTTCCAGTCCATCGACGAGCTGCAACTGCTGGGCCAGCAAATTGAGCTGAAGAGCGAGCTCACAAAGCGATATAAAGAGCCACCGGCACAAGACGAATGCATGGTGAGTACCGCGGCCTGCTCTCCGTCGGAAAGGGCGAATAGACGATCGAGACTGGTGGCAATTGATAACGATAAAAACACGGCCCCGAAGAAAACTGTTACGATAAGTGAACCATCCGCCTCCACAGACACTAGGGGCGACAGTGTAAATCATATTCCTACAACTCACGGAGAGACACCCGAAGAGACAGTCCGTCCCCCATAGTCAACAGGGAAACAACGGCAAAACGAACAGAAGAGAACAGGCGACAAAGAAGTCCATCGCCACGGTATCGGTCACCGTCCCCCTACCATAGAAGACCACCCGCCTCACCCAGATACCCCTCACCTGTATCGGCATCACGTCCAAGCAACCCCTCTCCATCCCCACCATACCGACACAGATACCCCTCGCGAAGTCCCCCACGTCACCGAGACCATGAATCACCGAGAAGGAGAACACCTGACCGACAATACCGATCGCCTAACAGAGACGATCATAAGTACCGCTCGTACAGATCGCCTGACAGGCGAGACCAGGAATATCGTTCCCCGATACGTGAGAACGGACGACGTTCTAGAAATGGACCGCAGCGGGAGGACGACAGGCCCTGTTGGACCTGTACGAAACCAGGGCACTGGGCAGACAGATGCCCGGATAGACAGAAAGTCTACTGTTATAATTGTGGCGAGAACAATGTCACGACATTGAATTGTCCCCGCTGCAGCCCACGGAAGAGCTCGGGAAACGAGTAAGGGACGAGGATGCTGGAGTCGAACTCGAGAAATCCCTACAACACGACTCCAAATATCACAGACGACGAATACGACTGCCCCAAAGCCAGGGATGTAACTCACATACATCCCAACATCAAGGCACCCGAGGAAGAAAACAGATTCTTCCTCAACATTGAGCTGATGGGGAAGATATTCCCAGCGCTGATCGATCCTGGCGCTCGGAAATCCTACGTAGGCCCTGGTCCCGGCAAACTGGTAAAGTCAGCTATTATACCGGTGCGCTTCCTATATGCAGATGCCAGGACGGCAAGGTATGTCCTGACGAAGGCGAGGTCGATCTGTCACTAACGATCGACAACCGACGGCTTAAAGCCCGCTTCAAAGTATCGGCCTCCTTGAAATACGCCATGATACTTGGTATGGACATACTTTCGTCGCTAAAGATGACCATCAACTTTGCAGACGCTACGTGGCACACGCCTAATAAAATCATCAGGCGTTTCGTCACCCAACACCGTGACTCACCTGAAGCTATCACGGCTATCGCAGCCGTCAACGGGGTAGCCCAATTAAAGGACGCAGAGAAAAAAGAAATGGACCGAGTGCTACGGCACCTTATACCGGAAAAAAACCGGAACGCTGAAATTGGCACGCATGCAGCCACATTACATTGACACCCAGGGGCACCGTCCCATAAAACAGCGTCTCCGGCGAATACCGGATAAACTCCTCCAGCAGGCTCATGCGGAAATTGACCGATTGCTCGAGGAGGGTATCATAGAATCGTCAGAAAGCTCGTGGAGCAGCTTGCCTGGTAATCGTCCCTAAAAAGGACGGAAAAATAAGGTTCTGCATTGACTACCGGGCAGTCAACGCCATCACTAAGAAGGACGCATACCCTCTTCCGCATATGGATGTCCTGCTGGACAATTTACGTGACGCGCGGTACCTGACTAAAATAGATCTTAGTCAGGCCTACCACCAGATACCGCTTGAAGACGAGCAGTAAAGAGGTCACCGCCTTTGCGGTCCCGCAGAAAGGCCTCTTCCAATATACGAGACTACCATATGGGCTAACGAACGCCCCGGCCACCTTCCAGCGAGGTATGGACCTTGTTTTCGGGCCAGCGTGGCAACCGAATGTCTTCGTGTATATGGACGATATTATCGTCGCTACGAGGACCTTCGAGCAGCACCTTTGCTGAGGTGAAAGCGGTCCTCACCCGCTTGAACGAGATAGACCTACAGATAAACAAGGAGAAATCCGAGTTTTGCTGCCCGGAGGTCAAGTTCCTAGGGTACATCGTAGACGCGGACGGTCTGCACACTGACCCCGACAAAATTCGCCCAGTAAGCGAATACCCAAGGCCTACCAACCTGCGACAATTGAGGGCCTTTCTAGGCATGGTCGGGTGGTACGCTAGGTTCATAAAGGACTTAGCGGAAATCAAGCTGCCCCTCACCAAATTATTGAAAAAAAACATCCAGTGGCACTGGGGAGCAGCGCAACAGGAAGCTTTCGACAAGCTCAGAATCCTGTTGACGCAAGCGCCTGTGCTAGTACGCCCCGTGCAGAATCAACCGTATGTCTTGCAAACCGATGCGAGCAATTACGCTCTAGGAGCAGTGCTAAGCCAAGACCACCACGGCGAAGAGCACCCGATTGCTTACGCAAGCAGGACATTGACACCAGCTGAGACAAACTATACCGTCACCGAGAAGGAGTGCCTAGCCGTCCTATGGGCAGTAGAAAAATTCTGCGGGTATTTACTCGGCGAGAAGTTTACGGTGATAACTGACCATAGTAGCCTTAAGTGGTTACACACATTGAAAGACCCAACAGGACGTTTAGCTAGATGGGCAACAGCACTCCAAGCGTACAACATGGAAATCGTCCACAGAAAGGGAGCACTGCATCATGTGCCAGACGCCCTATCAGGCCCCCTCAACACCCAGAGTCCTCTACCGCAACTCTCACCACCCTTGAAATGGACGACTGGTACCGCCAGAAAAGCGCCGAGATCCAAAAACACCCGGAGTTATATCCCGATTGGTCGATCAAAGAGGGACGGTTGTATAAACATCGGCCAAATGACATTACGAAAGCGCTAGGCCACGACCAGGATGACTGGAAGCTCGTGGTACCCTCTAACGAGAGAGAGCGCGTCCTCCATGAGTGTCATAACACTCTGACCTCAGGGCACTTTGGAGTGGATAAAACCACTCACAAAGTCGGCCAGCAGTACTACTGGCCAGGTATGAAAAGAGACATACACAAACATGTGAAACACTGCCCTGAGTGTCAAATACACAAAGTGTCGCAGAGAGGGCCCACGGGCTTGATGTCGCAACGAAACATCGAAGGTCCCTGGAGCAGTGTAGCTGCAGATATCATGGGCCCGTTCCCGACCAGCAAGGGACAACATAAGTATCTCTTGGTGTTCCAAGATCTTTTCACCAAATACATCGAGATACGCCCATTGCGAAAAGCAAATGGCCAAGCGATCACACGGGCACTAGAAGAGCAGATCATCTTCAAGTGGGGTTGCCCGAAATACCTAATTTCGGACAATGGTACCGAGTTTGCCAACAACTGGCTAAAGACCAAACTCGCGGAATTAGGTATAGTACACCAATTTATTGCGCCGTACCACGCACAGGCCAACCCTGTAGAAAGAGTAAATAGGGTCATCAAAACCATGATCGCGATTTTGGTCCAAAACGACCATAAAAACTGGGACAGCCACCTCCCAGAGTTTGCGTTTGCAGTAAACACAGCAGTGCACGCTAGCACCCAGACGTCGCCGGCATTTTTAAATTTTGGCCGGAATCCGCGAGAAATGCCGACGTATCGTCAGTCTCAAGGTTCAATGCTGCAGGTGCAAACATTAACACCACTAGAATGGCAAAATCGCATGAAAAGATTGCCCGCCATCCACAATCTCATAAAAAACACCTGAGCGCCGCAAGTCAAAAACAGGCCAAATATTATAACAAGGGTCGCCGAGCGGAAACATTTGAGGTAAACGACATGGTATGTCGACGGAACCATGTTCTGTCGTCCGGTCCCAGCCAATTCTCAGCGAAATTGGCCCCAAAATTTGTAGCTCCCTGTAAAATTACAAAAAGATAACCCCCGTCGTATTCGAGATCAAAGACATGAGTGACGGGAAAACGACAAAGGCACATATATCAGACCTCAAGAGATATCATCAACCTAATAGCAGTAATTTATCCACAGGTATCAACAGCGAGCAGCAACATGTACCGAGTAAACGGACGAGGCAGAGGACTGCGTCGATCAGTCATGTCCGATCAGTCCAAGAGACCTGGGGACGAACAAATTCCCCTATCCCTCGCGTACGACCCAGAAGAAATGTGGGGGTTAACGTCCAGAAGCGTAACCGCACCAACGGTGCATATATCTACTCTCGATATGGAGAAAGTAAGCGAGGCCCTCGAAGAGGTGCGGAAATCGCGACTGAATTTAATTCAGTTCAGCCCCGATACAACGCAGGAGTTCATCGAAGACGAAGCGGCGATGCAAATTATACCAATAGCGGAAGCGTCATTCGCCCCCTCGCTATTGGATACAAGCATACCGACCCCCGAGGACCCCGAAATACCCACCCAAACCCAACCCCATACCATTACCGACAACGTCCCACACCCCAATGCAGAAGGCGATCGTCCGGAACGACGTAAAACTACCAACACCGCAGGAAATGACACCTCCTGCGATCGTCCGCAACGACGTAAAACTACGGAGAAGGCACTGAAAGAACAGTGCGATCGTCCGCAACGACGTAAAACTACGGAAATTGCACAACATCAACAGTGCGATCGTCCGCAAAGACGTAAAACTACGATAGATGCAGAGGAGAACACCACCTCCTGCGACCGTCCGCAACGACGTAAAACTACGAAAGACGCACCACAACAAGAGTGCGACCGTCCGCAAAGATGTGAAACTACGGAAACTCAAGAAGAACTCGCCCAGCAAAATGAAGACACAGAACATCAACAGAAGGTAGAAGGTAGAGAACCGGCAAAGGAGGAGGAAGATGGATACATTTCCGAAGCAGCCTCATACAAAACGGGACCATTAGAACCGTCACGTACAAAGGTCCGGGTACAGAAAGATTTTACCCCGCACGACCAAATACGTTCGGTCAGCCCGTTACCATATAGGCCAGGGCCAAGGATTCTTAAGCGACATCCTCCCAAAAAGCCACACGCACCTAAGAATGTGGAGAAAGTAGTATATGTGAGCACCCCGGAACATGGAGACGTTCGACTATATCGTGGAGACCGATGTGCGTTCATGCGGTCTATCGCGACACAACAGTCAGACGTACAACCCCACCTAACCGCACATGATGATCACGTCACTACTAAGGAGAGATACATCATTCCGACCAAATACAGGAAGGCAACAAACGATGTTATCGCAGAATCCCCCCAAATCGCCCCACAGCAAGGAAATACCCCCATACCGTACCCACATACCGTCGCCCCAACCCATAACCCCAAACAAAACAAAGAAAGCAAGAAAAGGGTTAACCCATTCACGATACCCACCACCGGAGAGTAAAGAAATAGAAACAAGTCCAGTGGCGAGCCTGAACAATTCAGAAGAAGAGGAAATCATAGAGGCAATTGTCACCGACGGCAGCAAGAAACTCCCAGGCTTGATGGACACCCTTATCGCACCACCCCCCAATTTTATCCCGTTCATACGGCCCCACCCTTCACTCCCCACAACGCCACTTCCGGGTCTCGGAAGCATGCACAATAGGTCCTTCACGGGCCTAGCTGGAGCTGAAGATTCGGACCATGGCGAGGCAGCTGTAACAAACTGCTGGAATTGTAGCGAGGTCGGTTACCGCTACAACGCCTGCCCACACCCCAGATCAAGGAGATTTTGTTATAGGTGTGGCAGAGCCGACATTGACGTTCGCACGTGCCCGTCCTGCCGGCGGCTGCCGACCTCTGCCGTTCCGTCTTGGGAGGGGGAGAACGTTAGAGGGGTAGAGAAGACGACACGTCAGGTGTCAGAAGACTTGGTGGAGCCACTAGGGATGGCGAACGTGAATGAGGAGGTGACGAGAGCGCCAATGTCAATACCGCCAATGATGGAGCAAACCATTAGGCAAGCGGCAGCCGCCGCGGGAGCTCAGCAACCATTACTCATTATAATGCCGGGGGCGACTGTTTACTTAAACAAATAGATCGCCGGTTGCTGAGTGCCCACGCTGCCGCAGAAGGACATGATACAGGGCTGGAGGTGATAGAGGGGCACCGACATAAATGATGCCCAGCCCAGAGGCGTAAAAGTACAGAAAGTAGCGATTATAAAATGGTGGATAAAATAGCGCGCGAACAGAAGCACTAGGAAGTATGAATGGCGCGGATACATAAATGGCGCGAAGAGATGAAACTAAATATAAATATAAATGGCGCGAACAGGAGCACATACGTATTAAATGGCGCGTGAATAGGCGCACACACATATTAAAATGGCGCGCAAATAGGAGCACATATGTATAAATGACGTATAAATAGCGCAAAGAGAAGTACATATGTATAAACGATACACAAAACGGCGCAAACAGGAGCATGTGCGCATAAAATGACCCAAACAGGAGTACATGCGTATAAAAGGGGCGCAAACAGGAGCAAATATATATAGAGGGCGTAGACAGGAGCAAACCCCTATAATATGGCGCAGTCTACATAAAAAGCATATAAAATGGCGCAAACAAGAGCCAATCCATAAAGTGACGCCCCGTGAACTTTGGCAGAGCAACGTTACATGATGTATTGCGATAGTATATAAAAAGGCGCAGGCATAAAGACGTTGATATTTAAAATAACGCCAAACGCAGAAATGGAAGAAGTATCACCCCTATCGTTTTTTCCCCTACGGCCATCCCCATGATTCCCCCACCACGTCCCAAGAGAGGAAACGGTACCCATATATCCCCATGGAAAATATATATGGAGTGAGCGCGAATCGTGTTAAGGGATGACCTGGAACATTGAAAGAGGAAGGGATATTAGAGCCAACCCCTCAGCCGAGATACACTGATGGCACAGCGTCGGTGGGTGAGGACAAAAGCAATAGCACCAGTTCGAAGAGCGCACAATGGCTCCCATAGTAACTAGGCTACTTGTTCGCCCCACCAACGCCGTACCAACCCCGATAATAGGAACGTCACTAACGACGACTATTTTTTCAGCGAACATGCGACAAGCAGAAGAAGAAGAAGAGAATCGCAAGAAAGAAAGCGAAATGATTGCAAGAAAAACACAGAAGCGAGCGTTAGAAACCTGATTAGGTAGCTAGGATAGGATTTATATTAATATTAGTTATAGTTTTTTTTTTCTCGTCACCTAATAATAATCTACATTTCTCTAGGATAAGTCCCGTTAGCAATAGGTTAGAATAGGGCTTAGTTTATAATTAGATGTAGGGAAGTAGTAATAGGAAAAATAAATAGAATTATATCGAGTCACAGCGAGCAACTGACGACCAAGCGCCGCACCAGCGGGTGCAATCACATTTTTCGTTTTCGTTATCCGAAATTACTTTTTTTGTTTCTCTTTTATACCCATGCGAAGGGTAAACCAATGGTCGTCGTTTTTTTTCTTTTTGCCCAAATCATGTATTGTCCCCCTACCGTGTTTTTGTCAAAGAATGTATGATCCCTCACCGTATGTAGTTAATCTCGGTGTTAGTCCCCACCATGTTCCCCGAAGTACATATACGACGTTCGCGTCTCGCGTACCGACACACTGCACAACCTTTCGCGATCACGCGCCCCCCCTGCGGTTTGGGAGGGGGAGTTTGTAACCGCTCGAATGGCGGCTGTAGGTGAGAGCGCTCGTGTGAAACCGCGAGTGTTCGGGCGTGTCCGCGAAATGATACGCGCGAGCTGCCAGGGCGCTGGAAGCGCTGTAGGAAGTAAGAAGTTCGGAACGAACTTCGCATTCTCGTCTTGACCTTCGTCAATTCGCGTTCTTGAGTTGGCTTTCGTCGTTCGCAGTTTTACTCGTACACCTTTTTCCTTTTCGTCCCCGACGCACCTTTATTCCGTCCCGCTGTAGAATACCGTGGTTTTTGCCCGTTCGCGATTGTATTGCGAAGCGTAGAGTAAGGTCGCAGTTTTTGCGCCTTTCGCGGGAACGTGTTGCAAGTTTGCTCTCGTGCAAACTCTGTGCGAGCGCATCGGTGTCGACGAGGACAGGACACGCGGCGACATCCTCGCATCAGCCCCGGACATACATACAGACATACGTTCTCTTATATATATATGGATATATATGTCAAGCTTAGGCACGTGCTCTTGATCTCTAGATTGTATTAATTTCAATTATTATATTATTGCTTCGTCGCTTGCCATTCTTTTGTTTTTTGAAACCTTTATTGCCCTCTTATTGCTGATATTATAAATGCTATTCTCTAAATATAAAATCTGATGTGATGTATTTCATATTAGTTCGAATTATGAATCATCATAACCGATCTAATCCTCTACTTTATTATTCCAACTTGAGGGCGTTTTCGAAAATTCAGTTAAAGCTTTGCAATATCGAGCTGTAATGAATTATATCAGTGTCAGATTTTTTTCAATCATTGTCAAGACATGGTAAAAGTCTATATAGTTCATCGAATTTCCAGGTAAATATTGTGTAAACGAACTAATTTTTTTTTCAAAATTCTCGTGTGAATATGTTTGACAAAAAATTTTTTTATCAAAATCCTAAAATAGGCCTTCATTAATTTTATATCTGGAAGCTGTAAAAATCAAGACGATTTTAAAGTATCGAGTTCTTTTTATTAAGTTTCTCTAATTAATGTAAAAGAATTTCCCATATAGAGTTTTTAAGACGTTATTTTAATCGCAATGCTTTATACAAAATTAACTTAAAATAACAACATTTCCTGATTTAAATATATGTATATTGGACATATAAAATATTTAAACCATATATAGAAACTGTACGTGAAAATTTTAAAAATAATTGAAACCTATAGAAGATAACTGATAACCTAAACAAATGAGCATGAACAAAAATGTACGCGTCGCCAAAATATGCGATAGAATTTCTCTTCAAAACGTTAAAATGGAAAATTTTAAATCAAATGTCTCCGAGTAAACATTTCTTATGAAACTCTGTCATTGATTATATCTTTATTTGATATTTTTTTGGTTTCATACTACTATAAATTAAAAAATTATTTTGAATTGTTTATTTTGAACTGGAGTTACAAATTGATTTCCACTATTTCAGACAAATGTATATAATTATAGATAGTATATTATTAAAGATTTTAATAACACGTTATCAAATTCTCTTTGAAAGTTCAATATCTGTGATTTATTAACATATATATATATATATATATATATATATATATATATATATACACGGTATCGCAGATATCACTGCTCATATTAGCGGCACAGTATCGGGAAGAAAAACTTATGTGTAAATATTAATATTCATTTAGGTCAATTGTTAATAGTTTTTGCAGTACGGGCTTATGTCTGCGAGCCAATCACGGCTGAGAGAAGTGGGTCATTGTTCGCGAGTGAGGAACAAGGAGGTCAAACAAAGGTAAGCGAAACGAAGCGAAAATTTGATCGATAAAAATCGGATAAAATGCTCTTAGAGGCTCATGTAACACCTTCGTAATTATTTTATACGATTTTATATGTAACTCGAGTCTAAATCATCCGATTTTTACTCAAATCTTCTTGCATTCAGTATTTTTGACAGTTTGAAATGTGATTATCAAATATATATTTTACAATCTTTGTAACATTTCGAAAATTCAGTTGTACAATTGTTTTGATAAAACGCGTCTGTGCGTTCACCGTCAGTTCGTGATCGAAGCGTAGGCACGGCGCAATAGTGACTATACCGATTTTCTTACAGGCCGAGAGCAAACATCTGCCCTTTTTTCATTATTTCCAATGCAGTGGAGTAGGCTGTTATAAAAAAGGGTAACTTGACAAAAAATAAGGGTAGTGGTCATTTTTAGACGAAGAAAGATATTCTTTATTTACAAGATGTGTAAACGTCGCTTGTTAAAAAGGTGAATGTCAAAATAATTTTTATTTGTTTTTTCATAGTACTGTATTCCTACTTTCTAAATAAGTGAGTGCATAGGCATACTTTTAATAAGCAACGTTTTTATTGAATAATAAGAAGAAATAATTTCGAAACTTACACGAATTGATAGTCATACATATTTACATATACTTACCTATTTAAAAATTGATTTCAATACTTTCTTGTGTTTAAATAAGAAATAATTCACTATAATCCTGAAATGTCATTTGATTACTATCTTAGGTTATAACTTTTTTTTAAGAATGAAGAATATTTACGTGTGACTGTGAAGTCTAATTAGGAAAAAAATATGTATTTATTTAAATACAATACATCTATATAAGTACAATTTATATTTATATAAATACAATAGATTATAGAAGATTTATAAAAATACAATACATTATAGAGGAGAGCTTTTAAATGATTAGAATTTCCAATACACTATACTTGCCTTATTTTATACATTTGTATAAAAGAACTTTAAATAGATAATACATACTTTTGATAGATCAACTAACTATTTAGTTAAAATTGAAATACATTAAGCACACTATAAGTATTTAGTTTATGTGTAATGCTTAATTATTAAATGAGTTAAATTTCATAATTAGTTTTTCTGTCTAAGAAATAATTTGTTGTAACAAGTAAATATTTAATCAATAAAGTTTGACTCTTCTATCAATTTTTTAATTCATTAAAAAAACAGTTTTTGGACTTATACAATAGTTATGTACTTTTACTAAATATTTGTTTAATTACATATAATATATTTAGTTATTTTAACGTAACGTTGCTTTTTTTTTAGCAATTTTAGTCAACGATATTTCATTTCTCAGCTTTTATTAAATAGTTAGTTGACTTTACTAATTGATTTTATTAAAACTAACAAATATTTATTTAGATTCAGTTGCTTGTTTATACAAAATGAGTTTAGTTATTTATACTGTTAAACTTAAAAAACTTAAAAAACTGGTTACACATTTATAATTTAAAGTATGCTCCATCACTGGTTACTACTTTCTCTCATCTTTCGGAGAGCATACGAATCCCGCCTTGAAAAAAATGGTCATAATTTAAGCGATCCACGAATCGATCCAATTTTTACTTTTACATATGATTGGAAGTGCTGGTTAGCCAGGCCGTGTGACATTGATCGAAACAAGTGATAGTCGGAGTGAGTAAAGTCTAAAGAATACGGATACGGCGGATGGGATAGAACTTCCCAATTTCAACGATTCCAAGTATGTCTTAATCACTTTCGTAACATAGGGTCAAGCATTCTCGTGCAGTAAAATCACTTGTTCATGTCTATCGTTGTATTGCGGCCGTTTGTCTTTCAATGCTCGGCTCAAATGCATTAATTGCGTTCGATAACGATCGCCTGTGATTGTTTTAGTCGATTTTAACGACTCATAATACACTACGCCGAGCTAGTCCCAGCAAATACTGAGCATGATCTTGGAACTGTGAATATTCGGTTTGGGTGTTGACGTGGAAGCATGGCTGGGATATTCCCATGATTTTCTGTGCTTGGAATTATCATAATGTATCCATTTTTCATTCCCAGTCGAAATGCGATGCAAAAGTCCCTTCTATTTTTGCTTTGCAAGCAGCTGTTCACAAGCAAACAAATGCCGTTCAACATCTCTTGTCTTCAACTCGTACGGCACTCAATTTCTTTGTTTCTGAATCATTCCCATGACTTTTAGGCGTTTTAAAATGGCTTGTTGTGTCACTCCTAATGATCCTGCCAATTCTTGTTGCCTTTGACACAAATCTTGATCAACTAATGCCTCCAATTCTGCATCTTCGAAAACTTTCTCTCTTCCACCGCCATACTGGTCTTCACTTGAAAATTGCCGTTCTTGAAGCATTGAAACCACTTTTAGCCCATTCTTTCACTAATAGTGGCCTCACCATAGGTATTTGAGAACATTCGATGAGCCTCAACCGCAGAATTCTTCATTTTAGAGAAAAAAAATTAAGAATAACTTTAATTAAGAATAACTTTATGATGCAGCCACAAATGACTAATATTTCGATGACGCTATGTTCACAAATACCTAAGCTTATTGTTTGGCATTTACGATCTATTTATTTTGACCAGCACTTACTGATACAGCTATCTATTGCTAAATGGCGGAAGGAAAGATGTCCAACTAATAGTTAATTAATTATATACACTTATGGTGCATTTGCATAAATTTAACGTCCCAATACATCATTAACCTCCGCAAATGGTTGAAAATAATAATCAAATACATTACAAAGATTTTTATTAGTTAAGAAAAGGATCCTATTTTTAAATACTAAAACTACGTCGTAAAATAATATTAATTGTGATTATATATTTAAAAATCTTAATATAGTAGTGCCATCGTATGTATGGTCATGTACTGATATTAGATATTGATAGCCTTTCGTTTTCTCTTTCTGCTGCACGCAGAACCATCAAGGAATTTCCAAGACGGCGACGGCTAGCGGACAAATCTGAACTACCATCTCCGGTTAATTTTTGATAAACTTTTCCCATGTGAAGCGAGCGGAGTTTCTACTCCTTCGCTCTACCTTCCATACATGTTACAGATCTTCTCATACATAATATTAGTGTCAAGTAAAAAGACAGCGGAGTTTCCTTTTATTTTCTCCATCCTCTTCTCTCTGTACACACCCTCCCCCTGCTAATAATGGTGATCTCATCCAGGAAAAAGGAGACAATTTTTTAACAGGGATTTGGCTCTCCTTTTTCTCGTGTTTACATCGTACTCAAATGAACAAAGAAAATATATAGTTATTATTATTAAATATCAGAAAACTTTTCAATATTATAAAACTTTTATTGTATGCATTTTAATACATTTTAATATTGCTGTAACACATGTGCAAAATTTTTTTCATGTATCTGCTAATATTAAACAGATTCCGACAAAGATTTTGTACCGTGATCATAACCAAACAACTATTTGAAGTATATAAATATTTACAAAGTATAGTTTAAAAGTCAATAGTATTTTATTATATTCACCTAATATTACTGTTACACTTCTGAACTTGAATTGAGCAAAAAGACTGTGTTTAGTTTGAATGTGTGACAATAAATATAAGATTGAATGGAGTTTTAGCAATAATTAACTATAAACCATAATTGTGCAGTGCTTATTATAAAATATTTAATGTGAGAATAAGAACCTTGTACATCTACTGATATTACATAAACCAATAATCTTTGGAAAATATTCGAATTCTTTGACTCAAGATTTTATTACATTTTAAGTATGAGATATTTTTATTATTTGCTTATTATCACCAAAATTATAGGATAGTATTCTTATACCCATATATTAATTATTAATTTTTCAAAGCTTTTTTATATTTACATGGTTGTTGGCAAAGAAAAAAAATTTGCCAAATAAATGTTTATATATTTTATTATAATAATAAAGCATTTTTTTATATAAGTAGTTTTATAATATAATTAAAGATTTTTTATCAAAATTCTTTATAATCATAAAGTACGAAAAATTAAAAAATATTTATTTAAATATTGTAATATAATATATACTTTTAAGATTGATATATTTATATGTTTAGAGCACTGTATCAAAAGTTTTAGACAACAATAATTTTTAATTTGAGATCTAAAAAGATACAAATGCAATATATAATTAAAATGCTATTAATTATTATTATTTATTTTAAAAATTATTCATTATATTGGATGACTCAGTAGAATATATACATTAAAGTATTCTAATGGAAATTAAGTTTTATTTGAATTTTTTGAAATTGATTATATTTATTAATTATAGTGTGATGAATTAATTGGTAAAATTTGATCAAATTAGATCTTTGTAAATCAAAGTTATTACCTAAATCAGTATTGAATAATTTAAAGCTTACTTATATTTTTTATTAAAATTCAAAATTAAGAGTAGATGAATTATATTTTATTGATATATATATATATAAAATTAATAAATTTTATTGTTTCCAATGTACTTTTGTATTAATTAATTTCAATAAATAATGAAAAATACTTTAATTGTGCTTATGTCGACTGTATTTAGATAAATTAATAAATATTTCTATTGGTTTTACAGTCCAATTAAATAAATTAAAATTAATACATAATAATATCAATATATATTTATATCAATACTAATACACATCAATACATAATTAAAAGGAAATTATAATGACAGTCAGACTGTCCTTGTTTCAAATCACCCCATAGATTAATCTGAAATAAAAATATATATATAAATATATTTATAATTTTTAATTATTATGTATTGATGTGTATTAGTATCGATATAAATATACATTGATATTATTATGTATTGATTTTAATTTATTTAATTGGACTGTAAGCCAAATAGAAGTATTTATTAATCAATAAATAATGAGTTTTGAATTCCTATTTATATTATGTATAAATGACTATTGAAATAATAAGTACACCATTAACATA
The DNA here is from genome assembly GCA_018907035.1 of Sycobia sp. Sy_11. Classification (NCBI taxonomy): domain Eukaryota; kingdom Metazoa; phylum Arthropoda; class Insecta; order Hymenoptera; family Epichrysomallidae; genus Sycobia; species Sycobia sp. Sy_11. The sequence continues at coordinate 1,384,296 of JACCIC010000154.1, read as the reverse complement.
TTAAAATACATTAAATTTATTTAAATTTGATTTAAAGATTAATTCAATTACAATAGATATATATTCTTAAATTGGAATCTGTCTCAGGATTGCATTAAAGTATGTAGTTGATTCAGGTCCTGACTTCGGATAAGATAATATAAGATAAGATAAGATAAAATACTTTAATTGTACTTTTGTTGACTGCTTATATACAAATTAATAAATATTTTTTCATTGGTCTTACAATCCAATCAAATCAATCGAAAACAATACGTAACAATATCAATACATATCTACATTAAGACTAATACATCAATACACAAAAATAATAAAAATAAATAAAAATTAAATTAAAAATTGTAATGACAGTCAGACTGTTCTTGTATACAGTCAGCCCCGAAGACTAATCTGAATATAAAATATTAGTTGAAAATAATTTTTGTTAGTAAAGTGTAATCTGACTGTTCTCAACACCCTTATCTAATTCAAGATCCAGTCCAACGTTTCGAGATAAGATAAGATAACATAAAAATTCAATGTCTTAAAAAATTTTTAATTGTTTAGAGGTGTTTGACCACACTTCCATGTATACATAATTTTTGATTATTTAAGTAAATAATGTTAATTTTATTTGATAGACTAAAGTACTAATAATTCAGTGGTATGAGTTCAAACAGATTGGCAAAAAAGTATCTCTGTAAGAATTACATACACTTTGGTTATTGATTAGTATCATTACTTGGAGGTACAAATAAAACAAAATTAAATAATATAAAAATATAGATTTGTTAATAAATTTACATTAAAATTTCTTTTCTTATTATTTATGTATTTATTGTTTATTCAATTTTAGATATTCAACGGTACATAATAATTAATGTTAAGAATTTTTTGATGTTAGAATAACTCAAATACTTATTTGAGTTGTTTCAACTTTTGAACTACTAGAGTTGTTTGACACATTTCAAGTGTTCAAGTTGCTCCAGCCTATGGTATTATTATGAAATAAAATCATTTTCAGCCTTAAAATCATTTTCAGCCCAAACATGTTAGAGCACCTTATATTAGGATAAAAGTCGGAGCCGTAATAATCACTTAAGTAACAAGTATGGTTTCAAGAATATAGAAAAATATAAGCATATAAAAAATAAAACAAAAAAAAATAAACGATTCCCGCAAACGAATAATAATAAATTAGATCAGGGCACATCGAAAAGTATGTATAGCTCTTTCTATGCAGCTCTAATATTACAGCCCGTCAAGTAAGAGCGTGGTCGTGTTAATTTATAAAAAAAATTATTGATGAAACTTACATATTTATATATACATTGTACATATTATAAACGATGATGCAATTCGGTAAATAATGTGTCCAGTCACCACAAGCGGCGATAATTGCCTGGCATCTTCGAGGCATGATTTCTACTCATCTACACTGATGATTCGTCAGATCTCCAGATCTGACGAATTTGTTAAGACTACTGCTTCAAAGTGTGTGTGCATCTTACACGAAGCTTCTGTTTAATATATGCCGACACATTCTCAATAGGGTTTGCATCGGGCGGCAACAACAATCAATCCAATGTAACGATGTCAGATTGAGTCTTTCACTCTGTGCGGAACTTGCTGCGGTGTTTAGAATCGTTGTATTTCCTGCAGAATCCAATATTTATTTTTTCTGATGAATCATAGTTTGGCAGATGTCAGAGGGGAAACCTGGAATGTGAATGGGCGATTGGTAAGTTCACTCGATGCACAGGATTTTGACTTCGTATACGAGTGCGAAGCAGATAAAATTCAAGATCAGAATTATTGATTAATAAATTAAAAGATATTTAAAAAGCCCATTCGGGGTTAATTTAAATCATTTACATTACATGATTTATTTTGTTTTATTTTAATTTGTTCACGGTAGAATCCGACGGAAGGACTATTCAAGCTAATTATGAATGATAGAAATAAGCGTACTGGTGGCCATTCAAATTTTTTTTTCTTCTATACAACAATTCTAACAAATATAAAAAACTAAAAAGAAATGGCTGATTACTGTTGCTCTATGCATATACTATTGGAGGAAGCCTACTATGCTAGAAAGGCACCTTTTCTATTTCTATCGCGTAAAGACTTTGAATGGTTTCTTCGGAAGAGATAGAAAATCTAATTACTTTTATTATCTCTGTTATGTTCGCTAAACTTATTACGACTTTCAACGATGCAGTTTTTATCTCCTCAGTCGTTGATGTCCTTTCATCGTTGGGTCTTTTCAGTTTTGGGAAAAGAAAAAAATCACTGGATACCAAATTTGGTGAATATACAGGCTGAGGCATAACTGTGCTGTTAGTTTTGACTAAAAAATCTCTCACATGCAATGATGAATGAGCAGACGCATTATGGTTATGCAAAAGCCACGAATTGTTTTTCCAATGCTCTGGAGTTTTTTTGCGTATTACCTCTTGCGAACGGCACATAACATCAAAGCAATACTCCTTATTGACTGTGCAATCTTGTGAGAAGAATTTGTGATGCATTACGCCACGCTAATCAACGAAAAAAGTGAGCAAAACTTAGACATTTGATCGAATTTGGCGTGCTTTTTCTGTCTTGATTCTTTTGCTATCTTCTATTGGGACGATTGGGCTTTAGTTTCTACGTCATAACCATATACCCAAACCCTTCCCAACCTTTAACCAACATCTCCTGAGCTATGGTCATGCGACGGTTCTTTTGATCAAAATTAAGCAATTTTGGAAAGAATTTTTCTGACACACGTCTCATCCCTAAAATATCCGAAAAAAAGCATGGCATGAGCCAGCCGATACGCCAGAATCTTCAGCAACTTCTGTGATAGTGATTCGACGATTTTTTTCACACAATATTTTTCACTGCCTGAACGTTTTCATCTGTTGTTGACGTGCTAGGACATTCAGGGCGAGGTTCGTCTTAGGCATCCTCTCGGTCTCCTTGGAACAGCTTGTACGACTTATACACATTCTTTTTACTTAAAGTAGACTGATCGTATACAACTGTCAACATTTCAAGAGTTTTACAGCACGGAATTTCATTTTTGACACAAAATTTAATGCAAAGTTTTTGCTCCATTTTTTTGGTAAAAGAAAATCGTCGAGCACATTCAACACTTACAACTTTGTATGCGTGTTACAAACAAACAAATAATGCTATAGAGCTAAAGCCATGGATATATTCTCGGTATACTTGTACTAATACAAAATAAAAAAAATTGATTATTGAACGGACGTAGCCCTCGATATGTGCAAAGTCATCTTATTACTGAAACACACCTCGTAATAGGTAATAGCACATGACCAATCTTGGTTTTTTACCTATCATCCTAAAACAAAGTACCACTTCGTGCACTTGAAAAGTCGAACTTCGCCGATAGTCAAACAAGTGAAAATGAACCAATCCAAATTCAAAACAACGATGACCCTTTTATTTTCGATATTCATGGAACTGTATATCTTCACTGAGTTCCTGAAGATCAATCTATTAACCTTTATGTTCTTACTGAAGTCCATCAAAGATTAAAAAAAAAAATGTGGAAGTGGAAATCATGGCTTTTTCATGAAAACGATACGCCGGTTCATTCTGTATTGTTCTTGAACAGATTTTATATTTAAGTACAACATTTCAATTTTAAACTACCCACTTTATTCGATAAATCTTGTACCGTGTGACTTCTATCTCTTTCCAAAAGTGAAATATGTATTAAAAGGAACAAAATTTGATTTTGTTGAAGCTGTGAAAGTAAAAACGGTGCGCATCCTAAAGAAACTGAGAGAAAAAGACTTTCAACACTGTTTTGAACAATGGAAGATTTGTATGGGGATGTAGGGATAGGGGAGGAGTAATACATTAATGTTGCCACACCTCGTATATTACCTATTTTAGAATCAATCGTTTTAATTGCGTTATACTTATTTAAGTTTACCGCATGAATCCATTCTTGTAATTGGCAATTATAAAAGAGAACAATTTGCAGTTGCTGTTTTTATTCGCATTTTTAGAATTTCCTACTGGCCAAATATGATCGCTCATGTCAAATATTATTTATTATAGGAAATATATTAGAGTTATAAAGACATGCACAATAAGTTTTGTATTTGAAAACATGACGTACGTCATTTGACATGTAGATCAGTTGTTAACGTTTTACAAGGAGCGCAGTGCTGGTTCCACTACTAGTCTTAAACAGAGTAGGTACAGAGAAAGAGAGGGAGAGAGAGAGAGAGAGACAGAGAGAGAGAGAGAGACAGAGAGAGAGAGAGAGAGAGAGAGAGAGAATGATAGAGAGAGAGAGAGAGAGAGAGAGGGAGAGAGAGAAAGATAGAGAGGGAAAAGATTAATACATAGACTAATACTTAAATTATATAATTAGAAGTTAAATAATATTGTAAAAATATAATTTTTTAGATCTCTGTATAGTCTTTGGTCAAAAATATTTTCTATAATACTATGAAATATCCCCATAAGTCGGTATTACCAAAATCACAGAGAATTTATCAGTCTAGCAATAATAGAAATTTATCAAAAATACAAGTAAAGTATACAACAATACATAATACAAAGATGAAAAATGATTCTTAAATCTTTTATTGAATGAAATAAAAGTTATATTTACGTTTTTATTCAGACACTAAAATTAGTCATTCTTAAATATAAGAATGTATAGATCTTTAAGGTAGGTGTATATGGGAGAACACAAATTAAAGAAAGCCTAGAGCTTGAGTGTAATCAATCGATATCGAGAAGATGCATTTTTATTAACGATTTGAAACTCATGAGAGAATGAAAAGTTAGAATCTCAGCTAGAAGATTGTTCACAATATACATACCCTGTATTCTAAGATTACATATATGTATGTAGTTAAAGCAAAGGCAGTCTAAATATTCAGAGAATATGCATACACACGATTATCTACATCAGTACCACTGTAAATGTTTTTTCGTATCAGTATACATCCACCGTAAATACATCCTTAAGCGGGTGACATAGTTGTTCCTTTTAAGATCCTTAAGATACCTCATACAAGAATTTTGTAAAGTTTTAAATCTACATTTCATTTCCAGTGAAGCATTCGACATGACAACTAAATAGTAATACAAGTGAGTATGCAAAACCGTTTCAGTCAGCTGCTTATATAATATCTCGGAGGTATAATTTAAAAAAAATTAACTATATACAATCCTATTGAATTTCTCCAATACTTTCGAGAGAAAAGTGATATTTATCTAGAACACGATATAGATTTTGATGTTTTTTATTTCTTTATTGGCATGAAACAAGATTTCTTCCAGAAATCAGAGAAAACTCGGAATGAAAGGGAGGGATGAAACAGCCTGAATAAGAATTTGCCAACGAATGGTAGTGCCTAACAGTGACACTGTTCGGGATACCGTTGATTCCTCGTACTTTATCCAAAAAATGTGATATTTCGAGTATTATGTCTCTCGTCGTAACTTCTTTCAGGGTGAAACAGTGCTGAGTAGTTTTATTGAAAGTATTATCTTGCAATAACCACGCTCATCACGAGGAGAGACACATGCAGTAGCAAAATGATTATTTATATCATATACAGTGAAGCTATTCAATTTTCAGTCCCGCCCCTTCAAAAGGCCCTAATTTTGTAACTCCTTAACTTATGCAATCGGTGTAGAGGAATACTTTTTGGACCGCTTCTCGTTACAATGCATTTATCTTTATGATTACTTTTAAACTTTACGTTTTCTTTATTGAATTCTTTCGAATGTGTACACTTCAAACTATCGTTATATTTATCAAACTATCGTGGTATTTCTAACGTATAGATACGTTGTACTGGTCTGAGCATTTCTCCAGCCGCTGTAATTAAATGGACCACTCTAACGTTATTATCCTTACCTACAATAACCTTCTTCACACGCGCTAATGGCCAATCCAGACATGTCTAATTCTCTTGTTCAATTAACACTATATCACCTATACATACATGGCGCAGATTCTTTACACTATATCTTTTATGAACTAAAGTACCTAAATACTTAGATCGAATTTTTTTACGTTTTTCTTTTTTGTTTTTGCAAGTCAGTTTTTCTTTTTTGGCGATACATATATCTTTTATGCTGTTGATTTTCAAACTGATCTAAATCGATTACGAATGTTTATTTTATCTCTTGGAAAAACATAGATGGTGTGAACGGCACAATTTCATTCTCATTTTTAGACATAAATGTTATTGGTCTAGAATTGATAACCGCCTCACAATCCAGTAAAAGTGTGAGCATTTCTTCATAACTGAGATAACACCTTTTCAACGTTCTTCGTAAAAGTCTTTTTAAAACGCCATTGAGGCGCTCCCAAAATTCACCCCACTAAGCTGTAGTAAGAGGATTAAATTTTTACTCTATCTGTTTGTTTGCAGATACTGAGGCTAATTTATTAAAATCAATATGTTGAAAACTGTTATTTAAGTCAAAAAAATTTGTCCCGTTATCATTACATATAACGCTTGGTTTACCCCAACGCGCGATCAGTTTTTTAATGCCATCACGAAAAAGGCTATCGATAAGGTCGTTACCAGCTGGAAATGCACAGCTTGAAAATTCTCACATATCAATAGGCAAATCTATGCTTTTGTATTTCCTTTTAAAAAAATTGGACCCGTAAAACATACTCCGACTATATCGAAATTGCGGCTTCCATAATTCTATTCAGTAGCAATGATAATGGGAGAGATTCTACTGGTTTTCTACTGGTTTTGTGTCGTATCTGCGGTATATCGTACAATTCAGAATTACATTGCGTATCGCTTTTCTACCTCCGAGAATAATAACCTTCCCTCAATACACTCATTGTAATTTCTTTATTATTAAGTTTACTTCTTCATTCTTATTTGGCAATATAATCGGACATCGAAAATTGAATGTAGCAGCGCGTAAAAGGATTAAGTGAATTCAACCGATATTATCCTTGAAAAATTATAAGTGTTTAATCCGCGATCGTTGTCACCATGTATACTATTTTCCGATTGGATAATTCCTAAGAGAATATTTTTGGAGTCTTTTAATTCTGTTGCACTTAGATGCCCTAATGCTTGCGACTCTAAGGCCCTTTTCGTATTTGCGCAAAACCTCATAATCCACTAATAAATACAAAAGATTTTCATAAAATTAGAGTAATCAAAAATTTTCCATCTACTTCCCTTTTGAGTGCACGACCTTGTTTGAATCGAAGTTTTCCGATTTTCTTTTCCAATTTCTTCCTTATCATAATTTGTTTCATTATCTAAAAATTCTGTCATTGTATGTAAAAATGTAGGACCCTCCCACCATTTAGAATACAATAGGTACGAAACTGTACAGCCTCTTTATGGTAAAACGGCCGGATTATCTTGGTCCAGGACGTGTCTACATTGAGTTGGATTGGACAACTCACGGACTTATTTAACGCGATTCCATACGAACGTTTCTCAGTTATTTGCTCTTTGGATTCATATTAGCACCGTCAACGAATCGGTCCAATAAATAACATTTGTCGGCTCACATTTAAAGGTGAGCAAGTTTAAAATTTTACGTGTTAATTGAACACATAGTTGGGAATATTAATATGAGTATCACAAGCCGCTCTCTTAACCGGTGCTATTCGCGGTTTCGGTTGAACAAAATGAACTTTAACTTCTTGACTGTGTACTATTTTAATAAATAAAACACTCGCCTAAGCTAATTTTCTGTTACAGCCGAACGAATGAATTTATAATATTATATATATAAATTATATTATTATATTATATTTTATATTTTAATTATTCTATATATTTTATAATATTCTTTCAAGTTTACTATAAAAGATCAAGGAATCTGTATTTCATTCATATTTTTCAACTCGTTAAGTCACTTATAAAATTTTATTTGAATTTTCTCGTTAACTTCTTCACCCCATGACATTTTCTGCGCCCTACCATTTTGTAAAATTAATGTAGGCGTGAGTGTTACCGGACAAATAGTTCCTAACGGGTCAAAAAGATGATGCGTTACAGATAAAATAGTTCTTTTAGTAATTACTCGATATTCGACATTCAACGGTTCTGAAAAATTTATCTTTAAAGTGCCGACTTCTTTATTTCATTTAATTCCCAATATGGCAGCTTAGTTTAGACATATATTACCTCCGGCGTACTTCCACTCTCTCAGATCGAAAGCTGCCACCTTCATCGATGTTTTTGCGCATGATTTAAATTCTTTTAACTGCTCATTTGCATCAATACTCGTTACACAATTATCGATGAAAAACTTTTTGATAATTTTTAAACATTTTATAATCGTGTTCTGTTTTTGACATGGAACTTATTTTCTAAACTATGCATTATTCCCTACAAATGGAAATTAATAGTCGTGCCAAAAACTAATCTACAATACCTCAATACAATAATATTTTTGGCCTTATCAACTCAAAAAAAACTTAAAAAATCTCTATTTGCTTTTCTAATGCTTATTTGCAGAAATGCCTTTCTTATGTCGGAAACAACGCCTAACTTAGCATCAAGAAAACTCAATAAAATCGAAGAGATTAATTCAATCACATTGAGCCATTTCTGCAAATATTTATTCAGTGATTAGTGTTCGCGGTCCTTTATCGTCCAGTCACATACCGACCTTATTTTCGTTGTACTGTTTTCTTTAATCAGATGTTGGTGCAGTAAGTAGTGCCCCTAATTATGCAATTATTTAACCTCAACTTCTCTATATTCTTCGTAATAACCATCCGCTTTCAGCTTTTTAATAATTGAATACAGTCGGTGCTCGATGATCGGCATATTACTACCCAGAGGCGGGTGATTCTCCACCCACATTAACGCTGTTTCGTAATGGCCTTCTAAATCTGTCCCAAGAGAGTTCAATAGAGATTTTTTCGTCCTCGATTTCCTTTTGTTGTCTATGTTTATTTCCTTTTATTGGGTCTCTTATACCTAACAAATTTAAGGCCCATAAATTTGAAATATTTTCACTTTGAGTAAGCATTGACATGATTGAAATTACGGGATCCTTTCGACCGCTCGACCGCTACTCAGGTATAGAACCCATGACGATCATCCTAGAAAGATCTCGATGGCTACTAATTCGCTCGATAACACTTTTTTTTCGGTACGTTAACAATTTACCTGCGATATTTGTGCCTATAAAAACAAGAATCGTAGTGTTTTTATTATCAAACTCTGTCACTTTTATATTTAAACTATTAGATCATTGCCTCACGGTCTCTTTTTTAACAATGATACGCTATCATAAATAATTTTTTGATCTAGTGCGGCGAAATTTCTGTTGTCCTTTAAATAATGCATGTGTCAGCCGTTACTCTGCTATTGGCCGATAATTCATCGACGACGCTGCTTCCTTTGTAATATGAGACTTTTGCGATTCGGTATCAATAATCACTCGCACAATAATTTCTGTTTTCATGCATTAACTTTATCTTCATCGTTTGTACGTACAATTGTGGATTATTGCAAATACTTGCGAGTGTACAATTACTTTGTAACTTTTTCCTCCTTTTCGGTCAATTTTATCGGTAGTGCTTTTCTGTTTGCCCCTCGACACATCATTGTTATATGTTATCGTGAGCGATGTTCAAATTTTACACGAACACATTTTTTGTCAGTGTGGCCAGATTTTAAGCACTGAAAACACACAGGATTTATTTTCGCGATTTCTAGCCTTTCCGATGGATGCATTTACATTGCCTTGGAACAATTAGCGCTTTCAAGATTTTGCTTATTACAAGAAATACAGAACTGCTCCTTTCCCTGAGATACAAATAAATCCGTTGCACTGGGAATATCTTTAAAATCGACCTTGGATTTGCGATTTTTCACACTAACTGCAGGGACGGCGCTCTTTTCACTAAAACTTTTCGTGGTCATCTAAACGCTAAGTTCACTTCAGACCTCCTCCTTTAAAAATCTATTCAACTGCATCCATCGGTCCTGTGACTGAATTTTTGCACCAGGAACGTTATTCATTATACGTTCAACAGTTTTCTGTACAGAGCTACTTCTTTGCCAAGCCCGTAATTTTTCTTCTGGAAGGCAAGACGCTACCAAAATAAAGTGAATTGCCGCAGATTTGTCTCTCGTGACTCCCAATGATTCCAAAGGTCCAATGTGGAATTCCAGTTTATCATACAATGTAGTAATAATATGGTCTTGTTATCTGAAAATCCTTTTTTCCATACTATTTTAATCAATTCACGCAAATGCACTTATATTTTTAAATTAATAAATAATGATATTTTTGAATTAATAGTAAATATTTCACTTATATATTTGTACGTGCTCATTTCTGAAACGATTTTCTAAACTGATGATAACTTTCTCACACAATTTTCTCCCGACGGCGGATAACTTTTAACTAATTCTGCTGCATGTAAACCAGAAATCATCGCTTGTATAAGATACTGAAACTTGTCTTCTCTGGAAAGAGTCGGATCTTGTGAATTTTTTATAATGATTTCTATAAGTGAAGCAATTCCCGATATCTATGAAACTTATACAATTTTGTTCGCAGTAAAGTTTAGCGTTTCTGAAACTCAGTTGCAGCCTTAGTTGTAATAGCTAGTGTAGGCGTCATACTATTATACCTTTTTTCAGAAAGCTCTTCCATGATCGACTTTGCCAATAGACTTTGCTTTACATTCTTCAGTTTTTTCGGATTCAGTTATAACTTTACAACCAGATATTTCTTCTAATAATAATTCCACTATACTTTCACTGTATCAAGAATCTTCATTTTCTGTTCTAAAAATTTAAAATAAACTGATAGTTACCGATCTGTGATTTCATCGAATTGATGAGCCTGCTTGAAATTGTTCAAAGATTTTGTAAATGTTGTACGCAGTGAGGCTCTCTTTTTCAAATTATCCATAAATTCGTATATTGCAATATTGCAAGTTTTACTCTTTTACCCGTCCTGTCACGATTACCAGTTGTTCGATCAGAAGGAACTGTTTATAACTGCTAATAAAATAATATATATAATTAATAATATTAGGAAAAATAAGAATAGTTATAAATTTTAAGATATCGTTCCGGAAATTCGAAAACTGTTCGCAACGGAGGTCAGCTTCAGACTGCCTTTCGATCTGTTCTTGAAAATATTCGAGGCAAAATCTTCTCAGCATATCCCCACTCAACATCCCATTCAATTTTATCAACGAAGCGTCTTACTTTACCGGAAGGGCAATAAACTTTAGTACGCAGTACAACAACATTTGTACACCATATTCGGCTGGATTCAAAATAGACACAAAGTAAAGTCCGTAATTTCGACGTTTACATATTCTTAGCCATGTACGTCAATCATAAATATATTTAATGCTTTTACAATTTCATACGAAAATCTTATTCTTAAGAAAACGTAGAAAGATTTCTTTTATTATGGACAATAATAATAATAACTGTAAAAATACGCACACAAGTTTACACTCATCGATATTGAATTAAATCCTTGGTTTCAATAATATAATTATAATATTCATTTTCTAATGGGTATGAATAATTGTTTGTTCGGAGAATATAATCGAAAATATCATCTTCATTTTCAGATTCATTGCTATAGAAATTGCTCTCTGAAGAGCTTGTTTTGGAACTTCTGTCATTTCTTTAGATTAGCGTATATCTTCATCTTTGCCTGAGCTTACAATGCTCTCTGACCTTTTAGATTGAACCCACATTTTCTGGCATGTAAGTTTTTACTTTGAAGCAGTTTTAATAGTTTTTCTTGGTTTGATTGATTAATTATTTTATCGTCACGTTTCAGATCCTATTATTTTTCTAACCTTTGTTGTAGACGCATGACAAAATTAATTTCTTTTATTGATAAGGGGTTCCGGGATAAAACATCAGCCTGTACGTTAGATTTTTCATGTTTATGAAAAATATCGAAATCGTACTCTGAGAGTTTAGATCTCTACTATAAAACTCTGGTATTTAAATCGGCGGATTTAAATGATAATAAAGGATTGTGATCAGTAATAATGGTGATTTTTTTTCAAAATACATATGACTTAGGTGTTCTTCCTTGGGATAAAATCTTTCATATAGGGTATCCAGATGCATCAGTAGTAATAACAAAAGGCTGGTCTATATTCGGTAATTACAGAACGGGTGCAGGAAATAGGGCCCTTTGTAAGGTTTGGAATGATGATTCTATTTCTTCTGTCGAATTAAAAACTTCGTTGTTTTGTAATAATCTAGTCAATAGCTTAGCAAAATTTTGAATAAATTATTTATAATACCCGGCTAAACCTAGAAATTATCGAATGTTTTGAAAGTGTCTAGGTTTTGGGAAATTTTCGACGGCTTCAAATTGTGGCGAGTCTGTTTTCAACCCTTCCTCTCATAGTACGTGTACAAGATAATTTAATTCTTGCTATAATATTTTGCATTTACTTGGTTCTAACTTCTAATTTGGTATTTGTAGCCATTTTATTACGAGATTAAAGACTTTATTATGTTCTTCTAGAGTTTTTACATATATAAATATGTCGTCCATAAACACAAACACAACATTTCCGATTAATCATTCTCATGTGAAATTCATTGCTTTTTGTTCATGCAACGTCTGAATTTTTGAACCGAAAAGGCATTCTTACGAATTTGTAATGCATTGTAGATGTTGAGAATTCAATTTTATGCATATCATCGGGATGTATCTGGATTTCGTGAAATATAGATACACATTCTATTACGGTATAATATTTTGCAAATCCAACAGTGTCTAATATTTCCACTATATTGGGTAGATATATCATAGGGATCGCTTCTTCGTTTAGAGGCCTAAAATCTAGCACTATACGCCAACGCAGTTTATTAATATTTCAATATGGAATATATCGGAATTTTGTTTAAATAAACTATCAGCTTGTTCGTTAAATAAACTATCACGTCTTTCTCTTTAATCACATAGTATCTCATTCTAATAATCAATATTTTAACTATTTATAAAATTCCTTCTTACTTACAAAATTAGGATGAAAAGGGTTGAACACTTCCACCAGGCAGTGACTCTATATTTAGAGCAAACAAGGAGCGATCTATATTTTTTCAAAAAGTCACACAAAATAACTGGTCGTCACGACGTACGAAAGGCGAGAGAACCACGAAGCGCGCGTTTTCTTGGCCCTGCTCCTTCAGTCCTCTTCTTTTTTTCACCTTATATAATATGTCATAAACAAATACATTGGCGGCTTACTTCCACTTCATCTTTTTACTCTCACACTATTATACACAAATATGTATACAAATAATAAAATAAACTGCGTGAACAGGCCCTCGATGCGAGTCAGAGTGAGAGCAGATACCCCGTCACGTCACCCCCCCCCCCCTAGAACGCGAATCCTGATTTGACCCATAAAAAGAACAATAATTAGTATCAGAATCGAGAGAGTTCCTTACGCAATTTTTATAATAAAATACAATACAGATTATATTAAATTATATTGTCAATTTTTTTCCTTGTAATATCATCAATTTACAACACCATTATAATTTTTCTCTTATCATCTCTCTCTCTTTCTCTCTCTACTCTATTAATTTTCTCACCGTCGGATCTGCCTATCACATTGGTCTTTGGTGGCGTATGATGTCACAATTGAGAATCTGATTCCGTAACTGTGGTTGGTAAGCCTGGACTTAAGCTCCAAAATTGCACCCACTGCATCTAGTGCGGTGGGGACGATTTAGTACCGCAGGTGCCGGGTTAAAAGCGAACGGTGAGGGCGGCGGGCAGGATTGTGGAGAGGGAGGAGTTACCCGTAGCGCTCCTTGTCTGTTACAAACAGTTTACCTGTTGCAAATTCACAAAATGTTTCAACTGTTATTGTTGCATAATGTTAACAATTGTAGCAGGTGGAAAAAAACCAAGTTCAAGCCTCAACCGCCGATTCCAGTGAAGGTAGCGATGCGGCAAGTAATGGATCTAGACTTTCAATTCATCCAACTTGCCACTATTGAAACGAGTATTGTGTGTCTCGCTGTTCCGTCTCACCTGTCGGTAGGACTCCTTCGACATCCGCAGTAGTCGGTCCTCCCATTTAACTTTGAGGAGACCTGAATATGAGTCCATCTGTGACGCGATGAAGGGCCTGGTCAAAAATTTGTTGGATACTTCCAGAGAGGTGTCGGCGATGGGTGGGAAGCTCTTCATCATTAGCTTCCACGTCCCTTCTTTCTAAGTCCGCGTCTTCTAAGTCCTGTTTCGGGAGAGGAGGGAGGGGTGTGAGCAGCACGAAACTCCCTTTAGTAATGCGCGGTAGTCAGGAAGTCCCTTTTTCTGACAATGTGCGTAGTGGATAACTGCACCGCTAGCAGTTCCACAAAGTGTGAAACCTCCTCCCACAATTGAGGCAGAAGACTAAATTATCCTGCTTATCCCGGTTCAGATATCTGGCATGGGTGTGACCACTCTGCCAAAATACGTAGCAGAGCGCCGGGACAGGTAACCCCTAAGTATCTTTCCCAGATGGTCAAAGCATTGATTTTACGTTGCCTGACCACCAGAGGGACCCTGGACCTCCTGTTCTCTCGACGCTCGCAAATACCTGCCCTCCCTCTTTTCGCTCTTTACTATTTCTCTTCTCTCCCCCGATTCTCTTCGTTCTTCTGGTAATCTTTCTCTGTCTCTGTTTCCATTCTGTTGTTGTTCTTCTTTTTTCTCATATTCCTTTTTTTCTCTCTGTTCTTTCTCTGTTCTTTCTATTTCTCTTCGCTTTTCTTGCTCTCTTTTTTCTTCTCTTTCTCTTTCTTCTGTCCCTGCTCTGTTTATACTCTCTTCTTGATTTATTCTTTATTCGTTCTGCCAACACTTCTTCTCTCTGTCTATCTGCATCCTTCTAAATTCTAATCTTCTTTTCCTTGTGTGTCTCCTCTCCTTTGTTTATCGGTCGCGTCATAGTCCCTAATGTCTACCAAAACCCGACCAAGGCTCGAGAGAGCCGCTTGATAATTTCTCAGGACAGACTTTACGTCTCTCTTCTGACACGATCTGACTGAACTTTTCACTATAGTCTGGACTCTCCGGCCAATATGACAGCCGTCCACGGATGACACTCGGGCCAAGACGCGATCTAACCATTTTTATTATTGTTTACAGATTCTTTTCCTCGGTCTTTCTGATTTTCCAAACGAATATTTTGGTCATTTACAGGGACATCCCGGTTTCATTAAGTGGCAGAAGCTCGTCCAATCTTCTTCCTCTATCTGAGCTTGATGTCGCCGCGACCATACTTCTTCTAACCTGATTTTATCTCAGACTATATCCTGGAGAATATTTAAATGGGCCTCCATTACCAGGACATAGTCGTGAAAAGACCAGGTTGATGGATGCGATAAATCTAAAAGTTTTACAGTTCCTTTTGATAAGAGAACATGCAAAACCTCTCCTGCCTGGTTTTCTAGAATCGTTGGATCAGTACAGTCCTGTTTATCAAGAAGGCTTGCAACATTTCGTCCCTAATGTGAGCTACTTCGTGCTCCAATTCAACCCACCTTGGCACTGATCGTTCAACCCATCGTCAGGCTCTTTTCGCTACACCAGTTACGAAATAATTTTCTTTGCGTTTTGACTTGCAGAAGCGTTGCTCCTGTTCACCTCACCTTGGCACTTGACTGTTCAACCCACCGTCAGGCTCGCTCATGCAAATTTCTTTCAGTTGCCCAGTGTTATTTACATTATAGGTTTGGCCTACGGTCAGCTCATGTAGACCCTTGGTCGCTCAGCCCGCCAGCAAGTACCCACAGTATAAAATACATTAATTGTGCTTTTTTCGACTGCTTATATATAAATTAATAAATATTTTTATTGGTCTTACAGTCCAATTAAATCAATCGAAAATAATACGTAATAAGATCAAGATATATTTATATTAATATTCATACATCAATATGCAAAAATAATAAAAAAATAAAAATTAAAAATTATAATGACAGTCAGACTGTCCTTGTATACAGTCAGTCTCGTAGATGATCTGAAAATAAAATATTAGCTGAAAAAATTTTTTGTTAGTAAAGTGCAATCTGACCGTCCCCACCATCCCTACGTAATTGAAGACGTAGTCCAACGTTTCGAGCTCGCTACGGCTCCTCATCAGGCACTAAACTAAACCTTATATTCTAATCTATATATATCCTATCCCCACTACCAAATTTAGTAAATTAAATTTCAATTCACCCTCTATACAGAATGTTTAAAACCAATTAATCTCATAAGGAATGATATATGTTGTCCAATTTACTAGACTCTAAGATTAAATTCACATTCTTCCGATTCTTGGAAATGTGAATACTTTCAAGACTCTCCCTTGTATTCTTATTATTAATACCATGTTCTAAAATATCTACATCTACAAAATTAAAAGAATGTAAATTTTTTCAAATTTTCTTTAAAAATAGTATCATAATAATTTGAGTAAGTTGTTTAATAATTGCAAAGATAGGGATGATTTATGTTTAAAATCAGGAGTTGTTTACAAAATTAATTGTATGGATTGTAATAAATACTATATTGGACAAACAGGTAGATATTTAAAAAAGAGAATTTGTGAACATAAATATAGTTTACGTAGCTCACATACTACTTCTGGTTTAAAGGAGCATTGATTAAAGTTTTTACATTCTTTTGATTTTGTCAATGTGGATATTTTAATACGTGGTATTAATAATAAGTATAAAAAGAGAGAGTCTTGAAAGTATTCACATTTCCAGGAATTGGAATAATGTGAATTTAATGTTAGAGTCTAGTAAATTGGACAAGATTTATCATTCCTTATGAAATTGATTGGTTTTGAACAATTTGTGTAGTTGGGCGAATTGAATTTTAATTTACTAAATTTGGTAGTGGGGATAGGATATATGTAAATTAGTACATAAGGTTTAGTTTAGTCCCTGATGAGGAGCCGTAGCGAGCTCGAAACATTGGACTACGTCTTCAATTAGGTAAGGGTGGTGGGGACAGTCAGATTGCACTTTGCTAACAAAAAATTTTTTTCAGCTAATATTTTATTTTCAGATTAGTCTGCGGGGGTCACTGTATACAAGGATAGTCTGACTGTCATTATAAATTTTAATTTTTATTTTTTTATTATTTTTATATTGATGTATTATATAATTATATTGATGTATTAATATAAATATATATTGATATTATTACGTATTATTTTCGATTGATTTAATTGGACTGTAAAACCAATGAAAATATTTATTAACCCACAGTATAAATTTTTAGTTAAACTCAATTCTAACTCTTGCTCAACCAGTCAGCGTTTTGAATTGAGTCATTATTTATTATTAAATAAAAAAATTAAAAGTTTTAAATAATCAAACAAAAAATGAGGATATGATTTTATTGTGGAGCTAGGTTTTCTTTAAATTAAATCCTCTTTTGTGTAAAATATTTATTAAACAAGACACGTAATTATAATAAAAAATCGAAAATGTAAAAATACAAAAACAAAATTAAATTACAAGAAAATAACAACAATTTTAGCTCTTTCAATATTGCTCAGCTTCGCCTTGTCCCTTTGTTTTCGATATGAGTGTAGTTCGCTCGCCACGGTCCGCTGTAATACAATTTATTTACAATTAAATTATAAATTTATTATTATACATTTGGTATAAATTACTTATAAATATTCAGCCCCGCGTGGTTTTACAAGATTATTTAAATTAACTATTAAATCTGAATTTATTAGATTTTTCGCGTCTCGTTTTCGAATCTCTCGAGTGTGCAAGTACGTGCCGTCCGCTATCGCGCCGATGGCAGGTTCTTCCTCGGGTAACCAGTTTCAAGGCCACTTGCATACTGAATTTTACATCCAGTGCACCGCTATTTAAGTTTCGAGAGAAAGAACGGCCCCCACTCTGCAACCGTTGCCCTCTCACCGCTCCGCAACACAAAGCTCGCGGTGCTCGCCCCTTATCGCGCCGCGCCGCGCTCGCCACATCGTCTACTGCCCGCGAAGTACTACTACTCACACTTCTCTGTATTTATTTTGGTTACTTCTCTGTATTATTTAATTAAATCTGTTTCCAGCTACTTTAGATGATCGTCGAAAGTTTCCGTGACTATGATTGTATCATCAAGATAACTGAAAACGTAGGGTTCAAACTCCGGTCCGAATAGCATTTCCACCAATCGACTAAAAATTTTTGTAGAATTAACTAATCCAGAAGGCATCCTCTTAAATTGATAGAGACCAGAACCAGTAACAGAAAATGCTATATCTTTACGGCTTTATTTCATAACCATGATTTGCATAAATGCCATTTTTAAGTTGATTTTAGTGATTACTCTAGCTAAGCAAAGTTTATTTAGAACTGAATCTATGCTTCTCATGGGATATGCATCCATCTATGTGTATTTTTCACACCAACATAATCAGCACAAAAGCGATAATGGCCATTGCCTTTTTTGCTATTATCGAGCGGCTGCAGTATTAACTAGTAGATGACTCAACAATGTTATCTGCCAACATTCTCTTAACTTCTTCTTGAGCAAATTCTTTATCTTTCAGTGATGGTTGCCTCGGTGGCTGTCGAATAGGCCATGCCCCAGGTAAAATAACTATTTTGTGTTTTAATAAGATGATTGCTCCTCCCTTATCTTAAGAATCTTCTAGAAATTTTCATACTAAATCTTTTAATTATTTATTGTAAACATTTGCTGTATTATTATTGTGCATATTGAAATCATGCCACTGCTCTTTAAATTATTCTTTCCCTGAGCTTCCAATTAGTCATTCTATCTTTTATCTCAATATCCCATTTCCTCATGAAATCTATTCCTAAAATAAACTGGTGTTTAATATTGTTAACAACCGTAAACATCAGTTGACCTACTCTGCCATCTATATCGCCCTTAGTGTTCAGTTTACCTAAGCATTTTTCTGCTTGGCCAAAAGCTCCTTTAATATAAGTATCATCTGGTTCAAACTTATCTTCAAATTGTTCAGTTACTGCTACATTAATCGAGGAAGGTGTTACAGCAGTGAAGTATCGAAAGCCTTTATTCTCCATAGAGTGAGGTATCATTTCTACAAAATCTGCTTGCCAAGTTTCGTCTATACTACGTATATCATATTTCCTTCGCTTATATCTGCGACGAGCAGGTTTGTGTAGCTTCAACCACATGTCCTACTGTTGACTTTGCCTTTGATGATTTTTTCGATGTGTTTTTTCTTTCAATCTCTTTTACAATACCATTCACATTAATAACCATTTGTGACACATTATCTCTTAATCGAGTATGTGAGTCACTAAGAATTTTCAATTTCGATTCTAGTTCTCATGAATACTGATTGGTTTTCATAAGATTTTTATCGAAATTATTCATTCTTTCCTCTAATTTAAATCGATTTTCATTGTGTGTATAGTATTTTTGATAAAGATCTTTGAATTTCTCTTCTGTTATCAAGCCATTTTGTTCATGATATTTCTCATTTTCTTTTAGAATTGCATTAGTTTTGGAAAATACAGTATTTAGTTCCTTCTGCAAGATTACATATAACATTTTTACACAAACTGCATCAGTACTTTCAATAGCTTCACCAACATTACAAAGTCGTTTATTTTCTATATCAAAATTGCCATCTGTTGTGAAATTGTATCCAACGCCTGGAGAACCTCGACTCCCTTTCGAGTCTCTCAAATTTCATCCAAACAAGTCGAGACTCATTATGATACTGATTGAAGAATAGACGAATGTATATTAATATATATATATATATCCTATTTCACGCAGTTCTTCAATAATTGAATGGATTTCATTGATATGATTGTTATTTCCAGCTGATTGTTCGGCAATTAGTAATCTTAGTCTCTCAATTAGCTCATTCGGATTATCCCAGTACACTAACTCTATTGAAGAATCTTTCTTTGCTATTTTATATTTAGGTAGGTGACCTCCCCCTCTTTTTTTTGTATGACTGGTGCGAAACATTGGTGCAATGATGTTGAAATATTTTCTACTCTTCGATGAGCGTATAGATTCATCTTTACTATGTTTTTTCCGGTGAGCACTTGTTGCTTCTAGAATATTGCGATAATTTTCACGATCTGCGGCACTTATTAATGTGTCGTCTGGTTCTTTTTTAATAAGTAGCTCCATTAGTCCATTACTTTTAGGATAAGTTAAATCTTTCACTTTTATTTTATTAACATCAAATATAATTTCAGAATCGCCAAGCATGTATATACTTCCAATATTTCTTACTCCATATATGTTATCAAACTTACTTTGATCTAAAATATTAGTTTTAACATTGTCTTCATGCATAGATTTGAATGTCGAATTCATCATTGAGTTATCTAATAAGGCAAAATCATCATTGGAATCATAATCTAACATAAAACTCAACTTTTTCGAGACCTAGTCGGTTTTTTAATGCTGTCATCATCCGAAATGAGATTAGAAGACTGTAAAGTTTGTGATTCTACAAGCTTTTCAAGTGGTGTAATGACAGGTTCCAATATATCTCCTACAACATTTTCGAGATTTTCTCTCTCATGTTTGAATAGTGTAGATTTTCTTTTAACATCTTTACGAGCTTGCAACAGCTCGCTAAGGATATTCTTTTCTTTTTTAAAGTCCGACATCGTGTCGTGTTGCTGTGTATAACTGAACTGATTGTTTAAGATTTTTTTAATTTCTTTTTATTGCAAAACAGTCAAAACTCTTTCTGTATCTACCATCATCCATCGGTCTATCGTTATCAATAACAGCAAATCCATATTTATCATTTTTCCAGCATTCAGAACAAAGATGTCGAAACTCGTTGTAAGACAGTTCAGTATGGACATGTGTTTTAAATTCACATAATCTTGTTGATAAATTACTAACATATTAATATTATCTCTAATAAGATGTTTTGGTATATGAGCATATGACTGACATAGGTAGAAGCAGTCTACACTTTTATGTCTCCCCATACAGAAAAATGCTCTGACGTTATCTTGCTTCTCACAAGCTACATCATCAAAAATCATAATTGAATTGGGCCATGCTTCATCTGGTGATATTACAGATTCATGTTCACTAAACGGGAAATATGAGATGCCTTCCACTGGTTCTATGACTTTTTTGAGAAATTGATACTTTGGTTGATTTAACGATGTTGAATAAATATACACATTCTCGAATCTAAGACCATTGGGATGAATGATTAAAGCTAATAAGCTTTTTGTTTTTCTGCAGTTTGATGGACCGCAGAATACTGCTCGTATACTATCCGGTAGCAATTCTCCGTGTCGCTTCCTTCTTTTTTCCTTTTCAAAATCAAAGTTAGCGATAGGGAGTTTCACGTACTGCTCAGTGAAATCTATGTCGTTCTGTGCATGATAAAAGTCTACTTTAATATTAACTGAAGTAAATATATAAATATTGATTTTACATTTTTGATCTTCAGTTCTAATTTGACAGTCCACGATGATTGAACATAAAACTCATAAACATTCGAAAAAGGAAGGACGTGAATCGATCGATAGAGTAATCAACAATTTACCTACCGAAATGCATCTTCCTCGTTATCAATGCTGTGGCCCCGGAACTAAATTAACGAAGCGATTACAAAGAGGTGATCCGGGAATAAATCCATTACATAAGGCATGTAAAGAGCATAAGATTGAGTACTCTAATAAAAATAGTAATTGTAAAGTGGCTGACATAAAGCCTGTTAATAATGTTTAACAATGGATTAAATCTAAGGACTTTAGTCTTGCTAAGAAACTGTCAACTCTCGCGGTTGCAAGTGCTCTGAAATTAAAGGCAAAAACTGGAATGGGGCTGAAATTCCACCAATTGGTGACAGCAGTGAAAAAATCATTGAAATTAGGTAAAAATTCACGAAAAATAATACAATCCGCCTTAAAAGGTACTCTTCAAGCTCTTAAAAATAGTGGTTGTAAGAAGAAAGTTCTTATTTTACGTGTGATACCCCTTCCATATAAAATTGGGTGAGTTCTGCCTTTCCTTATTCCACTGTTCGCAGGACTAAGTGCGAATGGTGCTTTAGCCGGAGGTGTTGCTGGAATAGCTAAAGTAGTAACTGATGCTAAAGCTGCGCAGAAAGATTATCAAGAAAGATTATCAAGATCATAATTAGACAATGGAAGCTATTTGTTTAGGTAAAGATCTCTATCTGAAGGCATATAAAGGTGGAGTGGGATTATTTCTCAAACCACATGTCGGACACGGTCTATTTAAAAGAAAAAACAACTTCAATTTAATTTTGCGAAATCGTCCACTAACAAACTATGATCCTATAAAATATGCACATATATTATAAATTCCATATTTTCGAGGTGTTTTCATGAGAAATAGCCTTCCTCGCAATGGACCATGACATAACGAATCTGCTATTATTAATCTGGACGATTCACAAAAGAAAGGTACTCATTGAGTCAGTTATCAAAAAAGAGGATCTGACGTTACCTACTTTGATAGTTTTCATGACCTTAAATCTCCCATAAATCTTATGAAATATTTCAATGTGAAAGAAGTAAAATACAATTTTTTTCCTTTCTTTTTTTTTTCTTTGGATAGTGGGAAGTTCATCCGCCCTTGTTTGACGGCTTGTGGCTCTCGCCAACTGAGACTACCGCTGGTGCCGGTTCTAGGGTATGCAGGATTCTAACCTACTAAACCCACTAACCATATCAGGGTGCAAATATATGCTCAGGAACACTTAGCTATCGCCATTGTATTCCTATCCCCCTGATTAATCTTCTACGGTTTCCGTCACATTCAGTTCTCTGCAGTATGTCAGAAGACTGAGTACATCCACCTTAGAAAAACTCTCGTGGTCGAGGTTATCTTCTCCTAGCCACTTTACGCGATATTCCGTTAAGTTAGGGCACGTGCAGAAGAAATGCCTCGGAGTTTCCTCCTGCTTCCCACACCTCTGTAGAGGTTGCTGTGTCTTCTGATCTTGTGTGTATAACACCGTAAATTGCTGTGCCCTGTTGTGAGTTCCAGGATTAGCTTTGCTTCACGTTTATTTAGTTTGATGATCCCTTGAGCCCATCCGCAGATCTTACTGCCGAGAAGGTCTTTGGACCATCTGTATCTGCGTGAGTTTTCCCACGTTGTTAGTTTTACTTTCTCAAGGCTTCTCTCTATCACATTGCATCCCTCTTGGTAAGGTACAGCGGTATCCCTTACCCGATGGCACTCCGATGAGCATCCTTGTTTTGTCATAATGTCTGCTTTCATGTTTCCCTTACGGGCCGATTTTCTCGGTATCCATCTAATACAGACCTTATTTGCCCTGGTCAAATTGTCTAGAGCAATTTTAGCTTCTTTGACCAGTAGTGACGTAGTGCAGGGTTGATCGAGGGCCTTCAGCGTTGCTATGCTGTTTGTGCAAATATATTTATGCATCTGCCCTGAATTCCCCTTTGCATTAAACCGTTTGCAAAGGTTTCAATGGCAGCTATTTCTGCCTGAAACACTGTGTTATATTTATTCAGTCTAAAGGCTGAATTTAAACTGCGTTCAAGTCTATATATACCGAATCCAGTACCAACAACTGTTCTGGATCCTGCTGTGAACCGCATATCACCTCCCAAATTTAGGTCATTGTTCCAATCCTCTCTGCTCGGTATCCTGATCTTATCTCTGCCCGAAACAGAGAGTTTTGTTAATACGATCCTGAGGGAGATTAAAAGTTGGACCTCTCAGTATTTCCCTGCAAATGGTAGCGTCCAGTTGCGGTACTCTCCCACTGACCACTGCATATCATTCTATAAGCCGATCTCGTAGCCGTTCTTGTTATTTCCAGGCTGTCCAGATCTAGCATCATCCTGACAGCAGCAGTAGAGATTACCTGTCTCTAGTATTCTCGCAGAGGATTTATTCTCGATTACTTTCTATCACACCAAGGCAGCATAAGTCAGCCCCGGCATCAGTTTTGTTTTATATATACATAAAACTTTCTGCGGTTCAAGTCCTCAGCCCGTGCCGATAGCGGACCTACACTGCATCAGTATGTTGATGATCTTTTTACTCTACATTCGTAGGTGTTGTCCCCACGATAGTTTCTTATCTAGGTATACAGCTAGGTATTTAACTCCTTCCATATACGGTATATCTTGCCCGCGGAAGTTTACGCAAGATTTTATTTTGCTCTTGTATTTCCTAGTAAAGGCTACAACTTCGGTCTTCTTTGGATTGATCCCCAGGGATTTCTCTTGATACCAGTCATTGACCTTTACTAGAATCTCCTGAAGAATTTCAGGTAATATCTCTTCGTACTTGCCCCTGACAAGTATTGCGAAATCATCTGCGTATGCTACTGCAAAGATTCTTTCCTCTTCAAGCATACGCAGTAAGCCATCAGCTACAAGAGTCTACAGGAGAGGTGAAAGTACTCCTCCTTGTGGACATCCTTTGTTGGCTTTACCTCTTACGAGTTTACCTTTCCATTCACTATATACCTCTCTATTACTTAAGGAACTCATAATCCATCTTCTAATAGAGGATGTTATTCCCTTAGCATATAGAGCGTTGTCAATGGCAATCCTAGTGGTGCTATTGAAAGCACCTTCTATGTCTACGAAGGCACCTATTACAGTTTCCTTCGAGCTCCAAGCCTTCTCAATGTGTTTGACCATTGATTGAAGAGCTGTCTCAGTGGACTTGCCCGTCGTGTAGGCATTTTGCCTACTTGAGATTGGGCTCTTGATTAACACTGTTTGCCTTATATGTAAATCTACTACACTCTCCATCGTTTTTAGCATGAATGGCGTCAGGCATATCGGTCCGAAGTCTTTCACCGACGAGTAACTACCTCTCCCAGTTTTAGGAATGAAAGAGACACGAGATGTCTTCCATACCTCTGGTATATACCCAGTTGCGATACTGCCTCTGAAGATTCCCGTAATAAGTTTTAAAATACTTTCACACCCCATTTGTAACATCTTAAGGAAGATGCCATCAGGTCCTGGTGTCTTATACGGTTCAAAGGAGTAAATCGCTCATTTTATCTTCTCCGGAGTCACAATTTGAACAGCCGTTTTCCAATCGTCACCTACCAGCCGTTCCGTGATGGTGTGTTATATTTCATTTTTGCAGTTCTTGATGAAGTCAGGAAAGTTAGCCTTCAGAAGTAGTTCAAGTGTGCCCTCTTCTGTATTTACATAACTACCTGCTGCGTCTTGTAGATTTTGCAGTCGATAGTTATTATCCTTTGTTAGGATTTTAGCTAAGTTGGCTACATCAGACAGCTGCTCGGTCCCTGAACAGAAATTCCTCCATGCTTCTCTTTTAGCAATGTTTAGTTTTCTTTTGAAATCGCCCATTGTTTTCTTAAATATCGACCATCCCTCAGAGTTTTTCCTCTTTTTCGCCCTATTGAAGGCCTTGCGTACCCTTTTTCTCAGCGCCTCTAGTTTCCCATTCCACCAGTATGCGCTGTTAGGTTTCCTAGCAGGTTTCAATGGACAGTTGTTTTCGTGGGCTCTGGTAATTGCTGTTTGGACTTTACATAATGTCCAGTCTAGTTGAAACTCAGTGCCATATTCTCCTTTAAGATGAGCAATGCTTTCACGAAGTTCATCTTTAAATAGTTCCCAATCTGTATCTGTTGGTTTTCTCCTCGGTTCCATTCTTGTGTTAAGACATTCCCATTGGAATGTTATGGTCCTATGGTCTGACATGGATGGTTCTTTTTCCACCTTCCGTCCATGTATAATACTCCTTGCTTTAACAGATGCTACAGTGAGGTCAAGGACCTCATTTCTGTTAGCTGTTATAAAAGTGGGTTCATTTCCTCGGTTGACTATATCTAAATGACTTCTGATTAGGTACTCCAGTAAGGCCTCTCCTCTGGCGTTGATATCGGTACTAACCCATGTCACATGATGTGCATTAGCGTCGCAGCCAATGATCAAGTCCAGATTCGAGCGTTTGCTGAACTCAACCGCCTTTCTCATGCTGGAAATAGGTATATCCTCATTGTGTGCAAGGTAGACTGAGCAAACTATGATACTTCGCACATGTCGGTCTTTGCTCTCGGTTTCTATTTTGATGGTTGTGCAGTCCCTGCAGCGCAACTCTTGCAACAGAAAACCATTAATTCCCTTGATGTAAATGCAAGCTCTTGCGTTTCGCGTTAATACCCCTGATACGTTCCCTCCAAATCCAGGGTTCCTGTATTAGGGCTATGTATGTATGCACCTTTCCCAGGCTTCTCGTTAAGATCGCCGAGGCGCTTTTGGAATGGTGAAAATTAATTTGGGTATGGCGTATACCCGAAATAGCCATTGAGGATGCTATTTCTTAGATACGCCTTCCGTGAAAGTTTCTCCCTTTGCTCCAGCGGTACTTTGCCCTGACAGTACCTTAAAGTTTTCTTTAAGAAGACAGTTTCTGCTTCGTAGGGCCTCCACTGATGGTTCATCGAGACCAAGAACAAGACTACTGTCGGCAGACTTGTTCATGATCGCCCATCTTGATGGATCCATTCCTTTGTTCTGTCTTCGGACCATCTTTAGGAAGTCCGGGACAGATTCTATCTCCACCGGAATCTTTGTAATTAATTTTGTAATTTTCAATTCTTCCGGAGATACTACTCTGACTTTGAGGTTCGAGTCCCCCAGCTTCAGATTTTCAGCCTCCTTTCTCAGCCAGGTCTCAGAGTCCTTGTCTTCGCAGACAAAGACCACTGTTCCATTTCTTTGAATCTCGATGCGAAATCGTCATCGTCAATTTCGCAGATTTTCTTCACCACTGCTTTTTTCAGTGACATGCAGGTTTCTGCAGGCATTTCCCTACCGAGATGTTCACCACACGTGAGTGTCACTCTAGGCAGGTGAGATGCTGCCCCTGTGTACGTACCTTCCTTGCGTTTTTTGAGCGGTTTCTTGAGCCCCTGCTCAGTAGACCCAAAGCTTGTTGAGGGTCCTCTCTTAACCGAATCAGTGGCTGGAGCAGCCGAGGCCGACGTAGTTAGTACGGTTAGTGCCCGTCTCTTTTCTGCCTGCCTCCGCTTTCTCCCCGCCCCCGATCTAGGAACAGGTAGACCCTCTTCCATTGTTTTTTGTTGAAGGAGTTTCCACCTTTCTGCTCCACTCAGGTTCCGGTTCATGTCCGCGTCTTCATGTGCACTCGTCTCTCCCCGTTCAGTGGCCTGAACAGGTCTCAGTACCTCCGAGATGGTTTCTGTCGGTAACAAAGCCCGACTTTCTTCCATCTCGTGCTCCCCCTCTATTTCCATCTCAGTGTTCTTAGGTTTTTCCATTTCTGTTCCCAGGGGTATTGCGGATATATATAGTCCATCCGGCATGGGCCGCAACTACCGGGTAAGGCCTGCAATACGACGGGATTCGGTCTGGTTTCCCGAAGGAACCGTTTGCGACACATTCACCTTTGTGCCCTTCATCCTTCAGCACGGTATTAACACTTTGGATTAGGGGCGAATTAGCAGACCGAGATTCACCGTTTCTCAGCCGCAGGTTGCTTTTTAGTTCCCCGAGGAGTCTTACCCTCTTCCCTGACTCTAACATACATACATTACATCAATACTTTCGCAATCATTCTCAGGATACCCATTTATAGGGATCCTCCCATCAGGTAGTTCGGAGAGCCCGTTTATAGGGATCCGAATTCCACATCCAAATACTCGTGAGCCAGGGAAGGATGCGGAACTTTTCGTGTTGTATAGATCTAAAAGGATCTGGTATATCCACCAAGCGCTCCTTCTTGCTCCCCCGGCTTAAGCCCTCTCATCCCGTCACGGTCATGCAGTCTCTAGAGAGAGAAAATACAATTATACAAGATATCAGAATTTCGACTCATTCATTTGCGGTCATCTTTGCCTTCGTTTTTTAACTGAAAGTCTATTAAAAGAATTTGTCAGATAAAATTTGATCATTTTCGTTCAATCCGTCATGGAAGATAGTTTCACTTTGACTCTTTCAGGAAAATCTATTTTACAATACCTTCTATCTATTGAACTACCAAAGCATAAAAATTATGTTTTAGGTTTACTAGAACTTTTAACTTATAATTCAATTCTAAATATTGATAATACAAATAATGAATTTCATTTAAAAGGAGAAATTATTACTATCCCCATTGGTAGTTATGAGATTGATGATATAAATCAATCTTTATCTAATGCACTGAAATCTAAAGGAATTGAATTTTTCTTGAAAGCTTACATTTAGAAGTGAAATTCAGTGCAGTGTTCCCTTACATCTTAAACCTCAAAAATCAATTAATCGAGTATTGGGATTTACTCCTCGTATTCTCAAAGAAAATATACAGCGCCCTTCTGATTTACCAGTGAAAATATTGAAAATTAACGCATTCAGAGTCGAATGTAACATTACTGCAGGAGCTTTCATTAACAATCAAAAGGTTCATACTATTCGTGAATTCGATTCCAGTGTTCCTCTAGGATATAAAATCATAGAAATTCCAACACAGGTTATATATGTACCATTTAATGTTAAGTGTATAGATAATATACAAGTTCGAATTGTCGATTAGGACGGCAATCTAGTTAATTTTCGAGAAGACGAAAATCACTGTTAGGCTTCATATGAAATCTATATAATGGGGATTGTTTATAATTCAAGCAAGTATATAAGTACTCCATCATGGCAATCGATAATAAGTCCATTGAAGAGTTTGAAACCGTTAACACTGTAGAACATTCAGTTCCTCGAAGTCTTGGTCTAAAAGTTCGTAGAAAAAAATATCTGTATAATTTTCTGCTACTTTCTGAGAAGTGGACGAAATACTAAAAATTCAATCAGGTCTCGCATTCGATGAGTCAATTGTTCATTATCAAATTCACACACATCAACCATACACATCACTAAACTTTGGTCATAATGATGAAATTCGCATTTCCATCCAACACCAAGATCTGTGTCTTCTACAATCACGTAGTTCTATACATATATATGGAGCATTCCAAAAAACTGATGGAAATACACTATCTAAATCTAGATTTGTCAACAATGGTATTTGTCATCCTTTTGATGAAGTTCGCTACGAAATTAATGATGTAGAGATAGACAAAAGTAAAAATGGTGGATTGAGTAGTGTCACGAAAGGATGGGCTTCATTTAATACCAACGAGACGCTTATGCTTTTTCTACTCATGTTTGAAAACGCAGGCTAGGTGAGCCATGAAGACGCATCGACAACTTTCATAGATAGGCACGGAAACTTTGATGTTGCTATTCCCCTAACTATGATTTGGGGCTTCGCAGAAGATTACAAAAAATTGTAATTAATCTGAAGCATGAACTTATTCTGGTAAGATCAAGATCAGACCTAAATGCTATAATCCAGGAAAGCACTACAGTAGGTAATAATACTACATATGAAGAATATAGCACAAACATAACAATGATAGAATGGTTAATGCGTTATGTCATCGCTTCTGATAAACAAAAAATCCAAATTTTAAATTTCATTGGTAAAGATAATCCCATCTCAATGTTTTATGGTTGATGGGAATTGTTTGAATATCCTATTCTACCAAGCGCCAATAGGCATGTGTGGACAGTGAAAACTTCTAGTCAATTGTAGAAACCGCACTATGTGATTCTCGGCTGACAGACAAAGAAAAAATATGAAGCAAGCGTAAACGCCAGTCATTTTGATCATTGCAATATTAGTAATTTGAGACATTTTTTGAATTCGCATTATTATCCATATAATAATTTAAACCTTGACATATCTAATAATCAATACGCAATACTCTATGACATGTATGCAAATTTCCAAAAAACATACTATACAAGGGATCCTCAACCACTGCTTGCAAAGAAAGAGTTTCTCGAGAATGAACCTCTCATAGTTATTGATGGCTCACGACAAAATGAATCTCTAAAGAGCGCTCCTGTAGATGTAGATTTAGAATTTGAGGCTAAAGAGAACTTTCCAGTCAATACTACAGATTATTGCTTGATCTTGCACGTTCAAGTAATTAGTAAGTTACAACTAATAGTTCAGTATAATCCCATCAGTAGAGATGTGAGAAAGGTTATTTTAATAGATTATTAAAAACAAAGAAAAAAAGTAGTTGACTTTGCTATAGGCATCATGGCACATAAAGGAGAATGGATATCCCCTCTTTTTCAGACTTTGCTCAAAACACAACGAGCAAGTTTATAGGTATTCTACTGCACCTAAAGTCTACTCACGTCTAAAGTGTGCAATGTCCCCCAGCATGACCTAAATTGGGGCTCAGCACACTTTCGAAGAGGGGGGTGTGCTAGAATGCTTCTGTATTAGAATGCCTATAGCCTATCTACTGATAATAATAATAAAATCGTGGTATTACCATTTGTAAAAGGGTTATCCGAAAGAGTTAGAAGTGCCCTGATTCTTGATATAACTGACATTTAATGTAATCTTCGTGTTTCTGATCGGCATAACAGAATTTTTTGTGATCTACCTTTGGTTTAGCTTCTCTAATCATCTTATGAACTTCAATAATCCTTTCGCCTGTATAGCGTTTTTAACTAAATTAGAGATATGATTTGTGTCTTATAGTTTATTTTCAATATCAGTTCTTAAGCCATATTTAATGCTTTCGATTACTTCTGCGATTACTTCTTAAGCTATTTAAAGCTATTCGATTCTTCTCTTTTCTTTCCTATTGTCATATTCTTTACCTTCTGGAATAGTACTTACTTACTTTCCTATGTCTTCATTTTATTTACTCTTTTCTATCTCTCCTCAATTTAATTCGTACTATAAATATATTTATTTTTCAACAAGGATGCTTGCTGTATCGCAATTTTCATTGCACTTTCGATAATAAAAAATCTTATGATTTTGTAATTGTTGATTTGAATTTGTAAATTTCGCTAATTTGTTTATTCTTTGCGAAATTATATAGAAATTAATAAAAAAAATATAAATATAAAAAAAAAAAAACAAAAAAAAATCCTCTTAATCTTTTAAGCTGGAAAAGTTTTGTCTGGAAATATGTATCATATAATTTTAAATAGAAATGGTTCTGTACACTAAAAGTGCATGTTTAATAGTTACGTTGTTTTGAAGATCAAATTTTGACGATTTTACTAATTTTTTTTTCTTATAAAACTTGCGGATTAGTTATTATTTTTGGAAAATTCAAGATGTAACTTTTGATTTCGACTTTCATTAATAATTAAAGACTAAACTGTTTGTTTTTTTAAATAATCAGTTTGGTCCTTGAAAATGAATCTAGCGGTTTGAAACGTCGGACGCCAAAGTAAACTTTTAATTTAAGGTGATGGATTCAGTCAGATTGTCCTTTATTAACATATAATAAAGTTTATTCTTATGCTTATTATTTTCTTTTATTTTATTTTATTTTATTATTATGATTTTTATTTTTAGTAATAAGTTCTATTTCATATTCTTCGTAAGTAATCGTAAACAAGGATAGTCTGACTGTCATTATTTTAGTATAATATATTATTGAATATAAAGTGTAAGACCGAAAACATATTTATTAATTTAATTTTAATCATATGATCTTGAAATATAAAGATATTGATTTTTGCTTGAAAACTAATAATACATGTAGAAGTAAAATTAAGTGTAGTGCTCTAACAGATCCTAAACTTCAAAGATAAATATGTCGTCTCTTGGGATTTACTTCTCGCATTCTCAAGGAACCCAATTGCGATTGATCAATGAAATTATTGAAAATCAAGTCGAGTGTAACATTTGCACATTTATTAATAATAAAAAGATTCATACTATCCAAGAACTCTTTCGCAGTGTGCCTCGAGAAAATAAAATTATAGAATCTTTGTATTAAGTGTATAGATCATCTTCAATTTAAAATAGTCGATCAGGACAGGAATTTGATTAATTTTTAAGGAAGGAAATCTCTATTAGACTTCATATTAACGCTTTATAATAAAAATAATTTATAATTCTACTATGCATATAAGTGCCTCATTATCGCAAAAAACATTGCGATCGTTAACGCACATAATATTTAGTTACTCATTACTCTAGGTCTAAACATTCGTAAAAAAAGAACACGCGTTTAATTTTCTGTTGCTTTCTTAAAAATGGAGTTTATTTTGAAAAACTCTATCAAGTGTTGTATTGGATAAGTCCATTTATTATTATGCATACATGCACATGAACCACGCACATTCTTGAGCTTTAATAGCAATGATGAAATTCAATTTTCTATCTATACAAAAGTTTTCTACCGTCACAAAGCTCTATCCAAATTAATAGAAAATTACAAAAAAACTGTTAGAAATGCACGATATACACTCTGTCAAATAAAAGCGTGGGCGTATTAATTTATAAAAAAATTTATTTCATGAAACTTCCATATTTATATATACATTGTACACATTACAAACGATGATTCAATTCGGTCAATAATGTGTGCAGTCACCACCGGCTTCGATAATTGCCTGGCATCTTCGAGGCATGATTTCTACTCCTGTGACGGCGTATTCTAATTGTAACGATCTCCAGATACGATGCATTTGTTAAGACTACTGCTTCAAAGTGTGTGTGCATCATCCACGAAGTTTCTGTTTAATATTAGGTTGTCAAATATCTCCCTTCCGCTTTTTGCTCTTCATTCAATGCTTTATAACAAGCATTACAGTGCTCGGATTTACTTCAAATATGCTACGTTTTGTTCGATAATCTGTTTCTATCTAAACGGCAAATTCGTAATACCCCTCTCGTAGAAATCTCTCTTCTTGTTTGCGAAGAACTCGCACAGCCACTATTCACAAGCCTCTTTTGAGTCCAACTTTACACCACCAAGAGCGTTCGACATGGACAGGAACAGGCGGTAACCACTTAATGCTATATGGTGGATGCGATAAAACCTCCCATCCGTAGCTTCTGACGAGTCATCAACAAAGTGTGCGGTCTGGCGTTGTCCTGGTAGAACACTACACCCTTCCTGTTGACCAATTGTGGACGCTTCTGGTCGATAGCCTGCTTCATGCGGTCCAGTTGTTCACAGTATATGGCAGAATTAAGCGTCTGGCCATATGGGAGCAGCTCATAGTGGATGATTCTCTTTCAATCCCACCAAACACACAGCAAAACCTTCCTGGCCATCAACCCCGGCTTGCTCACTGTTTGGGACGGTCCGCCGGCCTTGGACAACGACCGTTTTCGCTTGATATGTCGTATGTGACCAATTTTTCATCACCAGTCACCATCCGCTTCAAAAATGGGTCGAGTTCGTTCTGTTGCAGCAGCACATCGCAGGTGCTAATTTCATGGAACGTTTCTCTAGCGGATTTGCCTTTGAGGAAGGAGAACTTGAAAATAGTTCGAATTTCGGAGTTAGCGAATTCCATGTTTACACATCTATAACTTTTGAACGCAATATCCAAACTAATCAATCATAGCGTCGTTTTGTACATTATATCAGGACCTTTCAAATGATGTATAGTATTGCCAGATATGAGCCATGTAGCGCTTTGTACATAGCCCCGTAATTGATAAGACAAAAAGGCGCAAGATAGATATTGGGCAACGCAATATATGACCACACATGTTCAATAGGGTTTACATCGGGTGGCTAGGATGACCAATCTAATGCTACGATATCAAATTGAGTCTGCCATTCGATACAGAGTTTGCTTCGGTGTTTCGGATCGTTTTCTTCCTGCAGAATCCAATCTTCATTTTTTCTGATGAACCCTCGTTTGACAGATGTCAGTAAAGCTTTTTTTTTAGATTTAAATCATTCTCTCGGCATTTAGGTTATCAATAAAGAGGCGCAAAGTACCGAATCTCTGCTTTGAGAAGCAACCCCAAAGATGCACCTTTATCCCGTGTTGTATGGTCCGCTGAACAAGCCTATTTTTAGAAATTGACCAGGTGGGCGTGATGATACAATGTTTCCATATAGAACAAAAATTCCATTTTCAAAATCGCTATCAATATTCTCATACGCCCAAGCGAGTCATTTAATCACACGCTTTTCAGTCAACATAAGCATCTTCATTGTGTTGCGCCATTTCAGGGCATGAGTACGAAGATGGGTTCGTATACTTGCGTATAATTAATTTTGCTTGTCTTTGCCGCAGTGTTAAAGCAGGATTCCGCGAAATCAGATTAACTATTCTTTCTTCATCTTTTTTTTCCAACTTATCCTATTAAGCCGCATTCTGGTAAATCATCGACATTTTTAGCCACTGTATATCGCTGTACCCACTTTTCTACAATTGCCTTCGACATTTTCATATATTTACCAGTCGCTGTTTGCGACATTTTGGGACCTTTCGGGTGGATGCAAAGGAACACAGCCTCATAGCGCGATGCGTACTTAGAACTCATGGCGTTTAACGTGATTCTTTCTCAAAAGATAAACGATAACTGAATCTTTGTTGACAATGCATCAAGGACAAAACCTCCCTCTATTGGTTTGCAAATGAATTAAAGCGAAATCTTTCATTACCTCTTAGAAAAGTCGACTACGCTTTTACTCGATTGACGGTACTACACTTATTGCGCACTATACAATGTAAAACTTATAAAATTAATTCTTTATTTGAAAAAAAAGAAACAAAAAGTAATAGATATTTCTATAGGTATAATGACAATTTAAATTGAAATTTCTTTTATTGAACTTCCAGACTTTGCTCGTTGCAAAGGCAACGACTAAAGGTCTGTGGGCATTTTAGCACCATCTGATGGGTACGAGATATGCTAGAATAAACATATACCTATAGCATATTTACGAAGAACTTATATATTATTTTTACATGGGTAAGCACGCATGAAAATCTGGGTGACTTAATGGTTATGTAAAAATGATTGAACAATTAACAATAAATATATAGTCAGATTACGATAAAATCATCGATATCCCATGCACAAATATACTCGGCATATCCCTAAATCGGGCTAGATCCTAGTGAGTATTACTAATGATTTCCTCGTGTAGACAAATCTCGACAGATCCAAGTTAGATATCCCTACGATCATCTAATAATTATCTTATATTAATTATTACTTTCTCGACTTTGTTCAGATTTGCTTATCTTTTATTGATGTAAGAAAGAAATACGAATTTTCTATAGTCAAAATTTTACAAGTAAAAAAATTAGGGAAATGATTAGGTTTTCTATCCTGGATTAGTTAGATTTTCTTAATTTTTCCCTATTTTGTTAAGAATGGCGTTTTTCTATCCGAAATCTGCCAAGTAGGAGAATTAAGGAAATGGCTATGCTTTCTATTTTGATTTTTTCAACTTTTTTTAGTTTTGGAAAGAACGATGTCTTTTCTAGTCGAGACCTTTAGGAGTACGAAAATTAGATATTACATATACACACGTACGCACGCGCGCGCTCGCACATCTTTTATATAAATTAATTTTTGTGTGCACGCGCGTTTTATCCATAGTGCACGTTACGGCGTTCGCAGTGGTATGATGAACTACAAAAACGGAAATAAATTTACTTTTTCAGTTTTTGTCGTCATTTCGCATTATTTAGAGAGAAAAAACATTTTAAAAAATTCTTCAGATTATTCTACAAGTGGCAAAACTGAGATATGAATTAATCTATCAGGTATGTGAATAAGTCTTTCCCATTTTTTTTCAAATTTTGAGCCTTTATTGTGAAAAAATGGTTACAAATGAATTATTGAAAGTATTGGCCATCGCTAGCTATAACTTTTTCCCATCTTTCTGGCAACATACGAATCCCGTTGCGAAAAAATTCGATCGGTTTGGCCTCTATCCAGTCATCCACCCATTTTTTGGCTTCCTCGTAGGAATGGAAGTGCTGATCAGCCAGGCCATGCGTCATCGATCTGAAGAGATGGTAATCAGACGGAGCAACGTCTGGACTATACGGCGGGTGGGGTAGGACTTCCCATTTGAGCGTTTCTAAGTATGTTTTCACCGGCGGTGCAACATGTGGGCGAGCATTGTCATGTTGCAAAATAACTTTGTCGTGCCTGTCGGAGTATTGTGGCCGTTTTTCTCGCAGTGCGCGGCTCAAACGCATCAATTGTCGTCGATAGACCTCGCCTGTGATCCTTTCATTCGGTTTCAGAAGCTCATAGTAAACCACACCTAGCTGGTCCCACCATATACAGAGCATGAGCTAGGCGCCATGAATATTTGGCTTGGCCGTCGATGATGATGCATGGCCGGGTAGTCCCCATGATTTTCTTCGCTTCGGATTATCGTAACGTATCCACTTTTCATCGCCAGTCACGATACGATGCAGAAAACCCTTTCTTTTATGTCGCTGAAGCAGCTGTTCGCAAGTGAAAAAACGCCGTTCGACGTCTCTCAGCTTCAGTTCGTACGGCACCCAATTTCCTTGCTTTTGGATCATTCCCATGGCTTTCAAACGCTGGGAAATGGTTGTTCGGTCAATTTCCAATGCTTCAGCAAGTTCTTCTTGCGTTTGACAAGAATCTTCATCAAGCAAAGTCGCCAATTCTCGATCTTCAAAGATTTGCGGCCGCCCGGAACGCTCCTTGTCTTCCACGTCGAAATCACCGCTTTTGAAGCGTCGAAACCATCCGCGAACACTTGAATCATCGACACAACCTTCTCCATAAGCCTCCTGAAGCAATCGATGCGTCTCGGCAGCAGATTTCTTCAAATTGAACCAATAAAGTGAAACTTCCCGCAAATGACGTCGACTCGGCTCAAATTTCGACATTTTCACGATATCAAAAATTTATGATGCGAAAAAATTTTAACTAATGTGTTAGTATGGAATTGTTGACATATGAATAAGCTTTGATTATGACATATGTAACCATTGAATACTCGCACAGTATTGGTGGCGCCATCTCTTACAAAAAACGGGAAAGACTTATTCACACTCCTAATATTTTTATAAATTAGGAAAAAACAATTCAAAAAGTTTTGTCTTACGAATCGTCTGCTGTACGTAGTCTAGTGTGTTTCAGATCTTCCAAAGAAAACATTTCTTACGAATTCTATGCACTAGTTGAACATCTAATTCGAGTTTTCCAACTTGTAGAATAAAATAATGAACCAAATAAAATTCGTTTTATCGCTCTACATGCTACATATTTTGAGAAAACAGAAAAAATAAATTGCCTCCAGATTGTAACCATATATCCAATAAATAACTATAGCTGTAGGCAAAACAGACAGAAATATACGATGGTGGATTGATAAGTTTCCGGCCAGATCAAGAAAAACAACGTTTTTAAGAATTTTTTTTTAATTCTCAACATAATCTCATCCGAGGCTGATACATATATCTCATAGCGGTGTTCTAGTCTAGTAATTCGCCAAGATCCTCAAAAATACCCATTTACAGCTTCGATTACTTCTTCATTGTCCGCAAATCTCTTACCGCCAAGCCTTTTTTTGAGGTTCAGAAATAGATAATAGTCACTCGCGGCTAGGTCTGGAGAGTAGGGAAGGTGCGGCATCAATTCAAACTTCAGATCGTTGATTTTAGCCATCGCAAAGATTGACGTGTGCGCTGTTGCGTTATCATGATGAAACAACATTTTTTTCTTCGCCAGATGAGGTCGTTTAATTTTCACTTCGTGGCTCAAACGTTGCAATAAGTCTGCGTAGTATTGACCAGTGAAAGTTTTGCCCTTTTCAAGGTAATCAATGTATATAATACCTCTTGCATCCCAAAAAACAGTAGCCATAACCTTGTTCGCCGAAAAAATTGTTTTTGCCTTTATTCGAGTTGGCTCCCCTGGTCTAATCCATTGTTTAGAATCCTGTTTGATTTCAGGACTATAGTGGTGGACCTAAGTTTCGTCAACGGTTACAAATCGACGCAAAAAATGGCTTGGATTACACTTATACAACGCCAAATTGGCGGTAGAAATATTCTTTCGAATCAATTTTTGGTCGACTGCTAGGAAACGTGGCACCCATCTTGCACAGAGCTTTTGCATATACAAATGTTGGTGAAAAATATTTTGTGCACGTTCATATAATATCTTACAGGTCTCAGCTATCTCACGCACTTTTAATCTGCGATCTTTAAGCACTATTTGATGGATTTTTTCAATCATATCTGGAATTGTGACCTTAATTGAGAGTCCTGGGCGAGGCTTATTAGAGATGCTTACACGACACTTTTTAAACTTGGAAACCCACTGCTTAACGGTGGAATATGATAGGGAGTATGTTCCTAGTGTTGAGCGCAGCTCTTCTTTAATTTCTTAGTTTTAAGTTAATTTATTATATATATATATATATATATATATATATATATATATATATATATATATATATACTGTGAAGGGAATCGCAAGCGCCGCTTACGCTTGCTATCCCAAGTCTCTATGCTCTCTCCCATCGTAGCTTTTGCAAATATATATGTATATTCTCTGTAGTCCACATGTAAATATTTAGAATGTAGTTTTGTTACAGGCCGAGGCATCGATACACTAGCGAGGAGGTAAGTGAGAGAGAGCGAGAAGGTGGGGAGTGGGGAGAGATCAGCGCGCGCGAGCTCGTGAGTAGAGAGAGGACTGCCGTGCTACGCGCGAGTAAATTTTTGAGCGAAAGACGATCTGCCTCGAATTTCGCTGTCCCGTCGATTCCTGAGATTCTTTTCGGGCTTTATTTTGTGCTGTTCGCGCTCTTTGCCGCCCTCCGGGCTGAGATTCGCGAAGTTCGTCCCGCGAATGTAGTTGCAGGGCTCAAGCTAACGAGTCTGCCACCCAGCCCCTGCCTGTGCGGAGTGACCGCCCCATCCCGGGGCTGCCGACGAGCGAGAACACCGCCTCCCATGTCTACCAAGAGCGTGCTGCTGTACGTCCAGGGCTTACCGCCGCCACCTCCCAGCGGACAACGACGACTTCGGCGCGCCGATTTTAAGTGGCATTCCGCTATTCTCTTTCTTTCTCTCTCTTTCTTCCCTGACTGCGCGCACGCCGTCGCATCGACGGCCCTCGACCTGCGCATCGCGCCTTGCGACTCCGCGGATCTGTCAGCGCACAACGAGTCTCGACATTAAAGAGCTATTTTTATTTTACTCGTTTCACTTTTCATTCTTTTGCTTGAACTGACACGTCCCCTTGCATGCGACGTTTCGCCTTTCGCGGACCGCCTCTCTCCCTCGTCGAGTCCATTCGGGGCTAAGCCCAGCCGGGCAAATGTTCTACAAATGCCGTGCCCGCCATCCTCGTGTTCGAGGCGGACACGTGCACCGTTACAATATATATGATAACCCCGAAATCGAGGTTAGTACTTACGGTCTGTCGATGTGTGCGTGGCTACTTCCAGCCCGCGTCTCGTGAACTCGGCTGTAAAGGGGGAAAAGGGAATGAAACACGCGGTAGTTTTTATAAGGTTTTAACAATATTAATACTTTTCATTACATGAAACTATTTTATAATG
Organism: Sycobia sp. Sy_11; assembly: GCA_018907035.1. Taxonomy (NCBI): domain Eukaryota; kingdom Metazoa; phylum Arthropoda; class Insecta; order Hymenoptera; family Epichrysomallidae; genus Sycobia; species Sycobia sp. Sy_11. The sequence continues at coordinate 1,344,950 of JACCIC010000154.1, read as the reverse complement.
TTCGAATAGCACATACACTACGTGCTAGTTGCGGGTTTCGCGACGATACAAGAATTATAACGCGAATACGCGATCACATAAAGTGTAAGGGGAAGGGAGACACGAAATGGGACGCTAGATTTCTACAATGCCGGGGAACAATGATACAATGTGGGACCATTCGCTATATACAAGATATGAATAATGTTTTACATAAAGATATTACACGAATATACTATAATGTTACACACGCGGAATGTATGTTACTCATACATCGTTCGCTACACGGCACGGGCGCGGCAGTAGGCCAGGAGCCTAGCTACACACATATATATTACAATAATGAAAGGTATATAAGGCTACTTGCCACCGACGACGATGCTGTGGCCTCGATGCTCGATGGTGCTCGCTGCTGCTCGCGACAGTCGTCTTGTATCAGCGCGGCTGGGTGCGCGCTCTCTCTCTCTCTATCTTACTTACGCGAATGCTTAAGGACATGGCGGGCCGCGCCGCTATCTCTCGCTTCTCCTCGGTTGCTCGCGCGGTTGCGTTTGACCGCAGCTCGTAACCGCTGTTGGCGTCGCTAACGCGCGACGGTACACGGACAGCAGCGTGTGCGCCTCCTCAGCCGTTTGCGCTCTCGGTCCGGGGCTGCGGCAAGGATATTACCGTGCGTGCCGTTTTCGCTCCTCCGGATTACGCGCACGTAATTGACACAAATTTCACCTTGTGAACACGCTGACGCGAAGGGCGCTAAGATGGCGACCTCAAACTTTCATGACTTCAGTCAACGGAAAACGTTAGACGTAAACTATAACAAGGCGGAACGGACGAAAAGTGCGTCAAACTATACGCACGCCGGGGACGAAAGTGCTCTTCATTTCGAGCCTCGTACCTAAAGTTGCGCTCCCAGCCCCCTCGCGGCACGCGCGTACTATTTCGTGAGCTCACGCGAACACTCGCGGTTTTACCCGAGCGTTCTAACCTACGACCACTGTTCGGGCGGTTACAAGATATATATATATATATATATCTATATATATATATACATACATACAAATATATTCAAAAAATATGAAAATCAATCAAATAACTTTTGGAAATAATTTTTTTTTTATAATTACGTGATTTCTGTAGATCTATTTAAATCGTAAATATAGATCAATTGCTGACAATGGTGATTATGATAATCTCAAGGTTATTTTTTTGAGCGCATCCAGATTTTGTTGCCATATAATTGTTCTTGTTAAAATAAGAATCATTAGAAATTACATATAATACTTTAAATATTTTACATAAGAATAAAAGAAAAAAAAGACAAAAAAAAAATTATTCATTCAAAATATATAAATATATATATAGTTATTGTAATCAAACTATCAAATATATATTTTTTCAAATATTTGAAAGATAGAAGTTATGTAATTGTTAACTTGAGACAAAGAACGCTTTCAATTAATTTTTTTAGGAGATGGTGCACATTAGTGAAAAGTGCATGATTTTTTAGGATATATTCTTAACATCATAGCATTAATATCAGATGAAAGAATTGATTTATTTTTATAATTTTCATTTAATAAATACATTAATCGGCTGTGTTATATTTAGTTTCTATGGTTATTTTTTTAATTTAAAATCTTGCTCATTTACATACATGCTTTTTGAATTAAAAAAATGGTTTATTCATTTCATTTAGTGAGTATAATAATTTTTTATTGGACAATTAATAAGTTTTTTTTTAATTAAAAAAATTTCGTATGAACTAAATCAGTTAATGCATTTAAATTTATATTTTTATAGTGAAAAACATTTGTTTATGTTAAAGAAATATTTCGTTCTTTGGATTTGAATAAATGTATTTATTTACAATTATCAATTTTTCTGTCAGTGTACTTAAAATTACAAAAAATGTTTCAGACAATAGCTATATATGTTTTCAAAATACATTATATTATACCATACGGTTTTGTTGTACAATCAACATTTTTCGAAAATAATCTATTTGAAGGTATTTGTATTTCGTATAAACATAGAATTGTTCAGAGGATGACAAGACGAAACTTAAGTTTTCTGCAAAAATATATTATAGTTTGTACCGGAAAAATTCCTAGAACAAAGAAATATGTATTTTGAAATGCTCTATGATTTTGCTTTTAATTTTTTTACAACTTTTTTTATTATCTAAACAATTCGAAAACCACTTAGGAATAAATATTTAATTTCCGTCTACAATTTTTGTGATATTCGCAAGCCGCGGTCCAAAAAATATAAGTATAAAAGTTATCTGAAAAATAGGGTGAGAGGATTAACTCAATAGGGGAATGTGGGGCATGTTGGACATCCTTTCTTCATTCACATTTTAAAAAATTCTATATAATTGTTTTGATAAAAGAAACACAGCTTGAAAGTTGAGTAACTAAAGACACTTAGATATTCTTATTATGCTACAGTGCCTTTGGCGACGAAGCATTTGTGCTTTGAAAATCACATAAGTTCGGAACGGACTCTATCAAATCATAGATTGATATAACATTTTCTAACAAATTATTCAGATGAAAAATACAGCTCTTTAATAATTGAAAATTTTTAATTATATAATAATTTAAAAATTTTTTAAATTTTATTCATATAATAATAATCAAAAAAATTATTCAAAAATTCATTCGTTTATACATTTATTCAAAAAAATACATTTGTAATGCCCGTAATGAATTGATAGAGAAAGTAAAAAGACAGCATAACATTGAAGCTTATAGGATTAACAATTATTGTATCAATGATTCTGAAGAAAGTTTAGCTATATCATGAACAATATATAGTACATTAGAGGCTAAGTTTTTGGACTGCGAATCAGAGGATAACATTCGGATTGACTCTTAAATGGTAAAAAATAGTTTTCAGCATATTTTTCATAAAATCAAAATCATAAAATTATAAAATTATATCTCTATATAGTATTCAAAAAAAAAGGTTTAAAAAAATGAATTTCTAAATAATATCGTAATGTTAATTACTTATGGTTTTAAAATAAGTGTTAAAAATGCTAATTAGAAATTTATATTTTTGCATAAATAAATATATCAAAAGAGAATAAACTTACGTATTTAAATTAAAACTTATTGAATTGGTAAGAATACCAGAGAACATCCAATTTCATTATATATTTTTAGGTAAGTTTTAGATTTTTGAGATAAATATTTTTTAATAAATTCTATTGCGCGCAAGTGAGGACTGGGGGAAGTTTGATTAAAATTTACTTTTTCATAAAAACTCAATTTTTTTTATTTAAAATTTATATTATCTCTGATAATAATCATCAGATTAAAAAATAAAAAGAGTAACTTTCGATTTATAATGTAATTTTTCGTAAGAATTAAATATTTTCAAAACCAAAAAGTTGATATATGCTTTTTGGTTCTCAGTGGTTCTCTTTGGCTCTCACTGAGCCCTCGCTGGTTCTTTTTGGCTCTCACAAAGCTTTCCCCGGCTCTCTTCTATTTTCAAAGTGGTTCTCTTCTTCTATTTAGAAATAAGTAGTACGTTGTTTAAAGATAATAACAAGCGAATAACAATCACTTTTTTAATTTTCTATTTCATTACACATTTTTTAGTCATTTTTGTGCTAGTAGATAGGCTATAGGCATTTTAGCACATAGGCATTCTGGCGCACCTCCCCCCCTTAAAAAGTGTGCTATGCGCCCAACTAGGTCACGGGGGGCATAGCACACTTTAAACGCGAGTATACTTCGGGTTCTCTACTAGAGGCGAGGGATGGGTCATTTTTCATTGTCAGTCCCACGCTTTGTATCTTCACGATTTCGACAGAGTATAATATCAATGGGAATGGAAAAGGGAGTGACTATGTAAAACCAACATAAAGGCATTCTATTTATTTGAAAAATTTTCCACTTCTTGGAAGGAGCATGAGAGAGGGTCGGAGTAGAGGCGAACACGTGCACCTCTTGTTATACTGAATGTGGTTAGCTCATCAATCAGTATTTTCTCGTTTCCTTTGATGGCTATAAATGAATATTATTATAGCAGCCGTATAACACAATACTAAATAATGAAACCATGATATTTTTCTTTGTCGATCCCACGCTTTGTATCTTTTTTCGACTCCGTATAACGTAGACGGAAATGGAAAACGGAGTAACTGTGAAAACTTAGTATGTAAGCATTATATTTTAGAAAAGGTTGCGGCTTCTTGGAAAGAGCATGAGAGAGGGTCGGAGTAGAGGCCAAACACGTGCGCCTCTTTTCATTTATCATACCGATTGAGGTTGAGTCAATCAATCAGTGTTATCCTCTTATCCTTGAGGATTAAGAATGACTCTTATATAGCAAACACGTGGTTCAATACAATATATTAAAAACGAAAAATTTTCCTTTATACTCTCACGATCTGTATCTGCTCAATCCTGTTTTTTTCAGCTGAGTAAAATATAGATGGGAATGGAAAAGGGAGTGACTGTGAAAACTTAGTATGTAAGCATTATATTTTAGAAAAGGTTGCGCCTTCTCGGAAGGAGCATGAGAGAGGGTCGGAATAGAGGCCAAACACGTGCGCCTCTTTTCATTGATTATACCGATTGAGGTTTACCCAATCAAGGCTAGCACTAGAAAACTGCATAAAAGCGGAAGCGGAATCACGGACAGACTTTTCATCTCAGTCTGCTTTCATTTTTCCAAGAGTTTTTTCAAGAAGCCTTGAAAATGAGAGTGGCTCTGAATTCGAACGCCAGCATCATCACCAGCACCAACGCCAGCACCAGCACCAGCAGTCGGAACGGTAGCGGCAACGGCAACGGCAACAGCAACAGCAACGGCAGCGGGAAGAGGCTACAAGCCGTGGAGAAGGCTTCCCGCAACCGTCACACCACCCAAGGACGGTATAACAAGTCGATGGACTTGTTCGGGGAAGACGTGCCGAGAAGGTCGACAACGCCGATCCCGATTGCGGCAGCCTCCTTGGCGAGGCCAGTTACGCCCTGCCTGGAGAGATGCCGATCGCCGGAGGTCAATCGGCGTCAAGCTTCCACTCATTGGAGAAGGATGCATAAAAAACTGCTGCAGATGGCAGATACCATGCTGCAGACTTCAAAAATTGCAGAAATGATCCATGCAATGGAAAGAAACGAAGAAAGAAAAAGTAAAAATATTTAAAAATAATATTTAAATTTAAAAAATAATATTTAAAAATAAAAGTTTTTATGCTTTGAAATATCATCTAATGTATTTAATTTCTTTATTTTTATCGACAAGTCCACGGAGCCCCTCCGTGGAGAATATTGTTAGCACTCATAGCAGCAGCAGTAGCAGCAGCAGCAGCAGCAGTATAGAAGAAATAGATCCTCCGGCAGGGCCGAGGATCACTTCCGACATCATTTTAAAAAAATAATAATTTTCAATAATATAAATGTAAAAATGAATAAATTATAATTATAAATTGTAAAAAATAATTAATAAATGAATAAATGAATTAATTTTAAATTTTAAATTTTAAATGTTATTATTTCCCTTTTTGTCCACTACCTATCCTGTTCCCAAAAAATATTTTATTTAATTATTTATTGAATTATATTTATTGAATTTTTATTTAATTATTTATGTCAATTATTTTTTATTTTTAATGATTTTTATTTTAAATTTAATTTTTTGAAAATATTTCCGTAGAATTTATTTATATATCGAATATTATAAATCAACATATTATATATCTTATATAATAAATCAATACTTATAATCATATTCAAAGGCTAAGACGTTCTAAGTCAAACTGATGAAAATTTTAATATTTACAATGTTTAAGTTCTTAAGTCAATAATGATTACATAAACATAACAAATCAAGTACTAATTATAAAATTTTAAGTCAAAATATATTTTAAAATTATAAAAATGAAATTATGTTTGAATATATTTTGCTAAGAAATAGCGTGCCTTCTTTTTTATTAACAGTGTGTTTGATATTACGTTGTATATAAATTATATCAGACAAGTTTTTTAAATTATTGTCAATATCTAATACTGTTCTCATATTACCTATTAATTTAATTTTTTAGTATTTTATGAAAATTACTCCAAAAAAGGAACCGCGCGGGAGTTTGTGCACTAAAACCAGCTTAGCGCAAACAACCACGCGGGGGGTTGGGGGGCCATAAGGGACCCCAACGCCAAAAATTCCTGGAATTTCGGGTAATTCCAGGAATTTACCAAAATTCTAGAAATTTTCAGGAAATTCTCGGAATTTTCAGGAAATTGTTAGAATTTCATATTTCCTAGAATTTTTTCTTTTAATTGAAAATTTATCAAATTTCTATTAATTTAAAATTTCTCTTTAATTGTAATTTTTTTTGGTTAATGTAGAAATAAAAAATACTGTTTTAAGCTAAATTTTTTTTATTAATATAATTTTTTAAAATTACATTTATATTCATTTTTTTTTTTAACCAGTTTCATCTCGTCCATACTTCCCACTGAAATAATCTTCTATCCATGTACGCATAATTAACACGTTACGAATCGCACACATTTGTAATCGCCTTGTGCTTAATGTGTGATTATCACAGAGTACGTGTTCACCTTTATTTTGTAGTGACTGCAGTGATGGACAATCGAGCTCCTCCATATCGACAATACTTCTAAAATAGAGAAAAAAAGTATGAAAAAGTATGAAAAAGTATGGAAATACTATCGAAAAGTATACTTTTGAATATATGTATATGAAAAGAAAAAAGATGATTAAAGTATGAAACTTTCATCATACTTACATATTTGGCAGAATGTTTGTCAACCATTCCTTCTTCTCTCGCCCCTTCACATATAATTTTTTTACTCCAGCACAGCATATCTCCAATGTTTTTTTGACTCTATAGTAAGGAATGTCGCCAGATTCCCATTCAATTCTATGGTAATCACGCTGCAGCCAGTGAACCGTTTTTTTTTCGTTCCATGTCAAGTCACTCCATGGAAATGGTGGCTTAAATAGATACACTGTAGATAGTGCACCTCTTTCCATGCCTAAAATACTAAATTCCTTCAAAATGAAAGTTTGCGGGCCTCTTGTCTGAAAACCCTGTATGTCGCAGAAGAACACTTTATCTTCTGGACACTGAAGAATATTTTTTCTAAACATTTCTTCATATTCATACACTCTAGTCATTTTTTAGATTAGTATATGCTGATTTTATAAGCTGAAGTGATGATTATGAATGTAAGTTCTGTGCTTATGCATTCATTTTTATAAGAGTTCTCCCCTCCTCTTGAAAATGACGACACTGCTACAATTGGCTTATTCAAGAAAAATAAATAAAGATTTGATTGGACAACGATTGAATTTGATTGGTTGGCTACGAGTCTATTCATCCCCTCCATTTTTAGAGAAAGTCACTTACGATTGGGTGTGGGAGAAGAAAAGCATTTGTATGATTGAAAAGGGCGTAACCGTAGATATTCAGATGATCCTAACACGATGTTGGTCTCCTCCCTCCTATAGGAAATGACGTTTATGATTGGTCGTTCAAGGAGAAAGGAGATGAAATATTAAAAGCATGATATTTTGATTGGTTCTAATCAGACAATAGATACTTTCTTCCCTTTCTAACATACTATTGAATGGTTTCTATTGCAGGCTTGATATGCTCCTTCCACTTCTGTTTCCCCTTCTCCTTATTTTTCATTTTCCTTTAAAAGCGAGACAATTTCTGGGAGGAACACAGTTTCTTCACCACAGTCAAATAAGTTCAGTTTTTATATTTCTTATTTTTCCATTGTCAACTATACAAGTGTGTCGTATTCAAAACAGTGTTTTTTGTGTAATACTTTTATGATACATTAAAGAAGTAATATTAATTATTTAACTCAATATATTTTATTAGTTAACGTAAAAAAACATAAAGTAAGATGGCTTTTCTTTCGTCTGTTGAGTTTAAAGTGAAAGAACTTCGTGATATTTACCAACGTGTCAGTGAATTGAACATAATCGAACTCGAGAATTACTTATCAATAACTGAACAGGATATAATAAAGCTGAGGGAATTTCGCAAAAAACAAGGTCTTTCTCGAGCAGAAAATCAAAAATATTTAATGTGTCTGACTCATCTTTCATGTTTACAAGCAAGATTTCGTTATCATCTAATAGTGAAGTGTCAGTGGGAGGTAGTCTAATCTCAAACGTATCAGCTAAAGTAGAGTGGCGAGATATACAATCTGCTTTTAAAAATCGAATAAGAACAGGCGTTGTTTTTAATTTAGAACATGTGGACATTCTAAGTTTCTTGGTTGACGCACAGAAGCTCTTGGAAGATAAAGTTAGAGCTTGCTTACAAGAATATACAGCAATAAAAGTAAATTCTGATTTTATATCAGAGTTTTCCATGCAGAAAAATGGAGAGGAAACAACAGACATTAAATATTTCACAACTGTGAGTGTCACAATATACATGTCTACTGATTTAGAAAAATGGTACGTGGAGCATATTAAGGAACCACTTCTTACACATCTAGAAGAATTTCAGGATAAAGATTCTGGATGGACATTAAAAAGTATTGTTAGTTTGTCCATAAATATGAAAAAATTTTCACCTCACAAGGGAAGATCATACATTCCTCTCTCTAAGTTCATAGCATCAAAAAGAGCATGTATCAACGTTCATAACATTGATAATTAATGCTTCAAATATGCTATTCTTTCAGCATTACATCCAAATGAAAAAACTCCTCAAAGAGTTCATAATTATGATAAATTTGCAAACGAATTGAACTTTGGTGATATAGAATTTCCTGTAAAACTAAAGGATATTTCTAAATTTGAAAAATTGAATAATATTTCAGTAAATGTTTATATGCTTAGGAAGTACGGTTCGAAATATGAAGTATCACCTTGTCATATTTCATTAAATAAGAAAGAGAAACATGCAAATCTTCTCCTGATTCCAGATTTCTACATAGACGAGTACGAAGAAAATAATATTCCGGACAATAATGGAAGTGTACCTAAATTCCATTATGTTTCGATTAAAAGTATATCCAGACTTTTAGGATTGCAAATGAGTAAAGCTCATAAAAAATTATATCATTGTGAAAGATGCTTACAACATTTTTATAGTGAGGAAGGGCTACAAAATCATGAAAATCTTTGTAAAAACATTAACGATTGTAGAATCAATTTACCAAACGCATCGAAGAACATTTTGAAATTTGAAGATTATAGTAAGAGTGAAAAAGTACCTTTTGTAATTTATGCAGATTTTGAATGTTTATTAAAACCGACAGAAAACGAGATTGTTTTTCAATTATATGAGGTGTACAGTATAGATTTCTATTTAAAATGTAGCTTTGACGACAAATTATCCGCTTACAAAGCATATAGACAAAAAAGTCCAGATGACGAGACGCCTGCACAATGGTTTATTCGTGAACTGAAATCAATTGGTGAGCAGATTGATTATCTCTATAAAAATCCAAAACCAATGAAACTCACAGATCTTGAAGAATTATATTTTTTAATGGTCGACCGATTGCCATATATGTCGCAAACCATTTCTAGATGGGCAACTGTCAGTACGAGATCATTGTCATCTTATAGGATGGTAAGTTTTTTTTAGATAAACAAAATTAATAATTTAATTTGATAATTAATTTGATTAATTTGTTTTTTCTCTTTAGGTTCACAGGTGCTGCTCATAATTCATGCAATTTGAACTATAAAGACTCAAAATTTATTCCCGTAATTTTTGATAACCTCAATTATGACACACATTTTATTTTAAAAGAACTTGGAACTTCTACACTGATGAATGGACGAATTACACTAATACCTCATAACAAGGAAAAATATATTTCATTTACGAAGTACATGGATGACTGTGATGTAAATTTTAGATTTATAGATTCTTGGCGATTTTTACCATCATCCTTAGAGAAACTTGCGTCGTATCTAGATAATGTACCAATAGCAATACAGGAATTTCAATTACATGGATTCTCAAATGACAATATTAATCTTCTTAGACGTAAAGGCATATTTCCCTACGATTTTGTACATGGACTCGATAAATTCTTAACTACAAAACTGCCGTCGAAAAATGAATTTTATAATTAATTAACAGATTCAGATATTACTGAAGAAGATTACAAGCACGCTGTTCAAGTATGGAAAAGTTTTAAAATAAAGACATTAAGAGAGTATTCCGACTTATACTTAAAAACGGATGTTCTCCTCTTAGCAGATATCCTCGAAAGTTTTCAAAATACATCTATTAAGGCCTACGGCTTATGTGCAGCACACTTTTACACTACTCCAGGATTAACATTTTCAGCAGCTCTAAAATGACAAAGGTAGAATTAGAGCTCCTGACTAAAATTGACATGTTACTATTTATTGAATCAGGCATTCCTGATGAATAAGTCAGTACTGCAATCGATATTCAAAAGCAAATAATCCATATATGGGATCGGGATACGATGAAAAAAATAAAATAAAGACACTTTTATATTACGATATTAATAATCTATATGGTTGGGCGATGGTACAGCATTTACCAATTGGTAAATTTAAGTGGGTTATATCAACTCGTAACTTTTTCTATACATCATCAGATTCTGATATAGGCTATATTGCTGAAGTAGATTTGGAGTATCCTGAGGAAATATATGACCAACATCGTGATTTACTTACCTTTCTGTGCTGAGCATCGTACACCACCTGGTTCAAAACAGAAGAAACTGCTAACTACATTGAATGATAAAAAAAGGTATATAATTCATTATCGTGCTCTTAAGCAAGCGCTTGACAATGGTCTTCGATTGAAAAAATTACATAGAATTTTGAGTTTTAAACAGAAACCCTGGCTGAAACCATATGTCGAACTAAATACTGAAAAGCGGAAGCATGTAAAGATTGAGTTTGAAAAACTTTTTTATAAATTATTAATTAATGCTGTATATGGAAAATGCATTGAGCGAGAGCGATCTCGCGTTGATGTACGTTTAGTAAATAAATTCACTGGTCGATATGGAGCAGAGGCACGCATAGCCCTACCTAATTATCATAGCTGTGCAATTTTCGATGAAAATTTAGTTGCCATTCAGCTTAAGAAAACAAGTGTAACAATCAAAAAGCCGATATACGTTGTGCTTTGTATCTCGATCTATCAAAGACATTAGTGTATGTTTTTCACTACTCTTACATGAAACGTCGAGTGGGTGAAAAGTGTAAGATTTTGTATGCTGATACTGATAGCTTAATATATGAAGTAGAGGATATTGATATGTATCAAGTAATGAAACAAGATATTCATAGATTTGATACTTCTGATTATGACGAAAATAATCAGTATGGTATTCCACGTCAAAATAAAAAAGTTCCTGGACTCATGAAAGATGAATGTAATGGAAAGATTATGATGGAATTTATCGGTTTACGGAGTAAAATGTACAGTATTTTAGTAGATCGAGGAGGGATAGTGAAAAAAGCTAAAGGAATAAAATCGAACGTTGTAAAAACATCAATCACGTTTGAAGATGATCGAAGATGTGTGGAAGATCTCGTGATTATACAGCGAGAGCAGTGTAACATTCGCTCAAAGTTACACATAGTACATACAGAAAAACAGAAATAAATTGCCCTCAGTCCATTTGATAATAAAAGATATGTATTGCCCAATACTACAGACACATTACCTTGGGGCCACTATAAAATCCTAGAAGAGCAAATGTCGCAAGCTGCAACTCCGGTTGAAAGGGAAATAATGGAAAGTAAAAGTCATCAAATAGAGGAGGGGAATGGTAATGAGAGGGGATACGACGAGACTAATGGAAGAGTAGCTCAAGTAGATGCAGCTACTAAGGAAGAAGAGAGGGAGAATAAAATCACCAATGAGATTAGAGTAACGGTAGATGTACACGCAGAACAAGAGAGGGGCGATAAAGCAACCAATGAATATCAAGCTGCACGAGAGAGGATGACGCTTTATAGCAGTGAAGGTGAACCAATAAGCGTTGAGTATAATACATCGAATGAACTATTACATGAATGGAATCCTAAAGAAATCTTGGAAATATTGGAAGGGGTAAGCTCAGTTGAAATCGAGAGAAGAGATGTACTCCATGAGGCAATGGAAGGGACAGAAATTGTGGTGGGGAACAGACTGAGGATGATGAAGAACTCATTCGAGCAGTTGAACAGTTTGAGAATTGTCGACCTTCTTCAAAGAAAAAAAGACTATTCTAGTAAGGTAAGATTCATAGTTAATTTTCTCTTAGAAAAAAAATATGATAGAATTTATAAAATATTTCTTTTTTTTTTAGAATGGATTTAGCCACGCTGAATAAAATTTCGGAAAGCGACTTCTTGCCGAGGAAGAAATGTACGGAATTGGAGAAAAATCATCAGTATATGGTGAGTGCTCTTAAGCAAGTCTCCACAAAATATGGTACGAAAGTAGTTACGGAGATAGATGAAAACTTTCAAATATTCTTACCGCAAAAGATATCGTTAGCCATATTAAAAGATAAAGAATTTTTCATAAATATAGCTAATAAAGCAAATAAGCTTTGTTTATTTATAGAGTATCGGGGTGGTAGTTGTTTTAAGTTTAATACTTCTACTTCTTAAGTAATAATAATAAAACACATTGTTTCATTTCTTTTTATTATTTATTTGTCAAAAATAAAAAACATGTATATCTTAATTATATAAATAAATATTATAATCATAATACAATGTCTTTCTTATTTACTTTGAAATTAGTGTCCTTACACCTATCCATGTATGTTACTTATATTATATCTTATATTCAATTAATTTCTTTTTTCTTTATCCAACTATTATGCTCACTATTGAATCGTAACCATTTAACATATACGCGGTTACCACTCCGTTTTAGCACTTTTTCTACAAGATAAATTTCGGGATTTTGAATTTCAGTTTCATAAAAACCCCCAGATACATGCTTATCGTAATAATCTTTAACGTGATAAGTTACTAGATCAGTTTTTACAATTCTTGATATTGTAAAAATTTCAGTAGACCAATTAGGTGTATAGCCTTTTCCAAAAATATGTTTTATTTTACTTATTCGTAAATTATCTCCGACATTGTATTTCGGTTTTTCCCTTGCTATCATCTCAATTGAAAAACGCTTCTTCACCTCCCTTTCGTTTTCTTGGCTTACATTTTCAATCTCAATTCCTATTGTTCGATGTTTTCTTGAATTGTAAGCTTTCAGTAAATCTGGTAGGATACCTATCCATTTGTAGTTTCCTTGTTTGCTGAATTGTATCCATATTGCATTTTTTAAGGTGCTATTAAATCGTTCACAAATACTTGCATGAAGATTACTGTGTGAAGAGTATAGATTTATCTTATACTTTTTCATGAGGTTTGGGAAGTGTGAATTGTAAAATTCTTTTCCTTGATCAGTTTGTAGATTTGATGGTACTATTCCATCTTTCAATATCGTATTCATAGCGAGAGTAACATCGTTACCATTCTTTGACTTTACTGGTTTAGCCCAAGTATACTTCGAAAATAAATCTATAACAGTGAGTAAGTGACAAAACCCTTTATTCTCCTTAGAGTAGGGTATCATTTCTACAAGATCTGCTTGCCAAGTTTCATCTATACCATGTATATCATATTTTCTTCGCTTATATCTGCGACGGGCAGGTTTGTGTAGCTCTTCAACCACTTTTTGTTTTATTTCCTGCTGACTTTGCCTTTGCTGATCTTGTCAGTGCATTTGTTTTCCTGTTAATATCTATTATAATACCATTCAAATTCGAAACCGATTGTGTCATAGTATCTTTTAAACGAGTATGTGAGTCACTAAGAGTTTTCAGTTTCGATTCCAGTTCTGATTTAGCCTGATTGGTTTTCATAAGATTTTTATCGAAATTATTCATTCTTTCCTCTAATTTAAATCGATTTTCATTGTGTGTATAGTATTTTTGATAAAGATCTTTGAATTTCTCTTCTGTTATCAAGCCATTTTGTTCATGATATTTCTCATTTTCTTTTAGAATTGCATTAGTTTTGGAAAATACAGTATTTAGTTCCTTCTGCAAGATTACATATAACATTTTTACACAAACTGCATCAGTACTTTCAATAGCTTCACCAACATTACAAAGTCATTTATTTTCTATATCAAAATTGCCATCTGTTGTGAAATTGTATCCAACGCCTGGAGAACCTCGACTCCCTTTCGAGTCTCTCAAATTTCATCCAAACAAGTCGAGACTCATTATGATACTGATTGAAGAATAGACGAATGTATATTAATATATATATATATATATCCTATTTCACGCAGTTCTTCAATAATTGAATGGATTTCATTGATATGATTGTTATTTCCAGCTGATTGTTCGGCAATTAGTAATCTTAGTCTCTCAATTAGCTCATTCGGATTATCCCAGTACACTAACTCTATTGAAGAATCTTTCTTTGCTATTTTATATTTAGGTAGGTGACCTCCCCCTCTTTTTTTTGTATGACTGGTGCGAAACATTGGTGCAATGATGTTGAAATATTTTCTACTCTTCGATGAGCGTATAGATTCATCTTTACTATGTTTTTTCCGGTGAGCACTTGTTGCTTCTAGAATATTGCGATAATTTTCACGATCTGCGGCACTTATTAATGTGTCGTCTGGTTCTTTTTTAATAAGTAGCTCCATTAGTCCATTACTTTTAGGATAAGTTAAATCTTTCACTTTTATTTTATTAACATCAAATATAATTTCAGAATCGCCAAGCATGTATATACTTCCAATATTTCTTACTCCATATATGTTATCAAACTTACTTTGATCTAAAATATTAGTTTTAACATTGTCTTCATGCATAGATTTGAATGTCGAATTCATCATTGAGTTATCTAATAAGGCAAAATCATCATTGGAATCATAATCTAACATAAAACTCAACTTTTTCGAGACCTAGTCGGTTTTTTAATGCTGTCATCATCCGAAATGAGATTAGAAGACTGTAAAGTTTGTGATTCTACAAGCTTTTCAAGTGGTGTAATGACAGGTTCCAATATATCTCCTACAACATTTTCGAGATTTTCTCTCTCATGTTTGAATAGTGTAGATTTTCTTTTAACATCTTTACGAGCTTGCAACAGCTCGCTAAGGATATTCTTTTCTTTTTTAAAGTCCGACATCGTGTCGTGTTGCTGTGTATAACTGAACTGATTGTTTAAGATTTTTTTAATTTCTTTTTATTGCAAAACAGTCAAAACTCTTTCTGTATCTACCATCATCCATCGGTCTATCGTTATCAATAACAGCAAATCCATATTTATCATTTTTCCAGCATTCAGAACAAAGATGTCGAAACTCGTTGTAAGACAGTTCAGTATGGACATGGTCATCATAAATATGTTTTAAATTCACATAATCTTGTTGATAAATTACTAACATATTAATATTATCTCTAATAAGATGTTTTGATATATGAGCATATGACTGACATAGGTAGAAGCAGTCTACACTTTTATGTCTCCCCATACAGAAAAATGCTCTGACGTTATCTTGCTTCTCACAAGCTACATCATCAAAAATCATAATTGAATTGGGCCATGCTTCATCTGGTGATATTACAGATTCATGTTCACTAAACGGGAAATATGAGATGCCTTCCACTGGTTCTATGACTTTTTTGAGAAATTGATACTTTGGTTGATTTAACGATGTTGAATAAACATACACATTCTCGAATCTAAGACCATTGGGATGAATGATTAAAGCTAATAAGCTTTTTGTTTTTCTGCAGTTTGATGGACCGCAGAATACTGCTCGTATACTATCCGGTAGCAATTCTCCGTGTCGCTTCCTTCTTTTTTCCTTTTCAAAATCAAAGTTAGCGACAGGGAGTTTCACGTACTGCTCAGTGAAATCCATGTTGGTATGACAAAGTCTAGTTTATCATTAACTGAAGTAAATATATAAATGTTGATTTTATATTTTCGATTATCAGTTATAATTTGACTGCCAAAGATGATTGAGCATAATACTCGGAAGCATTCAAAAAAGGAAGTACGTCGAAATTTACCTATCAAAATGCTTCTTCCTGGTTACCAATACTGTGGCCCCTGAACTAAATTAACAAAGCGATTAAAAAGGGGTGATCCGGGAATAAATGAACTAGATAAGGCATGTAAAGAACATGACATTGAGTACACTAATAAAAACAGTAATCGTAAAGTGGCTGACATAAAGCTTGCTAATAAAGCTTGGCAACTGATTAAAGCTAAAGATGCTAGTCTTGTCGAGAAAGCGTCAACTCTAGCGGTTGCCAGTGTTATGAAATTAAAGGCAAAAACTGGAATGGGGCTGTAATTCAACAAATTGGTGACAGCAGCGAAAAAATCATTGAAATCAGGTAAAAATTGACGCAAAGTCATACAGCCCGCCTTAAAAGGTACTCGTCTAGCTCTTAAGAATAGTGGTTGTAACAAAAAAGTTCTCATTCCCCGTGTGATACCCCTTCCGTCTAAAATTGGCGGAGTTCTTCCTTTCCTTATTCCACTGTTCGCAGACTAATTGCAACTGGTGCTTTATCCGGAGGTGCTGCTGGAATAGCTAAAGCAGTAAATGATGCTAAAGCTGCGCAGAAAGATTATCAAAAAAATAAGCGACATAATAAGACGATGGAAGCTATTGCTTTAGGTAAAGGTTTCTATCTGAAGCCATATAAACGTGGAATGGGATTATTTCTCAAACCGCATGTCGGACACGGTCTAATTAAAAGAAGAAAAAAAACTTCAATTTAATTTTGCCAAATCGTCCACTAACAAACTTTGATCTTACAAAATATGCACATATATTACAAATTCCACATTTTCGAGGTTTTTACATGAGAAATAGCCTTCCTCGTAATGGACCATGGAATAACGAATCTGCCATTGTTAATCTCGATGATTCGCAAAATAAAGGTACCCATTGGGTCAGTTATCAAAAGAGAGGATCTGACGTCACCTATTTTGATAGCTTTGGTGACCTCAAACCTCCCATAGATTTTATGAAATATTTCAATGTGAAAGAAGTGAAATACAACTATACAAGATATCAGAATTTTGACTCATTCATTTGCGGTCATCTTTGTCTTCATTTCTTAACTGAAAATCTATAAAAAGAATTTGTCAGATAAAATTTGATCATTTTCGCTCAATCAGTCATGGAAGATAGTTTCACTTTGACTCTTTCAAGAAACCCAATACTTTCCATCCATTGAACTACCAAACCATAAAAATTATGTTTTAGGTTTAGTTGAACTTTTAACCTTTAATTCAATTCCAAATATTGACAATACAAATAATCCACTTCATTTAAAAGGAGAAATTATTACTATCCCCATTGATAGTTACGAGATTGATGATATAAATCAATTTTTATCTAATACATTGAAATCAAAAGGAATTGAATTTTCCTTGAAAGCTAACAATAATACATTTAAAATTGAAATTAAGTGCAGTGTTTCGTTAGACCTTAAACCTCAAAATTCAATCGGTCGAGTGTTGGGTTTTACTCCTCGTGCTCTCAAAGAAAATATAGAATACAGTTCTGATTTACCAGTGAAAATATTGAAAATCAATGCACTCAGAGTCGAGTGTAACATTACTGCAGGAGCTTTCATTAACAACCAAAAAGTTCATACTATTCATGAATTCTTTCCCAGTGTTCCTCCAGGATATAAAATCATAGAAATTCCATCACATGTTATATATCTACCACTTAGTGTTAAATGCATAGATAATATACAAGTTCGAATTGTCGGTCAGGGCGGCAATCTAGTTAATTTTCGAGAAGAGGAAATCACTGTTAGACTTCATATCAAATCTATATAATGGGGATTGTTTATAATTCTAGCACACATATAAGTACTCCATCATGGCAATCGACAATCAGTCGATTGAAGAGTTTGAAACCGTTAACACTGAAGAACATTCAGTTCCTACAAAGTCTAGGTCTAAAAGTTCGTGGAAAAAAATTAGCTGTATAATTTTCTGCTGCTTTCTGAAAAATGGACGAAATACTAAAACTTCAATCAGGTGTCGCATTCGATGAGTCAATTGCTCATTATGAAATCCACGCACATCAACCATACACATGACTAAACTTTGATCATAATGATGAAATTCGCATTTCCATCCAACACCAAGATCTGTGTCTTCTACCATCACGTAGTTCTATCCATATCTATAGAAAATTACAAAACACTGCTGGAAATGCACCAAATAAATCTAGATTCGTCAGCAATGGTATTTGTCATCTTTTTGATGAAATTCAATACCAAATTAATGGCGTTGAGATAGACAAAAGTAAAAATGTTGGATTGAGTAATGTCATGAAAGGATGGGCTTACCAACAAGACGCTCATGCTTGAAAATGCAGGCTGGATTGGCAATGAAGAAACAACGAGAACATTGATAGATAGGCATGGAAACTTTGACGTTTCTATTCCTCTAAGTATGATTTTAGGCTTCGCAGAAGATTACAGAAAAATTGTAATTAACATGAAACATGAACTCATTCTGGTAAGATCAAGATCTGACCTGAATGCCATAATCCAGGAAGGTAGTATAGTTGGTAATAATACTACATATGAAGAATATAACATAAAAATAACAAAAATAGAATGGTTAATGCCTTATGTCATTGCTTCTGATAAACAAAAAATCCAACTTTTAAATTTTATTGGCAAAGATAATCCCATCCCAATGTGTTATCGTTCATGGGAACTATTTGCACATCCTGTTCTGCCAAGCGCCAATAAGCATGTGTGGACAGTCAAAACTTCCAATCAATTGTAGAAACCGCACTATGTGATTCTCGGCTGACAGACAAAGAAAAAATATGAAGCAAGCGTAAACGCCAGTCATTTTGATCATTGCAATATTAGTAATTTGAGACATTTTTTGAATTCGCATTATTATCCATATAATAATTTAAACCTTGACATATCTAATAATCAATACGCAATACTCTATGACATGTATGCAAATTTCCAAAAAACATACTATACAAGGGATCCTCAACCACTGCTTTCCAAGAAACAGTTTCTCGATAATGAACCTCTCATAGTGATTGATTGCTCACGACAAAATGAATCTCTAAAGAGCGCTCCTGTAGATGTACGTTTAGAATTTAATGCTAAAGAGAACTTTCCAGTCAATACTACAGCTTATTGCTTGATCTTGGCTGATCGCAAATTTCAGTATAATTCCATCAGTGGAGATGTAAGAAAGGTTATTTAAATATTGCTTAATTCAAAGAAGAAGAAAAATGAAAAAAAAAAATAAAAAAAAAGTAGTTGACTTTGCTATAGGCATCACGGCACATAAAGGTATTCTACTACACCTAAAGTCTACTCACCTGTCAAGTGTGACATACCCCTCCCCCCTCTAGTAGAGAACCCAAAGTATACTCGCGTGTAAAGTGTGCTATGTCCCCCGTGACCTAGTTGGGGACATAGCACATTTTTTAAGGGGGGGAGGTGTGCCAGAATGCCTATGTGCTAGAATGCCTATAGCCTATCTACTTGTGCTATTTAAATGGACAGTTCAATTACAATCTATGCTTGGCTATAAAAATTCCATATTTATGGCTTAAAAATAGATTTTTATGGTTACTTCATAAAATGCTAAAAAGCTGTTTGAAAAAGTTTTTCATCACAGTCCAAGAAATAGACAATAGTTATTGATACTTTCTACCACTTGCACAATAATAATTGATTAAAAAAAATACAATGTAATGCATTCCCACTAGGGAGAATATTGATCTATTCATTTATTTAATAATTTTGAAGAATAACAATCTAGAAAATGTATGTTCCTACCTTTCGTACGTACTTTAATTTACAATTTGTATATCACGTAGCTTAATTTCAGCATGTAATTTCCACATGGTCATAGTCCTGAAAATTATATAACATGAAAATAAATATATTATAGAACTATTAAACAAAATTTTCTATATCATTTTTCTAATTTTAATATTTTTATAATAAAAATTTATCTAAGATTAACAGAAATAAAGTAAGTCTATCGATTTAGATTTATCATACTTTCATATGACATATTTCTTTTACCGTGGCTTTCTTGTACTGTTTTTATTTTATTGGTAATGAAAAATTCATAACATTTACGGCAAGGTAATAGAAATAATTTTCCCGCACTCAGGACGCAAACTACGATTTTCTGTAGCTGTCTAAAGGGAGCAAAATACTACTTTTCCTCCCTAGGGAGGAAAGTAGTGTTTATGGCCGCTTCCCGACCAATCAGAAAGCAGAATTTTACTTTTCCTCCCTTGGGAGGAAAAGTGAATGAACGGAATCGTGTAGTCCGATAGGATTCTCAGTTTTCCGTGCCTGCGCAACATCTGGCATTTACGATGTTTAGACTTACGAGTATATGCGCCAGTCGACCGCGGGCTCGACCTTTTTTTTGCACTTTGAGTTAGGTATTCAAGATTTTTAAATAAAATAGAATTTATATTCTATCTGAAATTTATTATAAAAATTCTTATGATTTTTAAGTATTAAAAATGATATATCTTTTTTTAATTAGATTAATTTTAAATTCTATTTATTATGCTATTAAATTTTTTGAAATTTTAATTTATGCGTAGATTATTAACAAATTTATAATCTTCAATTGATTAGTCTTATTTATTTATAGAAAAGGGAGGCTTCACCCCCCAACCCCCGGCGGGGGTTTGACCCCTGCACCTCCACCACCCAATCCTACACCTCTTTTTAACATACTTTATCAATTTCCAAATAAGAGGAAATTATTTAATTTTATTTTATTCAATTCAAGTAAATTGCAGATATAACCTTAAGAGTAAACCGATAATATTATATTCTTTTTCAAACCCAACGAATTACATTCTATGTTCGGACAACTTATTTCAGAGCGAGTATCATTTGGACCTTTAGATTTTATACCTGCTAGCCCTATCTAAGCATGACTAACACATGGGGGGGGGTTTGACATTCTTTAATTCTGTGAGTCTGCCGTCTAATTTTTTGTGCATTTCTTTGAGAAAAACAAAGCGCCCTCCTATGGAAAAATAGTATGTGACACACGAGAGCAAAGACGTTTTCGGACTCGGGTAATTTGACGCCCTCGTTTCGCTCGGGTGGCAAACGTACCCTCGTCGCAAAACGCCTATTTTGCTCCCTAGTGTCACAATGTACGATTTTAAACTTCAGAACATGAATATCATTGATTATTGTTTGAATTCGTGATATAATATTGAATGTCACATTTTTTTATAATATAATATAATATTAATTATAATATCAGATTGTAATATTGAAAATAGTTTTAAATTTACTTTCAGTGATTTTTGCTTATAAAAAAAACACAATTATTACGATATTATTTACAAATTAATTTTTTTGAACCTCTATTAATTTTGAATAATATATAGAGATATAAGTTTACAATTTCATGATTTTTATTTCTTTGAAAAATATGCTGAAAACTATTAGGAGTGTGAATAAGTCTTTCCCGTTTTTTGTAAGAGATGGCGCCACCAATACTGTGCGAGTATTCAATGGTTACATATGTCATAATCAAAGCTTATTCATATGTCAACAATTCCATACTAACACATTAGTTAAAATTTTTTCGCATCATAAATTTTTGATATCGTGAAAATGTCGAAATTTGAGCCGAGTCGACGTCATTTGCGGGAAGTTTCACTTTATTGGTTCAATTTGAAGAAATCTGCTGCGGAGACGCATCGATTGCTTCAGGAGGCTTATGGAGAAGGTTGTGTCGATGATTCAAGTGTTCGCGGATGGTTTCGACGCTTCAAAAGCGGTGATTTCGACGTGGAAGACAAGGAGCGTTCCGGGCGGCCGCAAATCTTTGAAGATCGAGAATTGGCGACTTTGCTTGATGAAGATTCTTGTCAAACGCAAGAAGAACTTGCTGAAGCATTGGGAGTTGACCGAACAACCATTTCCAAGCGTTTGAAAGCCATGGGAATGATACAAAAGCAAGGAAATTGGGTGCCGTACGAACTGAAGCTGAGAGACGTCGAACGGCGTTTTTTCACTTGCGAACAGTTGCTTCAGCGACATAAAAGAAAGGGTTTTCTTCATCGTATCGTGACTGGCGATGAAAAGTGGATACGTTACGATAATCCGAAGCGAAGAAAATCATGGGGACTACCCGGCCATGCATCATCATCGACGGCCAAGCCAAATATTCATGGCGCCAAGCTCATGCTCTGTATATGGTGGGACCAGCTAGGTGTAGTTTATTATGAGCTTCTGAAACCGAATGAAAGGATCACAGGCGAGGTCTATCGACGACAATTGATGCGTTTGAGCCGCGCACTGCGAGAAAAATGGCCACAATACTCCGACAGGCACGACAAAGTTATTTTGCAACATGACAATGCTCGCCCACATGTTGCACCGCCGGTGAAAACATACTTAGAAACGCTCAAATGGGAAGTCCTACCCCACCCGCCGTATAGTCTAGACGTTGCTCCGTCTGATTACCATCTCTTCAGATCGATGACGCATGGCCTGGCTGACCAGCACTTCCATTCCTACGAGGAAGCCAAAAAATGGGTGGATGACTGGATAGAGGCCAAACTGGTCGAATTTTTTCGCAACGGGATTCGTATGTTGCCAGAAAGATGGGAAAAAATTGTAGCTAGCGATGGTCAATACTTTCAATAATTCATTTATAACCATTTTTTCACAATAAAGGCTCAAAATTTGAAAAAAAACGGAAAGACTTATTCACATACCTGATATTTTTTACCGAATCGGTT
Source organism: Sycobia sp. Sy_11 (assembly GCA_018907035.1). Lineage (NCBI taxonomy): Eukaryota > Metazoa > Arthropoda > Insecta > Hymenoptera > Epichrysomallidae > Sycobia > Sycobia sp. Sy_11. The sequence goes on along the minus strand of JACCIC010000154.1, from coordinate 1,322,164 downwards.
CTCAAAGAATCAATCCGAAGGTTATCCTCTGATTCGCAGTCAAAAACCTTAGCTACTAATGTACTATATATTGTTCGTGATATAGCTAAAATTTCTTCAGAATCATTGGTAACAATAATTGTTAATCCTATAAGCTTCAATGTTATGCTGTCTTTTTACTTTCTCTATCAATTCATTACGGGCATTAAAATTGTTTTTTTTTAACGAATGTATAAACGAATGAATTTTTGAATAATTTTATTGATTATTATTATATGAATAAAATTTTTAAAATAATAAATATATATACTTAGTCGTTCATCACAAATACACACAAAAAACTTGCGACACGAAGAATTTAATCATCAAAACCATGAAGGATTCGTATCTTGTGTTTTCAACAGAATATATCAAATAAATATTGTATATTTTACTAATGTTAATTGTAAAATTTTTCTACTTTTGCTATTTCAAATACTTTATTTATTGCACATTTTTTTATGGAAATTGTATTTCCCGATGCTAAATGATAAATAAGAAAAATGATTTTTTTACTCCTATAAGATTACTGGTTTATATTAAAATTTTATACGCTCAGGATAGATATTCTACATTCTATATATTCTTGTAGAATTTTTTAGAAATTAATGTGCTTGTATATAACACACACACACACACACACACACACACAACAAACATCGCTCAGTTATGCTTTGTTGCACATAAACATTCCCGGACGCACCTAGCTTTCGTTTTATCGGCCGGTTGTGCATCAGAGCTTTGCAGTATTGCTGATCTTTTCTTATTGATGCAGATCTATGCATCATTGCGACTTTTGTGGAACACACACACGCACACGCACACACACACACACACACACACACACACACACACACACACACGCGCACACACACACACACACACACACACACACGCGCACACACACATATCTTTTTTTTTAAAGAATCATTTTTAATTATCGTTACTATATTTGTAATATGTATCCCCTTGAATATTAATATATGTTATTAGAAAAGTTATTAAAAATAACAAAAATATATTACAACATTGCCATATGTACGCACTGGCAACTTATTATCCAACTTTCAGATGCTACATTTTACTCGCAACTAGTCGCGACAGAGCAAGGCAATGAAATATGATCCTGCAAATAAGAAGCTTTGATAACGAACGATTTTTCGTGTATAATATCGAGCGCTACATCGATGTAGTATATATATATATATATATATATATATATATATATACATATTTATATATATACATATGTATGAAAGGGGGCTATTCGTACAATATTCATCGTGGATATGTTCCTGAAATGTCGGTAGTACAAAACATTGATTTTAGTTCTCCAACTTGACGCAAAATTTTCCTCTATAAGGCGCAACGATCAATTCAGACTTCTGGCAATCGTGAGGAGCACTCTTAAGTGATGTACGATCATATGCAAAGTTTAGTATAGTAATCGCATATTGCGTTTTAGCATAGTAAATAATGCGTTAGCTTGCGAATCGTATGATCGTGGGTTCGATACTCAGCGGAGCTCGGACTTTTTTTCTTCGAAATAAAATAATTTATACGTTCAACAGAGGCTGCTTAACATTAAAATTTACAATAATTAGTATATAATAAATATATTAATAATTAGTAATTGTTAATTGTAAAACGTAATACGTAATAATGCATATCGAAAATAATTTATAAATTCTAATTAAATGGTATTCGTTACCTAAATGTAAATATACTTTTTATTTTAGATAAATAAATATTAAAGAGTCAAAAAATTATTTACTTGATCGAGGAAACAAAATTAGAATAATTTATAAATCCTCTTAATTTCTAGATTTTCTGACTAGATTCTGTCCAGTTTCTAACTTGGTAAACTTACCAAAATCTAAGCTCGTTCTCGATATAAAATGCTATTAAAAGTAGGACAAATCAGAACTAGGATCAGACTAGATTTTCCTTCTGGATCCGAACGTTGCATAAGGAAAACTAACTTGATACTAGTTAGATTCGAGAATGAATTTCTATGCGGGATATTTCGAACGCAGGTAGAGATGATTTCATTCCGGAATGGCCACCAGTTTCTTCTTCGATTCGGCTTTTATTTCTTCAATCGAATGAAAATCGTGTCCCCGAAGTGGTCTTTTGAGTTTGCTGAACAGCTAGAAGTCACGCGGTGCTAAATTAGATGAGTAAAATTAGTTGCGGAACAATATTAGTTGAATTTTTGGCGAAATGTTCACGGAAAATCAATGTAGAGTGTGTTGGTGTATTATTGTGGTGTAAAAAGCAAGAGTTGTCTTTCCATATATCTAGCCTTTTGAGACGAATAAAAAACGACGCATAGTACTCAACTAATATTCTTTTTCAACTGCTTGACCGGTTGGAAGGAATTCATAATGCACCACACCACGATAATTGAAGAAAATAGTGAGCATAACCTTGATTTTTTAGCGACTTTGGCGTGATTTTTTCGGTTTCCGCTCTCCTTTCACACGATATTCCATCGATTGATCGGTTGTTTCTGGATCGTAAGCGTAGACCCAAGTCTCATCTCCAGTTATTATGCCTTCCATCTTGTCCTGGTAGTCCCAAAGCATCATTTCACAGGCCTTCATGTGACGCTGTTTTTCCAAAACATTGCGTGTTTTTGGCACTAAGCGAGATTTCACTTTTTTAGGCACAAAATATCTTTAAAAATGGTGCTCACTGACCCATTAGAAATTCTAACAATATGAACAAGCGCTCTAGTAGTCAGTCGACGATTTTGCAGAACCATTTCAATTTTATCGATGCGTAGCTCATAAGTTGATGTTCTTCGTTGTCTTTGACGTAGTTTGTCTTCAACGCGTTCTAGACCTTTGTGAACAATTTTTGCCAATCAATAACACTTGCTCTTAACATTGATTGCTCACCAAACGCCTTCTGCAACATTCTGAAGTTTCGGTGGCCGATATTTCATTTCTCGCACAAAATTTAATACTACTTTTTTGTTGAAGAATTTCAGAGAATATAAAAACCGAAGAGACAACTTTTCTTTGTTCACAACACACAAGTATATATGACAAATGAAGATAATTGCCTGAAATTTGGCACAGATATCTCTGACAGTATTGCCAACTTAAAAATAAAAACATTTATCCCAATCGATAAACTCAGGAAGTTTGGATTGAAAAGTCTTACTTATATTTACACAGTATTATACAGTTCATAAGTAGTATGATAGAAGATAGTATTTCTATAAAAATGTCAGTAAATATTATATTTATGTTTCCTAATAATATAAGTTTTTTTCGTTTATCAGTACTTTAGTACTTTGTTTAGTTGTCAAATAGTAATTCTTTCCATCTCCCTCTTTCTCTTCACCAGCTGAATCTTTTCTTGGCATCTATCAGTGTTTATGAGTCGCAAAACTTATATCTGGATTGCTATTTTGCGGACATAAAATGCTCACATCTCGCTTCTATGCATCTAAAATTTTTATTTATTTTTTTTTCATTTATACGAATACATAAGTTCTTTCTCTCTAGCAAGTAAAATAAAAACAAATAAAACCAATTCAATATAATATTATGATATGTTTTAATCGGCAAGTAACCTTATAAGAATTTTGTTTCCTTGATATTGCTGTAGATAAATATATTCTGCACTCTATGTCTGAAAAAGGATCGTGGGACACAAGAAAGCAAAGGTGTTTACCGACAACTACAAAAATGACTGCATTAAAAAATACCTGTGTGACTCTCTTAAAACATAATGAACTATTATTGCAAATACACTGCAAATACGAGGGTGGATCGATAAGTTTCCGGTCTGACCAAGAGATGGCGCCACTAGTCCTACCTTGAGGTGGTGTCCTATAGTACTGTCCTTAGATAGCTTGTAGCTATAGTTTCAGTCCGATCGCCATGTTAGTTTAGGTTTGAGAACATGCTGAACAAGACGCCTCTGTGTTTTTTGTAAAAATGGAAAAGCTGGAAAATCGTGCTGTCATCAAATACTTTTATTTGAAGAAATTAATGCCGAAGGAAATTAAAGAAGAGATGGACTAAACACTGGGGACATCCTTCCCATCATATTCAACCATTAAGCAGTGGGTTTCCAATTTTAAAAATTGTCGTGTGAGCATCTCTAATGAGCCTCGCCCAGGACTCTCCATTAAGGTCACAACTCCAGATATGATCGAAAAAATCCATCAAATAGTGCTGGAAGACCGCAGATTAAAAGTGCGTGAGATAGCTGAGAGCTGTAAGATGTTATATGAATGTGTACAAAATATTTTGCACCAACATTTGTATATGGAAATCTCTGTGCAAGATGGGTGCCGCGTTTGCTAACAGTCGACCAAAAATTGATTCGAAAGAATATTTCTACCGCCAATTTGGCGTTGTATAAGCGTAATTCAAGCGAATTTTTGCGTCGATTCGTAACCATTGACGAAACTTGGGTCTACCACTACACTCCTGAAACCAAACAACTGTCTAAACAGTGGATTAGACCAGGGGAATCAACTCCAAAGAAGGCAAAAACAATTTTTTCGGTGAACAAAGTTATGGCTACTGATTTTTGGAATGCAAGAGGTATTATATACATTGATTACCTTGAAAAGGGCAAAACTATCACTGTTCAATACTACGCAGACTTATTGCAACGTTTGAGCCACGAAGTGAAAATTAAACGACCTCATCTGGCGAAGAAAAAATCTTGTTTCATCACGATAACGCACCAGCGCACACGTCAATCGTTGCGATCGCTAAAATCAACGATCTGAAGTTTGTATTGATGCCGCACCTTCCCTACTCTCCAGACCTAGCCGCGACTGACTATTATCTGTTTCCTAACCTCAAAAAATGGCTTGGTGGTAAAAGATTTGCGGTATAATGTAGAAGTAATCGAAGCTGTAAATGGGTATTTTGAGGAGCTTGACGAATCAGTCGATAGAGATGGCATTACTAGACTAGAACATCGCTATGAGAAATGTATTAGCCTTGGAGGAGATTATGTTGAGAAATAAAAAAAATCCTTAAAAACGTTGTTTTTCTTGGTCAGGCCGGAAACTTATCAATCCACCCTCGTATACTGTATTTAACATTTTTCCACGTGCTATCATCGAATCCTGGTATATTTATAAAAATATAATAATAAAAACAAACATTATAATTTATGAAAAATTACAGGATTTTAAAAAGATATTACTCCTAATTAATTTAAATGTTTTCATCAAGTACATGAAGTATGACAGTAGCTACAATAGTGAATGAAGCTGGTTTATATATTTCAGCTACTTTATTTGTATACATATGAAAAAGAATAATTGTGATCTTGATCTTATTCTTTAACTAATGTATGACTTTTATAATGCTTTTGCTATCTAATCGTGATATATTATGTCTCTAAATATGTATCTAAATTGTATTTTTCTTTATATACAACTCAATAAATTAATGTCATGATGTCATAAATTATTAAATTAAATTGTTATATTAAATGAATTTCAATATTTAATAATAACTTAAATAATTTATTTACGATTTTATCCGGATAAGCTTATTTTTATTTTATTGATTTTTGTCTAAACTTTAAAAAAATATTTTTAAATTATTTTTATCCGGAAAACTTTAGTTTCTGATAACAATCCTGTTTTTGTATATTTTAGGTTATATATGAACTATTTATTTGGCTGACAATACATTTATTGTCGAATGCTAGTGCGCATGATGAATAGAGCTTGAAAGAGTCGACAAGTGTAGAGAGTTGAATTCTCGTATCGATCGCAACTGTCTAAAACTAGTACGAAACAGTATACTAAAGACATTCATTCTACTCATATATAGCACAGAATATTTATTTATTCAAATAGTGGTTTTTGTAATTTTGAGCGAAATTAATCATCGTTCATGTTGGAATATCACATACTTAAAGTGATCAAAGGAATGACTAATTAATTATTTACACTAACCTATACCCCATTTATTTATAAAGGTATGCTCGTTTTGGATATAATTTTTATTATTATTTGAATTTTTGTATAAGTTACTACATTAAGTAATGAAACTAATAAAACAATTTATTTGTGTTAAATACTTATAATTACTAATTTATACAGTATGAACTATTGAAAAAAATTTAGATTTCAATATTGTTTATTGTTTTTAACCGTTTTAACAGATAATAACAGACAGTGATAGCAAATATCAGCTGTGAACTACAGTGTGATTTTCTAATTAATTTGGTTATTTTTATATTGTACACAATTGAATAAATATGTTATGGGCAGCGTCTACAATTTCGATATTCAGCATATAATGAACAGGTATTTTATACAATATCGAAGTTCAATAATAATATATTGTGTAAAATCATTTTGGACATATTCATAGTAAAAGTAGATCAATAGCACATGTAATGCAATCCCATTTCATAAATATAACGAAATTATAGTCATTATAATAAGTCAAATTCTATTTAAATATACATTTTATAAATTATTAGTAGAAAAGTTGTAAATTACGTCCGGTTCTTTTAATAAGTGACAGAATTCATAGTTTATCAGTAATTATTACTATCTTAATTATATTACATTTATTAATAATTACTTTATAATGTACTCGAGTAAGTTAGGATAATACTCAATCATATATAAAATATTACGCTAATTTATACATATATATATATATATATATATATATATACATATATACATATATTAAAACTTCATTGAATTATAAATTCATATTTAATAATTTGGTTTACGTTTTAATAAGGAATGTGTGATACATATATTTGTACTGATTAATAAATATTATTATCGGTTTTACAGTCTTAACGAAGAGTTTTATGTTTTAAGAAAATAAGTTCTATTTCAGCTTCGTAACATTCATATAATTTCTTATGGGAGTTATTGTGTGAGTTATTATCTATATTAGAATCAATTCTTATATAAGAACCGACATAAAAGGTTAAAGAATCCTACTGAACATAGGCTATTAAATTTAATTCAAATACATTTAATTAATTCGTATGGCGCTTCATCATTCGAAAATTTTATATTAAAATTTATAAAATATAATTAAATTCATGAACTGAATCAAATTTATTTTATTAACTTTTAAAAATGAATTTTATTTTTTTTATTTACGTTTATTCAAACAATGTCGATTAAAAATAATAATAGTTGATTAATTCAAGTACATATTAATAAACTTTAATATAAAATTTTAGAATTAAAAAGCATCATAGAAATTAATTAAATGTGTATTTGAATTAACTTTCATAACCTATTATCAGTAGAGAACATACATATGATTTTCATCTGGGCACAAAACCACTTTCATCTGCCTTTGAATTATCGAAGAATAAATTAATTTAATTTTTCTACTCATAACACGTGCATCTACCAAATGTATTATTCAATGATATACTATATTAAATACATTATTTTATAAGAAAAATATGATTTTTCTTATGAGATTTTGTTAGTAAAGAGCAATCTGTTAATATAATCTATTTATTATTCTATGTATTTAAATTATACAATATAATCATATTTTTCTTATAAAATAATGTATTTAATATAGTATATCATTGAATAATACATTTGGTAGATGCACGTGTTATGAGTAGAAAAATTAAATTAATTTATTCTTCGTTAATTCAGAGGCAGACGAAAGTGGTTTTGTGCCCAGATGAAAATCATATGTATGTTCTCTACTGATAATTGTTTATGAAAGTTAATTCAAATACACATTTAATTAATTTCTATGATGCTTTTTAATTCTAAAATTTTATATTAAAGTTTATTAATATGTACTTGAATTAATGAACTTTAATTATTTTTAATCGACATTGTTTGAATAAACGTAAATAAAAAAAAATAAAATTCATTTTTAAAATCTAATAAAATAAATTTGATTCAGTTCATGAATTTAATTATATTTTTTAAATTTTAATATAAAATTTTCGAATGATGAAGCGCCATACGAATTAACTAAATATATTTGAATTAAATTTAATAGCCTGTTTTCAGTAGGATTCTTTAACCTTTTATGTCGGTTCTTATATGAGAATTGATTCTAATATAGATAATAACTCACATAATAACTCGCATAAGAAATTATATGAACAAGTTGGGAAATTAGAATAAAATTAAATATTAATTAATAAATATTTTTATTGGTCTTACAGTCTTTATAATATAATATATTCACTAAAATAATGACAGTCAGACTGTCCTCCTTTATATTCACCCCCAAAGAATCTAACTGGAAACTTATCGATCCACCCTCGTATTTGCAGTGTATTTGCAATAATAGTTCATTATGTTTTAAGAGAGTCACACAGGTATTTTTTAATGCAGTCATTTATGTACTTGTCGGTAAACACCTTTGCTTTCTTGTATCCCACGATCCTTTTTCAGACATAGAATGCAGAATATATTTATCTACAGCAATATCAAGGAAAATGCACTTAGCTATTAGTTTTAATGATCCATTGTTTTAAGACGTTCTAGTATGTATTTTTGTCTTAATGTATTACTGAATTTAGAAAAATATTTTATATAAATTTTTTATAAAATGCATGAGAAGATGTATTTAAAAGTCTTCCTATGCCAAGACATATCAAACTCGCCTAACCATTTTACTTTTTTTAAAAGTTTTTTTTGCGTATTTCATTTCTTTTCTAAGGATATTATTCAATTAAATTTGTTCTAAAAATAAGATTTATAAATTGCAAATTTCTTAATATGCTAAGAACATATATTATTTTGTTTCTCTTTATCACAGTTAATAGGATATTTGACTATATCGGTTAACTAATTTTTAATTTAATTATAAAATAATTTTTGTCTTAATATTTGAAACTTTCGAAAAGTAAATTAAATTTTGGAATTTTAGCAACTTCAAGGATACAATAAAAACCTAAACTAGTATTAATAATTGCTCAATTCATTACAGCAGCTCCCCTTGTCAACGAGTCACCTTGAAAGCTCCCTTTGAAATGTGGAGAGAAATTCACAATGTTTTTTTAAATTCTTACCTCTGCGATAACGCTTCTTATACTTTAATGTGTCATATTACGTTAATTTTTCGTTTTTTTTTTTTTTTTTTTTTTTTTTTTTAATAATTTTTAAAGAACTCCAAAATTGTACTAACTTAAGCAATGTTTTCGCGTACTTTTTGTTCACGGGTGGCTGCCATTTAGACGTATATGAACCTCCACGATATCTAAATTTTTTATTTAAATAATTAATATTTAAAATTAAAAATTGTACTTATGTCAACTGAAAATAAGTTCTATTATTTATATATCTATTTATATATTCTATTATATTCTATTTATATATTCTATTATTTATATATATTTATATTATCTAAAATAACTTATTTTCTTAAAACTTAAAACTCTTCGTTAAAAGACTGTAAAACCGATAAAGATATTCATTAATTTCATTCAGAACAGTTGACATAAGTACAATTTTACATAAGAAATTTTCTTTCGAATCAATTTTTGATCGACTGTTAGCAAACGCGGCACCCATCTTGCACAGAGATTTCCATATACAAATGTTGGTGCAAAATATTTTGTACACGTTCATATGACATCTTACAGCTTTCAGCTATCTCAGGCACTTTTAATTTGCCGTCTTTCAGCACTATTTGATGGATTTTTTCGATCATATCTGGAGTTGTGACCTCAATGGGGCGTCCTGAACGAGGCTCATCAGAGGTGCTCACACGGCCCTTTTTAAGTTCGGAAACCCACTGCCTAACGGTTGAATATGATGGGGAGGATGTCCCCAGTGTTGAGCGCAGCTCTTCTTTAATTTCCTTCGGCGTTAACCCCTTCAAAAAAAATATTTGATGACAGTACGATTTTCCAGCTTTTCCATTTTTACGAAAAACACAGAGGCATTTTGTTCAGCGTGCTTTCAAACTTAAACTAACATGGCGATCGGACTGAAACTATAGCTACAAGCTATCTAAGGATGGTACTATAGAACGCCACCTCAAGACCTCAACGTAGGGCTAGTGGCGCCATCTCTTGGTCAGGCCAGAACTTATCAAGCCACCCTCTCACCAAAGACTTAACCTTTGCCTTCTAGGCATGGCCTAAACTCACTTTTTTATTGAGAAACGGAGCTTTTGAAAATTTTCAAATCGCGATACTCTAAAAATTAATACAGGTACATTATATTATAAGGCCTTTATAATAATTCTTGTAGCGTTATTATAAGGCATCTATCGGTAGGTAACATCAAGGCAAAAATATGACCTCAGCGTTCGATTTAAGGACATTTTAGTTGCCTTTAAGGTATTATGATACATTTAAAGATAGGTTTCATTTTATATATTTGAAATTATTTAATTCCTATGGAATTTTTTAATGGTAAAATTTTATAGTAAAGCTCATTAAACTAAATCAAATTAATGATTTTGAATTGCTTTAAATTAAATTTATTTTAAAAGAATTGAAAAATTCACTATTTTTTTCGCGTTTGTTAAAACAATGTTGATTGAACGTAATTAAACTTTGTTAATGTAATTAATTTTATTAAATTTAATATGAAATTATGCGATTAAAATATCATAAGAATTAATTAATTTTAAATTTATTTGAATGAATTTAATAATATATTTTCTTCAGGGTATTGAAATAAACGAAACCATACATATAATGATTAATTAAGATTTTATTTTTAAAACCTACATACTTTACATTTTACTTGAATGCTATATGTCTTCTAGAAGATACCTTACTATATCCATAGAATGATTTTGGTGTACCGGATTCGGCAGAACTAATAAGTAGAATTATAATTCTGATCAAGATATATACAATATATATATATATATATATATATATATATATATATATATTGTAACGGGGTGGGTTCGGTTGTGCGAACTCCCGTTCGAATACCGACGCGCAGCTGTTCCCGTACGGCCCGCGCGCAACCCACGTAGCTCTTGCTTTTCGCCGCGCGGGGAATCTACACTCGTCGGCACCGGAGTCTCGGCGCGCCACGACGCGCCGGCCCGTTACAAAGAAAGAAGTCGACCCGTGAATACGCGGGCTTACTCACCTGACTCATGCGCAGTGCTCTGGCAGCGAGCACCACGTCCGCAGCAAGCTCAGATAGCACGTCAGAAGGACTTCGCCGTACCCGCGGAGGCGGGGGGATCCTGCGTTCAGTATCGACGCGATGATAGAAAACAATCTGGGATTATAGGAGTCGATAGGGAGAAGGGAAAGAAAGCGCGGAAACAGACGCAGACGTGTTAATAAAGTACGAAATTTATTTAACACCGCAGGCTCTTCGTACAAACTCGAAAGTCGCGAAGCTCGCGCGCCTACAACAAACAACTCGGAGAACGCGAGCCACAATACGCGCGCACGCTCTCTCTCTCTCTCTCTCTCTCTCTCTCACGCACACTCGTCCGCCCGCTGGCGGGGCGCCTCGCAAAGGCGGACACGAATGGACTCACCTGTGTGAGAAGGGGCGTCCCCCAGGAATATCGGCGTCGACGCCGGACTACGCGCACAACCACTCGCGGGCGTAGGGCGGCAGCGGTCCGCCTACACCGTCTGCGCGGATGCCGCACGAACGCGAACACTCGTTCCGGCGACGCTCGACGATGGCACGCGCAGCAGGACCTTCTGCTCGGGACGTTGGCGCTGGCAGTCGCTAGCTCTTGCGGGCGGTCTTCCCGGTCTCGCCTGCACTGGCTCCTCTACAGCCTGGGACGCGTTGTTATGCGCGGCGTGGGCTTTTGCGCGAGTACCGGCTTTCTCCCGTAACGTCTCGAACACGTGCGCGAAGCCCCGAAAACAAAACCTTCGTTTCCTACGCGGCTCGGACGCACGTGGCTTCTTGCTCCTCTATCGAGACACGACTCTCAAAAAGAAACTACTCTTTGCTCCGCTACGACTCCGTTCCCCCCTCTCCCCGCTCTGCTCTCCTTCGCCAGACGGTCGGCCGGTCGCATCGAGGTCGTGCAATGTTTACGTTTAGCGCACGACGCGGCAGACGAGTCGCATTTCGGCTGCGGCCTCATCACAATATATATATATATATATATATATATATATTACGAGGCGAACTTAGTTTCCCACTTTCACGTTTAGATGGCGATATAAGTAGTATGAAAAGTAAGATGTGTCGGATCTAGTTTTAGCATTTACCAATAAAATTCTGTTAACAGGCGCTAGCATTTGTGTAAACATTATATTTTTTTGATCAGTGAAAAATAAATCATGATAAATCGTTTTAGACATGTCCTTTTGCACTATTTTGATTTAAAGAAAAGTGTAGCAGAAATTTATCGATTTTTTTCAAGAATCTTGTGGCGAAGAAGCTCCATCACTTACGAGATGTAACGAGTGGCTTCAGCTATTTAAAAGTGGAGATACGGATGTTAATGACAAAGAACGTTCTGGACAACTGAGAAAGTTTGAAGATAGTGAATTGCAAGTATTATTGGACGAAAACTCAGCTCAAACGCAGTAATAACTCTAAAAAATGCTCATAAGTTAGGAGTCAGTGATAGCAAACGTTTACATGCGATGGGAAAGATTCATAAAGAAGGAAAATGGATCCGATACGATTTGAACGAAAGTGTCATTATTAAGGGATCCAACATAGCACTGCTTTTGCTTGTCAGGCAACAAGACCAGAGTTTTATGTGGCGTATACTGATTGGTGATGAAAAGTGGATCTACTATGATAATTCTAAGCACAAAAAGTCGTGGGTGTAACCAGGCCAACCGCACATATCGACACGAAAACGGAACATCGACGGCCAAAAGGTATTGCTGTGCATTTGGTGGAACCAACAGGGTGTGCTGTACTACGAGCCGCTCAAACCGAATGAAATCATCACTGTCGAGGTATACAAGTGCCAACTAAATGATTTATATCAGAAATAGATCGAACATTGATCAGTAAACGCAAGAAATAGACATAAAGTCATTCTCTTGTATGACACTGTTCGGCCACATGTTGCGATAGTCGTTAAAAACACCCTGTTGAAGCTCGAAGGGGGAAGGGTGCCACACCCAGCGTACTCGCCAGAGATAGCGCCTTCTGATTGCCATCTATTCAGATCGATGCAGCATGACCTCGATAATACGCACTTCCGAGATGTTTAAGAAAAAACGGGAATTTGTGGATGATTCGATCGCCTCGAAACTGCCACGGTATCGCGATATTACCAGAAAGATGGGAAAAAGTAGTATAAAATGACGGAAAATATTTTGATGAAGCTAACGTATGTTCATCATAAATGTCCTTTGTCCTTTAAAAAATGTCGGAAACTAACCTGGTCTCTAATATATGCATATATATTGTAACCATCTCAATAGGCGGTCCCGTATCCTCTTGTTTAAAAATCGAGTATACGCGCGTGTAATTTCAATTAGACAAAAAGAGCTGCTAAAGTCGACGTATCGCGCTACGAACAAAGCGGAAATAGAATTAAGAAGACGCCGATGTATGCCCATCTGCAGCTAGTAACGGTACTAACAAGAAGTAACACGCAATGTTCATTGTCATTGCAACCATCTCCGTCCATTGAGAGGCTATTTCCGTTGATATGACGTGTTTGTTTCCCTGAAAGTACAGAGAAAGAATTACTCACCCATACTCAACACAGAGATGAATAGAGATTGCTAGAGCCCATGTGAACGAAAGGTTCTAAAAATGTCCATGTTGCTTGCTGCGGCAGAACCGAGGACAAGATCCATTTAGGGTCGGTAGAGTAAGATACTACAGGACAAAGTCCGAATAGAAAAATATATACGCCTGCAAGTAGTGTAGGCAGCGATGAATATTCACTGTTTAGGTTGGTGCAAGAGGGGTAAGGGGCGGGCAAGAGTAGTATAGTAGCTGGTATGACAGCTGCAGCTGCAATATCATACAGGGCAGAGGAGTAGGAAATATTACGAACTGAAGGAGAGGCGATTGCAGATATTCATACGCTTGATTTCGTATATACGCACGCGCGCGTGTGTGTGCACATATATGCGGAATCAAGCGCACAAATATCTGCATGTCAGATCAGATGGATACGTGTCAGGATGGAAGTAGCTGCCGTCACATGTATTGAAATCCAGCGACTGGCACCTTTGCGATTGACTGACGGCTTATCTTCTGAAATTGTTCGAGTATTTATATAGTCGAAGTTCGACGGATTGAACAATTATTTTATGCAGAACAACTCAAACCGCACAGTTAACCCGAAGAGAACGATCTCTTGGAGACCACTTCTACACTGGAACCAGAGGATGAGGATCTACCACAACCACCGAGTTCGTCCTTCTTTTATTTGTTTCAGATGGAGCATTTGATGGACGAAACGTTCGTTGCTCGCTTTAAGGAGCTATTTGAGGAGATGTGGGGAGGGCTTAGCTTTGACGGTAGTCAGTCAAGGCTACCGATATGCCCGCCCCAACCCTCTGAGTTGGTTCCTTCCGGATCCCTCCTCTAAGATAATAAAAGAGGTAGAGGAGGAAGATCCGGATTCGGACAAGGAGGATTACGTTCCTCTCCGTCGTCCTCGGTCGGCGTCGTGACCTTCTCGTGCAAAGAGCAACGGAGAAGGAAGGGAGTCTCTTTTACCTCCCACCGCTCCAAGGACCCAAACCACCCCTCCCGAAGCTGGAGCTTCGGTTCAAGGGGGGTGTATCGCGACCGTCCCAGGGAGAGCCGCGCTAAGGCGGAATCTCCTCCAACCCCGGGGTCTTCGCACACATCTCCCGTAGTAGAAGTTTCGAAACAAGAGGAGCTGAAGACAGAGGCGTAATCAAGCTCCACAGCTGGATTTGTGGAGCGGAAAGAAGCCTGTGCAACCGCGCCCACAACTCCTGGAGTTCAAGACCCAGGAACGTAGGGGATTCTACGACCCGAGACGTCAGACTATGGTCGCTCGTCTGTTCCCCCCGAAGCAGGAGTTTCGGGTACCGGAGAAGGCGAGATACCTCCTCCACGCGTGACTCCGCTCTAACGTATGAAGCGACGCCTATTGGAAGCTTTGGCTGATTTTAAAGCCAAGGCTGAGATCACCAAGAAGGCTCAATCCAGAGTTATCGATCTCTGGGAAGAGTTACGGGATCGACCTAGCGGCAGAAAGCAGGTCGGTTCCGTCATAGCTCAAGAGCTCGATGACTTGTCGGAGTCAGTGAAAACTCAGGAAGTATTCCTGAGTTTACACCGATAGCGCCGTGAAAGACAAAGGGTGTCGTGGTGGTAGGATACCAAGGTGTACCACCGGTGCGTCTTCTGGTCGCGGCAGGGAAAGTCCATCGAGTAATCCACGTAAGGATAATGCTCGACCTGAGATTTCGAAGAGTAAGAAGAAGCCTGGAGAAACCCCAATTGAGGACTTCCGGACGTATTACGTCCACGAACCTAGTGGACGATACGGCCGACGCCACCGGTGTTTCTTTTGTGCGTATCCGGGCATCACGAAAGAGGAAATATGTCCTAATCTTGACGTCCACAAATTCGTAAGAAAAACACCTTGGCTCCTTAAGAACGGTTGAGGCCTCGGGAACTCTCTCTCTATCACAAGTTTTATTTTTCTTTGTTATTTTTTTTGCTGTTATGGTGTCAATGTATATATAATAAATATAGTATATTTTCGTATCTATAAAATTATAAAATTATTTCCTTTTTCCTATCCATACTTCCTTTAGTCGTCCCTTAGATCGTGTTGCAGAATTGCATGACTGTGGTATACGCAACGTCTGGAGGGGGAGGTGTAGCATGAATAGATTATCTTATCCTATACATCTTAATAACTAATACTAATGGGAAAAAGGAGGAAAAAAGGGAATGACAGAGAGGGACAAGGAGAATAAAATCTAATATAATATAGAAAAATCTTGAAATTATTGTTGTTGTTATAAAAGCAAATCGGTGTACTGAGCTCTAAAAATCTCCTTGTAAATAAAAAAGCTATTTTGGTGCTTCAATACTAATATAATTTGTTATTATTTGGACTTATTTGTTTCGAATAATATTTGCAATACAATACCGACCAGCCTTTTCTTTTGGTGTAAACTCAGGACAGTTTGCATTATACCGTGAAGAGAGTTTTGGAGATCAATTTTTTTGATGTTGGGTAGCAAGTTTTCGGCGCCGCTTTTCAAGGTTGGCGCATCTTCTTAGTACTTGTATTTATTTGGAACTCGTTAGATAACAATTTTTATTGATTTTGTTTAATATAGAGGGATTTTTTAAATAATTCGAATATTATATATATTTAATCTATCGAATTGTAAGTGTGAGAGAGAAAGAGAGATAATAACATAGAATAGTAGGTTATAAGAACAGCAAGCGCGCACGTATCATTTGATAGTAGTTATTCTTCTTCTCCGTAAGGCGACGCTCTTGTTGCTTAGTCTATCTAATAGACTTGTAAATGTGTGAACGAAAACGCGCGTTAACATAGCGCGGGTGCATAGTAGGTAGGGATAGGATATTATTTATTATAATTTCATGGAATTTAATAAATCTTAAGACACTTATTTATTCAAACAAATACGTTTTTTTTCTTTTTTTGTTTGAAATAGAAAATCTCATAATATCCCCTTGTACCTGATAATTGTCCCGTCCTTTCCTGGATTATTGGTAATCTATTGATATAATTTATTATTAAAATTGCTTAAAAATAAATCAATTCCAGGATAAAAGGTAAGTCCGAGGAAAAAAAAACAGTAAAGAACCTAGGATCCATCCAATTTGTTTTTAAAATAGTTTAATCCGTTTGGGGTTCTTTACATCTCTGTTAATGGTTGCTTTTACCAAGCATCTATTAAATAAGTACATATATATATATATATATATATATATATATATATAGATCAAATGTTCCAACATACTATTTTTTGACGTTGCATTTCATTACAGATTACTATTTTCAAATTGTGTAAAAGTCACATTTTCGCTTATATGCAATTTAAAAATTATTTATAAAAGTTCTAGAATTTTTAATTTAGAATATTAAAACAATTTATAAATATATACAATATAATTATATTTTCATTCAACATTCAACATCAGTTCCTGTTTTATTCAAAACTTTACCGAAACAATATATTGTACTTCCCTATTGAACTATACATTGATAGCTCTTTTCAAAACCTTATGCAATTAATACAAATACATAGGTTTTTGTTGCACTATTTTAATTGTTTTACTATAAATAGTAAAAATATTTCTCAATTTACTTTTAATATCATTTTTACAAACAGATTTCTTTTTTCAACTAAGACCACTCAGATTTCTTAACTTTCGTTCAAGCATCCTGAAAAGGACGTATGAGTAAAATATGAATATTTTCTGTAATAATATTGGAATTTTGTGGAAATATTTCACTTATTTTCGAAGTAGAATTATTATATTTTTTAACATTCTATATTTAAATTAAAAATATCTACGATGTGTGTTAAAATAAAACGAGAATTTTTGTTTTATGAAAAAAATATTTATTTATCAATATCTATTTTGTACCCTTCAAAGTAATCCCCCTCGGATATAATGCACAAGTGTTAATGCTTTTTCCAATCCTCGAAACATTTTTGAAACTCGATCTTTGTAATAGTTTTCAGCTCTTTCAGCGATTCGCTTTTAATTTCATCTATGTTTGTAAATCGACTCCTTTTAATGTTTTCTTTATTTTTGGAAATAGAAAAAATTCACATAGTTGTTTTTGGCCAAAAATTCACGAACAAGCAATGAAGTGTGAGCAGATGCATTATCGTGGTATAAAAAGCCATGAATTGTTTTACCACAAATACGGATGTTTTTTCAGATTACTTGACGCAAAGAGTGTTGAATTTGTAGGTAGTTCTCCTTATTGATTGTTTGACCTTGTGGCAAAAATTCATGATGCACTATGCCATTAAAATCGAAGAACACAGAGAGCATAACCTTCACATTCAACCGCCCTTGTCGAGCCTTGTTCAGTCTTGGCGATCCAGAATGCCTCCACTGGGACCATTGAGCCTTAGTTTCAATATCATATCCGTAAACTCATGTTTCATCACCTGTTATAATACGTTTTAGTAGTTCTGCATCGTTATTAATTTCATTTAGCCACTCCTGAGCAACTTCCATTCGCCGCTGTTTTTGTTCGAAATTCAACAATTTTGGAACAAATTTTGCTGCCACACGTATCCTATCCAAAACATCCGAAAAAATTTGATGGCATGAGCCAACTGATATGCCAACATTATCAGCCACTTCTCTGATTGTGATTCGACGATCGTTCATAACCATTTCTTTTACTTATTTCACGTTTTCATGGTTCTTGATGTGCTTGGGCGTCCGGGTCGTTCATCATCTTCCACGTGACCATTTTGGAAACGCTTATACCACTCATAAATCCTTGCTTTATTCATAACAGACTCACTACATGCCTTTATTAATATTTTGCAAACTTCACTACACTTTATTTCATTTTTTACGCAAAATTGAATACAAATTCTTTGCTCCATTTTTTTCACAAACGAATATCGCCGAGCTTAAAAAACACGTCTAACGTTAGCGGCTGCCACTTAAAAAGTAAGCAATGAATATTGCTAAAAATTTTATTGTACTTCAGGGGTATGCGTACCAACATAACAAAAAATATTTTATGCAAGCGGACTCTCCAAACCCGCCAAATTTCAAAATTCTCGTTACTTTTTTAACACAGCTCGTATATCTGTATTTAATTATTGTTTTTATTATCTCAAAAAGTTAAAAAAAATACCAACATACGGTAGAAATGTATTCTATTTTTAAGGTATAAACAAGGAGTTTTTCAATGAAGATACCTAATAACAGTGTATACTTGTTTGGTATTAAGTAAGAAAATATGTAATGTTTTTAACGGTCATTCCGGCCGATTTATAGTTAAATTTTTGTTATTTTGTATGTATTTTAGGCCCGTAATAGTTACTATCGCAGAAATGTACTTAATTTAATTTTTAATGCAAAATCTCTGCCGTTCACAATTTACATTATATTTATAAATGTTAAGAATATATTTATAAGGGTAGTAACCGGTACAGTCATACGTTATATACAAGTTGTGATGTAAATCTTGGATCCACCTAGATAGAGTTTTTTGAAACATTTTAATTTTTAACAAAACAAATATTAAAATCATTATATATATTATATAAATGAATTTGATTTAGATACTTTAAATAAATTCTTTTTAGATTAATAATGTTTTTTTAAATTAAAAAATATCGTTTCAACTGAACCAGTTAATACATTTAAATATATATTTTTTATAATGATTAACAGTTGTTTATATAAAACAAATAATTCTGTATTTCAATTTGAAAAACCTATTTATTTAAAATTATTAAATTTTATTTTAATGTACTTCAAATTAACGAAAATATTTGAAACAATACTTGTAGATCTTATAAAATAATTATAAATTTTGTAGAAATATCTAACTCATATTCGAAGTAGAATTCTTATATTTCTTTAAAATTTTATATTTAAATTAAAAATATCTGTATCTGTATTTAATTATTGGTTTTATTATTTCAAAAAGTTCAAAACAATACAACCATTTATGTTTAGTTGTTCTTAAGAAAATATTTAATGTTTGATCAATTATATATTGTTTATTTTAATTATTACTGACAACATCAAATATTCATCTCCCATATGGTAAATTAAGTTGAATTACGTATATACGAAATCAAGCGCATGAATATCTGCATTTATTTTAGTTTTGTTTCGCGAAGTATCCCATCCCAAATATTACTAGAAATCACCTCTCCTTCAGTTCCTAATGTTTCCTACTCCTCTCCCCTTTATAATACTGCAGCTGCAGCTGCCATACCAGCTACTACATTACTCTTGCCCCCCCCTTCCCCGGCGTCTGTCGCGGAGTCCGTGCGCAGCTAGTATATACGAAGAGTCCAAGGGGAGATGTGTAATCCTTATGGGAAGCATGTGTGAAGTTTTAGACTTGCATAGAGGGCGCCTCAATCAGACTATTCTGACATGGGTGAGTACCCTTGTAGCTACATTGAAAAAAATACATTGACTACCTGCTGCTTATAGCCTTTCTTTCGTATACCGGGTAAAACAATTACATATTTGTTTTTACAAAACACATATGCAGTGGCGGCGCGCTAGTGACTATATCGATTTTTTCGCGTGCCGAGAGCAAACATCCGTCTTTTTTTTATTATCTCCAATGTAGTCGATCAGCTTTTTATAAAAAATGGTAGCTTGACAAAAAATATTGCAAGAGACCATTAAACGAAGAAAGATAATCTGTATTCTCAAGACACATGATCGTCGCCTCATCAATGCGCTCAAATATCCAAGCAGTTACGCGATTGTTGACAAAGGACGGGAAAAATATCAACTACTGGTCTTTTCCGTGTTCGTTCGACTTCGCCTCGTTTGCCTTCCTTTGACCTCCCTCTTTCTCGCTCGAGGGCGGTGACCCACTTCTCTGAGCCGTGATTGTTCACAATTGAAATCATGTCGCTAATATGAGCAGTTATATGTTTTTATTTATAAGGAAAGTACTATCAAAGTTATATGTGTCAAATTTCACGCAATTATCTCTCATTTGTAATATAGATACGTTTGTGTTTTGTCAACAGCAGGTAACTAAGGGCGAAACGTACAAATAGTATTTATTTTCGGCGAATGATTTATATTTATTCTTCAAAAAATTAAAAGTTATAATTTGTAATGTTGCTTTTTCAACAAGCAACGTACCTGGTTTTTAGCGTTGAGAGATCTATTGGTCGAGCCAGATACATTTATACATTTATCAAGAGACACACGCCCTGGAGAGAAAGGTAATGTAAATAACAAATATAAAAATAGCTCACATTATGAATAATGAATAATAATAATAACGAGTAGAGTAAACATTAAAGTATAACATTAAAGTCAATAAAAGCTCATGGAAATCATATTAATAAATAATATAATTATTAATAAAAATTGAAACTTTTTCTTCGTTTCAAACACTCTTTTTCTCCTCTTTACAGTGGAGGTAATATAATCATATTAGGTTTATTCATAATGAATTGTAATGAATTTCTTTATTCATAATGAATTGTAATGAATTATTCATGATGAATTTTACCTCTGGGTATAAAAAACCATAATAACCAGAAATATATAAAACATTAATTAATTCACAATAGTGAATAAAATAAAAACAATATAAATAATCGCTTTAGCAAATCATTATGAAACTAACAGCCAAGTAAGAATAGTACTAATTACTAATAGTCTTTATAATAAATAAATAAATAAATAACAATAGGAATATTTGTAATTGCTATTCCATACTATCAAATCAGGAACCATTAAAACACCACTTAAAGATTGAACTTGATACACATGCATCATCGGTATCAAGAGTAACAGCGGTTTACTCAATGAAATAATTATGTATAATTATTATTTATTAATAATATTGTAAATAACTATTAACTATATCTAACTATATGCAATAATATTGGCTCATTGATAATTAGATATTTCTATTTTTTAAATAGTTTGAATAGACGATATAATTATCAATATTTAAGACAATTATTAGCTAAACCACTAATAATAAATAACAATTTTTTGTAGTGGCAGTATACAAGTAAGTTTCCAGCGTTGATTTTCCAAAACATAAGGTTTTATTACGAAAACATGGTTACATACCCTTTACTCTAAAGTATATTTTATCGGAAGCTATAAATTTTTCCATCTTTCTGGCAATTTATTAATTCCGTATAAAGCAATTTTCGATTCCCTCTAGTGAATTGAAGCGTATTCCCGTAAGAGCGTTCTGCGTTGATCGAAACAAGTGATAGTAACAGGTAGGGCCAAGTTTAGACCGTAAGGCGGGTGGGATAGAACTTCTCATCCACGATTCTCCACATAGTTTTTGACCAAAGCCGAAACATGTGGTCGAGCGTTATCGTGATGAAAAAAACGGACTCATGCCTGGTCTTATATTGTGGCCATTTTTCCTGTAATGGTCGGTTCAAACAAATTAGCTATGTTTGATACAATAGTCCTTTGATATTCCAATCACTCGGAAGCAGTTTGTAGTAAACGACATGCTTTTGATCCTACCATATGTAAAGAATAACCTTATTAACGTGAATATTTCGTTTCGGTGTCGATTCGTTTGCTTCGTCACGCTTTGTATACGATTTTCTGCGTTTAGAATTATCATAATATATCCATTTTTCATGATGAGTGATAATACGTTGCAATAATGATTTATTTTACACTGCTACAGAATCATTTTGGACTTGCAAAATCGCCGTTCGACGTCTCTGGGCTTCAATTCTTACGGCACCCAGTTTCCAAACTTTTGCACGAATCCCAATGCTTCTAGGCGCAGAGAAACGGCTTGCTGCATAACGCCCAATGATGCAGTAAGATCTTCTTGAATTGGACATGGATCTTCATCTAGCAAAGCGTCTAATTCCTGGTTTTCATAACGTTTCGGTTGTTCTGAGCGGTCATTGTGTTCAAATTCAAAAGCATGACTTTTGAATCGTTTGAATCACATGCAGTACGTCGATTGGCCAATGCATTCAGACTCATATGCTTCCGAAAGCAAACGATAGGCCTTAATCGCACTTTTCCTCATATTAAAGAATAGAAGCAGCGCTTCCCGCAAATAACGTTTATTTGGCTAGGAATTTTCCTTCATTTTGCTCAATAAAATAAATGACACTGAATGAAATGCTCAAATATAATCCTGGAAAGATCACAGATACACAATCTACAAATATAACACATGAGGTCTGACGTTTTAACCTGGGATCTACTGGTGATGTAAGCTTTTTACAAACGCTGGTAATTTTTACACCCAAAATATAAACAAATAAAAAGTTTTTTAGAATTTTATTTTGAACAAAAACGAATATTGATGAAGTATAAAATAATAAACGTTGAACATAAATAAATATTGAAATGATAATTAACTTTAAATCAACAATTACAAGTGAAACCATCACTAGACATTAATACTGAATAATATTATTTTATTGGTATTTTCATGTTTCTCAGAAAGATATGAAAAATTGATTTGAAAAAGTTTTATGTGGATAAAGATAAGAATGATTATAAATTTTGGATTTTTCTTCATAAATAAATAATAAATAAAAATTTGAAATTTTTTTGTAATTTAGATAATTGCATCCATCAATAAGAAATTACAAAATATTTGTAACAATGTCAGGTTCTAAAAGTTTTAATTAGAAATTAGAAATTAACTTTTAACAATAATAGATACTAATAGAGAAATGCTTCCATTGTTTGAATTTATTGGATTTTTTCTTTTTTTCCGATAGCTATTAGTTTAAATGGTTATGGCACAATTTTGTATCATCCTTTGAAAAACATTTATTAAAAGAAAAACACTTTATGAAAGTTTGAGACTTTGATTTCGATTGACATCTAGACCCATGTATGTGAAATTATATAGCAGAAGCTCGCATTATTATTTTTAGAAAGCATTTCTAAAATACTATGAATATAAATTATTTGGACTTTGCCTTGTGCAATAGGCTTCGATGTATCTCTTCATCATTAATACGTTAGTTTATCGGCAGTAGTCGAGCCAGCATGATCGCGGGCGGTGAGGTAAGGGGACGGAAGACCGAGTCGAGCACAAGGCGATCTCCTTAATGTTACTTGATTGAAGGATAGTGATTAAACATAACGTAGCGTGATTACTAGAGTTTTAGTTACTTATATATATATATATATATATATATATATATATATATATATAAGGCAAATAGAAGGAGAGAGAGAGAGAGAGAGAGAGAGAGAGAGAGAGAGAGAGAGAGAGAGAGTCAGGAAGAGCAGCTAAGAACTGCCACTCCAGTGCCGTTTTGGTCGACTTTCCCAAACGTGGCTCCGTTTCCCGGATACTCCTGTTGACCATGGCTATCGCTACCTGGGCATAACACAGACATTGCCGGGAACAATGAGATTTCCAGGCCAGTTACTAGCAACTAGAAAAATCGGCCAGGTGGATAGGCATCAACCAGCAATGCTACAATATTATGCTGTGATACCGTACGTAAACATGTGTAACGTGACGACCAGATACGGTAACTAAGGCCACCTACAAAAGACAACCGTAGACATTCAGTCGAATGCTTACAGTTAGACATTCGACAACATCCATGTTAAAGAGACAACGGCAGGCCAGCTGCTGCGCCAATGGACAATGTAGTTTTCCGGAACTCCAAGCGAAGTCGTGGAATAGTTTATAGATTTATTTATTATAGTATATATCCTCGTATTAAAAATCTTGAAACTTGTTCTATGGATATTCGACAGTGCAGCACGGATATGAGACAGGCTAATACAAGACATGGTAGACGCTAGACGATCTAAAGTATGCATTATGTTGTTAGTTCCGACCGATTGATTATTTCCTGTGATTAGATGAAGAGTTACGGGACAGAACAGAAGGCTCAGAAGAAGCAGTCGGCTCGTACCTCAGAGGGATATTGGCGTTATTAAACAAAATTCCTCCTCAGATGAGATAAAATGACCTCTCAAGACGTAACTAGATAAACTCTACTAGAATTTACATACTGACTTAATCGACAAGGTCGACATGAATAATTCGGATCGACAAGATCTACTGGAATGATTATGGATAATCACTATCTTGAAACCCCGTATGTTACGACTCCATATACTGTAAATAGTATCACTGTTTATGACGTACCACGACACACCGCGTCAAGAAGACGAAAATGGTTTCGTCTTAAAAATTGAATAGATGGGAAAAATATTACCTACGCTGATTGATCTCGGTGCCATAAAGTCACACGTGCGTCTAGGTCCAGGCAAGTTAGTCAAATCACATGCATGTGTTAGAAGGGAAGCTTTGCTCTAATGACGGAAAGTTGTACCTGATATTTAACATAGACGACCAACAAATCAAAGCCCGATTTAAAGTAGTAACCCTGAAATATTAGTGACATAATTATAGGCATAAATATATTAACGAACATAAATATGATAGGAAGCTAAATTTTGCGGCTAACAGCATGGTTAGTTGACGTAACCAATTCTTATCGTCGGACCCAGACAAATTTTCGGTCAATGTGGTGCTGAAATTTATAATATCATGTGGTATCACCAGAAAAGTTTCTCTGTCATTTTTGAGTTGGAGGACATGAGCGACAAAAGAAAGACAAAAGCATTCATTTCCGATCTAAAAAGCTATCTCTCTCCTAACGCTTTTCAAACCTCTCTTACACATTTCATCAGTGATAACCAGCACTATGCTAAGAGGAGTAGGAAAAGGTAGAGGACTACGCCTGTCGATAATATCCGATCAAACACGCAGACCTATATCCCGGCAAGTCTAATCTCGGACGGCGGAAAAGCGTGCCGATTAGCTCCAAGAAACGTGACCACGCCATTAGCGCAAATGCGTCAGTGCAATCCCAATTATCCGACGCAACCTCTCGACATGAGGAAGTTAATAAAGGCTCGAGTAATAACTAGGGGCGGAAGAGGTGTAACCGGACTTAATCGAATTTAGTTCAGACGCCACACAAGAGATAATCAAGCAAGAAGAAGCATCGAGAAGACCCATTCTGGCTAAGGACACCTAATTTGCGTTAGTCCTATTAGGTACAGGCGCACCCTCCTTTCATGACTCTAATCGGCACGTGCTCTTCCGAGCATCTTCTACAGAAATTGTACACATTCCTCGATACTCATATGCAATATACAATATACAATACATTCACGAAGATGTATGAGGATCTAGAGAATCCGATCGCTATGGGAGGTGACTTTGATAGCGAGGCTTTCATAAGATGGGATCGCTTGAGCTATCCCGTCGGAAGTTAGTGGTCCAGAAAAACAGATGTGACGCTATCCCATATCATTCGGGATATCAAATCAGATTTGTCGGTCCTCTCACTTCAAATTCACCTCAAAACAAACCTTAATAAACAGCACAAAGAAAAGGTTGAAATAATAGTGTACGTAAATAAACCGGAGGATCGTGATGTCCGTTTACATCACGGAGACTGCTGCGTCATCTTGCGCTCCGTCGTAACACAGAAGACCGGCAGATGGAAATGTCGCTCAAAAACTCCGGGTACTCGCAATGCAGAAAAGCCAGGGAAAATCATTATATCTACCATGTATAAAAACAAAGATATATCCTCCGGCGACGAAGAAGCATGAGTCCATGAAAGTCCCCGTAAACTCCTATCACGGTCACTGAATAGAACTTCTACTCACGAAGAGGCATACGGTATCGAGTACAAGAGCGGCTTTAATTCGTTCAAACTATTGACCGAAGAGAGTTCTTTCGTCTGTATTAAAGAACTCATCGTCACGATACCTGCCCTGATGGATTTGGAGATTACACCACCTCCTAACTTTATACTTCCAAAACAACCGCATCCATTGCTTATAATACCGCTACTCCGTTTAGGCAGTAAGCCCACTAGCAAATCAAGTAAAGCTTCGGCTGCAAACAGCGTTACAACTGCCTTTTGGAACTGTGGTGCAGAGGGGTATCGCTACATTGTTTGTTCACATCCATCGAATATCCAGTTCTGCTACACTTTTGTTCTTGGAAGGCCTACAGCGACAACGAAGTGCAGTCGTCTCATAGGGCGAAGATGACGCGTCAGGCGTCCAGTAATACGATGGTAGAAATGAGATGGCATATTCTAGAGCAGTAAAGCCTGTGGGAACATCCACAATTCGGCAGAACACGGTCGCACAAACAAATTGTAGTGTGATAATAAAGTTTACTGCAAGAAAAAAATTTTGAAAATTTATGCAAAAAGACTAGAGATGCTCCCTTCAGGAATAAAAACAGCGCTTCCCGTAAACGACATTTATTTGATCTTGCTTACATTTATAAAACATGCCATGATTTTGCTCGATAAACTAAATGATACCGCGAAAAATGCTGAAATATAACACTGCAACATTGTTGATAGATACGCAACCTACAAATATTACACATGAGCTTTGATATTTCTGCCCGTGATCCACTGGTAACGCCATCTTTTGACAAACGGTGGAAACGTACTTATACTGCCAATACTACATCCAGTATCTACTATCATTAATAAATTAATAAATATTTTTATCGGTCTTACAATCTTTATACCATAATATATTATAATAAAATAATAACAGTCAGATTGCTATTTTTTATTATCATCCACAAAGATTTTAAAATAAAACTTATTACTAAAAATAAATTAGATTAAAAATTAAAAATAATTAATTAATTGTACACCCAATAAATTTTGTTTGTATTTTGTTTCTGCTTCTAATATTTTAATATTATTTTTATATAATAATATTTCCACATTTTTTCATTCTTATTAAATACTTTCCCTGTACTCAGGTCGCAAATACAATTTTTTAGAACTGTCTAACTGGAGCCAAATATCATTTACTCTCTTTACACACTAAAAGTGTTTATGACTGCTTTTATATCGATCGGTAAATAGAATGTTACACTTTGTCCATGAGGACACAATGGAATAAACGAAGTCGTGGGATCTGGTAGGAACATTGGTTTTCCGTATCTGTGAATTATCTGGAATTTATGACTTTTAAGACGTATTCCTCGACTATCGACTCGAGTTGGGTAGTTAATATTTATGGATAAAAGCAAAGAAATATTTTGTTCGAAATTTCGTATCAAAATCTTTTTTCTCATTTAAACATTATTTATAGCTTTTTTATACTTTTTAAAAAAATTTTTAATTTTTTAAATTTCGACTTCTATTTATTATATTATAGTATCAAAAATGGGTTTAATTATCTTGTAGAAACGAATAATGAATAACTTATAAACTGAGTTTATTTGTCTTATTTCGTTTTACAGCAGAATAACTACTTGCCCCCAACATCGCGGTGTGAACTTTATTCCCCGCACTCATTCCTCCGAGCTTAGCTAAATTTCATTTTAACATAACCTATCTAATCCAATTTTTATAAGGTTCTTGTGCAATGTAAGTAATATATCTATGAGAGTGCAGTACAATAGGTGGAGGAAGAACTATTCCCGAACTTTCATAGGTCACAGTGTGTGATTTTTTCCAACATGTGTCAAAAATTCTATAATTTAGAGTAACAAATATACTATAAAAAACTATAAAATTCCTAATAGAATCGGATTTGGTTAGCGAGTAGGGAAAAGTAGTGAGCATAGAGAGAGGGAAAAATTAAATGGCTTAAATGAATGTGTGAAATACATGTGAAACGTAGCGGGGTAAGACATTTCATTATTTGCATTATTTTACAAGTTTACATTTTCTTATTTGTCTCCTGCTTTATAGTATATAAATTTCCCCATTTTGTTCCAACGTTTTTGCAATGGAAAAAAATTTGTACACTTCAATCAAGTTTTTCAAAATAAATTTAATAAATAAATGGTTAATGTATATGCCACTACTAAAATAGTTATTTGAATACGATAAATATTTTTTTGATTCAAAAAAACCAACAATTTGTTTTAAGTGATTCGATTCTTTATTTTAAAAAATTTTAAAGTATAAAAAGTTCAAGAAATTATAAAAAGAAACGGCACTATTTTAAGTATAATTGCATATATATATGTATATATATATATGTACATATATATATATATATATATATATATATATATATATATATCATACTAATTTATAAAGACAAAGCGTGTTTTTGTTTGTACGAAAAAACTACCGAAAAAACTACTGAACCGATTGTTCTGAAATTTGACATATAGATTCTCTATTACCTTGGGAAGAACATAGGCTATATTTTTTCTTGAAAATAATTTTACTTTTAACAATAAATTAAGTTAACAGTTTTAGTGGTTAGTTTCACCAGCGGCCACTATGTGGCGTCTTGAATCACGAACATTAACTCAATGTAGTCGGCTTAAAGTATTCATACCAGGCCAGCTCAAGTGAATGTTCGTATCCAAATTTGGATTGCTGATTGTTCGCGATTGCTGATCTCTGTTTGAACAATTTCTGTGGCAAATAATTCAGCTGGCGTTTGTATACCTCAACAATTATGGTTTCATTTATTTTTCGCAGCTCGTACTACAGAACACCCTGTTAGTCCTACAAAATGAACAGCAATTCCATTTGTTCAAGGATGTTCCCTTTTGGTATCGATGTGGCCGGTTGGTCTGGGTCCACTCATGATTTTTTGCGTTTAGTATTGTCATAGTAGATCCACTTTTGATCACCAGTGACAATACGCCATAGAAAATCCTTCTTTTTTGCCTGGCAAGAAAAGACAGTGCCTTGTCGTAACGATTCATAATGGCACTTTTGGTCAAATCCTAAGGCATCCATTTTCTTTCTTTATGAATCTTTCTCATGCATGTAAATGTTTGCCAACTATTCTGTCACTGACTTCTAACTTATTAGCGAGTTTTTCTGCGTTTGATCTGAGTTTTCGTCTAATAATGCTTGCAATTCACTATCTTTAAATTTTTTCAGTTATCCAGAGCATTCTTTGTCATTAACATCAGTATCTTCACTTCTATATCGCGGAAACTACTCTTTACATATTGTAAGCGATGGAGCTTGTTTGCCGTAACATTCTTGAAGCGATTAACAGAATTTTCGCTAAACACTTGGTGAAAAATATTTGAATATTATATAAAATAATAAAATCTACATTGTCTAGACTGTGAAATTGACTAGACATTGTCTAGACTAATAAAATCTTCATTGTCTAGACTGTAATGCAATTTACATAGGTCAAACAGGCCGTTCAATTCAAACTAGAATTAAAGAACATTTATTTTCGATAAAGTTTAATAAAAATACCACAGGTATTTCTGAACATTGTATTAATAATTGTCATCAATTAGATATTAATAATTACAAACTATTACATCATATTAATAAAAGTAAAAGATTAGACAGTTTAGAAATTATGGAAATTAAGAAAGCTTTAAATAATAACAAAAATATCACTAATGATATGACGAATTTTGTTATTTCTCCTTTACTAAACCTTGCCTCAAAATTTTAATTACCTTTAATTACCTTATAATACCATTTACCTTTATCCTAATATGTAATTTTCCCCACTTACTGTTACCCCCACTTTACCGAATAATATTACCGTTATTCTCTTTATATATAAACTTCTTTTGTATTATGATTTCACATCTGTATAAGATCTTGAAAATGGCTTAACCGCCGAAACAGCTGTCAATTGAATAAAATAATTTTTGTGAAACTAACCAAGTGTCGATTTTATTATTTTATATAATTCTTGAAGCAATGGATAAGTTGTTGCTATATTTTTTTCAAATCAAAATAGAGTAAAAGAAGATGTCAAAAAAATGATTTATCACGATTCATTTGTCACTGATCAAAAAATTATAATGTTTACACAAATCATGGCGCCTACTAACTGAATTTTATTGATAAATACCAATACTTAAAAATAAGTACTAAATCCGACACATCTGACTTTTCGTACTACTTATATCGCTATCTAAATGTGAACGTCGAAAACCAATTTCGCTTCCTAATATTTGAAGGATATAATTCATATGATCGTATTTAGGTACTTGATTATTGTAGACTTCCGATAAAAGTATAAATAATTTATAGTTAGAATAAGTGTCCAGATGAAATTTCAATTAAATAATATTTAGTCATAGCACTCGAAATGTTTTTTATTTATTTAATGTACAATTTAACACGTATGATAAAAATTTAATCTTTGCATCGTTTATTAATTAGTTTTTTTCCTACAATTGAATAAATATTATAGAAAAGTATTTTATAAGTATTTATGTATGTGTTTCAGCTCACCAGTGTAAGCAAGCATTATACTTATTACTCAAAGTCTATTTTAACCATTATCATGGCTTTCGCAGGATTAAAAAAACAAATAAATAAAGCAAATCAAGTAAGACCTTAAGTTTTTATTTATTTAACATATAATTTTTTGATTATGAATAATATATTACTAAAAATTTTTCGAAACTGTGAATATATGTATCGACCTTTGATATTTTCTTAGTATGACACTATACATCTAGAATGCTCAGACTTTTTGAACATTATTTTATAGTTGACTTTATGATTACAGAGTTGTGTTATGTTCATTGTATATGACATAAAAGGTTTTGCAATAAATATGATTTGAAATTTCATTATATGAATTTTGAAATTTCATTATATCAGTAATTGTTATTAAACGACATTTTAAATTTAATGTAAGCTGTATTCAATAACGTTTCCCACTTTACAATCAACAAATTCACATTGCAACAACAGTTGAAAACTGTCTTCAATTTTCAAAGCAAAACGCAAGAAGTGTTTTTATACAAATAGTTGTAGGTGCAGAATATGATCATCATTTCGCTCATTAGAGCTCAGTATACGTCGTATAATTTACTCGTACTTTAAGATCATAAAGATCAGAATACATTTTAATTTATCATTTATATCATTGTTTAATAGACTACAATTAATCTATTCATTTCACTATTCATTTAATCTATTCATCTTGGTACTCATGACCTGAAATGGCGCAACACAATGAAGAAGCCGCTGTTGACTGAAAAACATGTGACAAAGCGACTCGCTTGGGTGCATCAGAATATTGATAGATATTTTAAAAATGTCATTTTTATTGACGAATGTTCTATATGGGTAAGTTGTGTCTTTATACGAGTTCGGTCAACTTCTACCGATAGGCTTATTCAACGGACCGTAAAATACGAAATAAAGGTGGGGGATGCTTCTCAAAGCAGGGATTCGGCACTTTGCACCTCTTTATTGATAACATAAATGCTGAGAAAATGATAATAATATATAAAAAGGCTTTACTATCATCTGCCAAACGATGGTTCATCAGAAAAAATGAAGATTGAATCCTGCAGGAAAACAACAATCCTAAACACCGCAGCAAGCTCTGTACTGAGTGAAAGACTCAATCTGGCATTGTTACAGTAGATTGACCGTTGCAGTCGCCTGATGCAATCCCTATTATAAATGTGCTGGCATATATTAAGCAGAAGCTTCGTGGAAACTGCACACACACTTTGAAGCAGTTGTCTTACCAAATTCGTCGGATCTGGAGATCGTTGCCACTAGAATACGCTGTCAAATTAGTAGAAAGCATGCCTCGAAGATGTCAGGCAATTATCGACGCCGATGGTGATTGGACACATTATTTACCGAATTGCATCATCATTTTTAACTTGTATAATATATATATATATATATATATATATATATATATATATATATGCAAGTTTCACCAAATAAATTTTTTATAAATTAACACGATTACGCTCTTAGTTGACCAACTGTAAGATCAGTTATGTAGTATTTATTAGTTTCCGATTAAAATTCAATAAAACTACAGATACAATATAATTGATTGATGTCAATTTAATATCATTAAATTACCATATTATCTTTTGTAATTCAAATCACTTCCTGATTTTCATGTCAAATTCTAATAAAATCAGTTTGCTACTATTTATTTGTTTCTTTCATTTAAATAAATTGTTAAAGCTATCGAAAATATTCAGAAGTACTACAACTGGGTCCTATACCAGCTAAGCAATAGACAAATGGAAAACCGTACAACTGTTTACGAAATGTGGCTTCAACGGTTCGAAATAAAATATTTTCTGAATCGAATTCTTCCACATGACGAAAAAAGAGATGTATTTTGCGAAATAGGAGCAAAAAGTCATGGTTTTCACTTGGTATAGCCGGTCCATCGACTATATGGCCCAATGACTTTACCGTAAGACCATGCTCTGTGTTTTTTGGGACCAATATGATATGGAGTACTACGAGTTATTAAAACCTAGTGAAATCGTAAATAATGAACGCTACCGATAACAAATCATCGATTTGATATAGTCTGGTATCGTTTGCTGAAGCGACCTTTAATATTGAAAATGCGAATATTGCATTTATATATTCATATGTATTTGAAAAACTACTTAAAATGACTCAGAATATGCATAAGTCGCATAGACTAGTCAATTCAGTTCAGATAGTACATATTTCCGTGTCTGACTTATACGGGGCATGGTTTCTTCACTTATCGGTTGGCAGCAAAACTTGCGCTTTAGCGGCCACAGTGCAAATCAAACTGAGTTATATATAAAAGTACTGATAACTTTTGTAGTTTTGACAATTATTCTTAGAATTTTTTTAATTTTGTACTTACGTGTGCGGTGATTCTCATTGCCTGTTTGGAAGTGTATGTTAAGTACCTATGAACCGAAGAACCTATGAACTTAGGCTGATTACAAGAAACAGTTGCACTATGAAACGATCATCTGAATTCCTACAATACCTAGATTAAAAATTATCTTAATATTTTTGTTCTGTAGGCTCTAAAATTTGGATCAACTAATTACAACCCATGGATATGATCCCAATGTCTAAAGACGATCCTGTCTCTTGTCAGCACATTGAAGATATACTTCACCTCTAATGTTGTAAAAAGATGTGCCCTTGGTTCTGTGATATTATCAGTGTTTATATTACATTAAAACGCAGCCAAAAACCAGACAACAATAACACTGGACTAGTATGTTGAAATTGAGGTTGCCGTATTTCTGTTCAAAATGTAATTGATAGTACTTGGATATCCAAAGTGTTGATCAGCTAATTGTAACCCATGCTCCTAGCAAGTGAGCGATACGCAGTCCATTTCGAGCAGTAGAAACAGCTGAAAGCCAAGTCGAACCCGTATATCATAAATCTATACGTATTATAATATGCTCCTGTAATTAAGGGATATACTGTTTGTGTCGAACTAAGTAAAAAAACAGAAAGCCAAGTCGAACATGTAAAGTGAAAATCTATACGTATTAGTATATGTTTCTGCAAATTGAGCAATATAGTGTGCATTTTTGGCAAGAAAGCCGGTTCAAAGGACCAAAAAATGAATGTCAAGATGGAATTCAACAACTTCCAAGAGTAATATCGGTACACTAAAACGACTTCTCCAAGTCTATATGCGTTCGCTATGCTGTAA
This sequence comes from Sycobia sp. Sy_11, assembly GCA_018907035.1. Lineage (NCBI taxonomy): Eukaryota > Metazoa > Arthropoda > Insecta > Hymenoptera > Epichrysomallidae > Sycobia > Sycobia sp. Sy_11. Next base: position 1,288,116 of record JACCIC010000154.1, on the reverse strand, counting down.
AATCAATGTAAAATACATTGATTTAACAGCAAGGTAAAACAACTTTAATAAACCGCGATTAACCTCGGAAGCATGCCTTAGTAATAGATGTTAGTGTCCAAACTTGATTGCTGGCTGGAAAATAAGACATTAAGGTCCAATCTTTATCCGTAGTATTACAACTTATATTGATACTTCGTGGTCTTTTTCAGTAAACCAAAATTTGAATGCCAATTCTTAAGCATATAAGATTTGAAACTTATTATTATAATGTAAGTAGCGTAAACAAATATTATATTCAAATGTACAAAATATATAATGAATACAGTTATTTCATAATAAATTAACATAATACTCATTTAATTATCAGGTATGTGAATAAGTCTTTCCCGTTTTTTTTGAAATTTTGAGCCTTTATTGTGAAAAAATGGTTACAAATGAATTATTGAAAGTATTGGCCATCGCTAGCTACAACTTTTTCCCATCTTTCTGGCAACATACGAATCCCGTTGCGAAAAAATTCGACCGGTTTGGCCTCTATCCAGTAATCCACCCATTTTTTGGCTTCCTCGTAGGAATGGAAGTGCTGGTCAGCCAGGCCATGCGTCATCGATCTGAAGAGATGGTAATCAGACGGAGAAACGTCTGGACTATACGGCGGGTGGGGTAGGACTTCCCATTTGAGCGTTTCTAAGTATGTTTTCACCGGCGGTGCAACATGTGGGCGAGCATTGTCATGTTGCAAAATAACTTTGTCGTGCCTGTCGGAGTATTGTGGCCGTTTTTCTCGCAGTGCGCGGCTCAAACGCATCAATTGTCGTCGATAGACCTCGCCTGTGATCCTTTCATTCGGTTTCAGAAGCTCATAGTAAACCACACCTAGCTGGTCCCACCATATACAGAGCATGAGCTTGGCGCCATGAATATTTGGCTTGGCCGTCGATGATGATGCATGGCCGGGTAGTCCCCATGATTTTCTTCGCTTCGGATTATCGTAACGTATCCACTTTTCATCGCCAGTCACGATACGATGCAGAAAACCCTTTCTTTTATGTCGCTGAAGCAGCTGTTCGCAAGTGAAAAAAACGCCGTTCGACGTCTCTCAGCTTCAGTTCGTACGGCACCCAATTTCCTTGCTTTTGGATCATTCCCATGGCTTTCAAACGCTTGGAAATGGTTGTTCGGTCAACTCCCAATGCTTCAGCAAGTTCTTCTTGCGTTTGACAAGAATCTTCATCAAGCAAAGTCGCCAATTCTCGATCTTCAAAGATTTGCGGCCGCCCGGAACGCTCCTTGTCTTCCACGTCGAAATCACCGCTTTTGAAGCGTCGAAACCATCCGCGAACACTTGAATCATCGACACAACCTTCTCCATAAGCCTCCTGAAGCAATCGATGCGTCTCGGCAGCAGATTTCTTCAAATTGAACCAATAAAGTGAAACTTCCCGCAAATGACGTCGACTCGGCTCAAATTTCGACATTTTCACGATATCAAAAATTTATGATGCGAAAAAATTTTAACTAATGTGTTAGTATGGAATTGTTGACATATGAATAAGCTTTGATTATGACATATGTAACCATTGAATACTCGCACAGTATTGGTGGCGCCATCTCTTACAAAAAACGGGAAAGACTTATTCACACTCCTAATATTATATACTCTCATTAACATTCTATAATATTTATGCAATATTATATAATACCTTCAACAATTTCCAAGAGCTTATATATGTCTATGTATTAGATATACATTGCTTCCACCCTTATTCGATAGATTTCTGTATATGTAAGATCCGGTTGAAATAGGCAATACAAAATTTCGTGTTTGCATCAGAAGTATTTTCGATAGAACATGTTAGTTTTCGAGCGAAATTCATTTAAAGAAAACTGCGAGTGAGGGTTATCGAATGCACTTAAGTGCTTTCGGAGACACTGCTCTTTATGAAACAACGTATCGCGCGTGGTTTCAGTGATTTAAGAACGATGATTTTGATGTCGGAAACCGAGATGGAGACGTAACAGAAAAAATTTTCAAAAATTCCGAACTGCAGGTATACGTGCTGAACGGTCGTGCTAAATGCAAGAAGAATTAGCAGAATCATTGGGAGCCACTCGACAAGCAATTCTGAAACGCCTAAAAGCAATCAGAATGGTCCAGGTGCAAGGAAATTGGTTTCTGTAGAAATTTTTTGTCTGTGAATAGCTGCTTCAAGTAAAGTATTGGAAGGAATTTTTACATCGCATTGAAACCCGTGACGAATAATGAATCCACTATGATAATCTCATGTACAGAAAATCATAGGAAATTCCCGGACATGCCTGTACGTCGACACCCAGGTGGAATATTCACAATACCAAGGTCATGCTCTATAGTACTATCTCAGTATTGTCTATAATGATTTATTCACACTAAGTAAAACCATCACAAGGGGATCGGTATCGAACGCAATTGATGCACTTGAGTCGAGCATTGAAAAAGAAGTGGCCACAGTATTAAGGGATACCTGATAATGTTATCGTAAGATGACAATGCTCGGCCACATGTCGCAAAACCCATCAAGGCATATTTAGAGACCCTAAAAAGAAAAGTCTTAGTCCATCTTTCGTACTTTCGCGATAATGTTCTTTCCGACCACCCATTTCCATTCTTATGAAGAAGCCAAAGAATGGATTGATACATAGAATGCTACCAAATACGTATTATTTTTTCAATACATAAATACGAAAATTCCCGAAAAGATGGCTAAAAGTAGCGATTAGTGACGGACAGTACATTGAATCATAAACAATGACATTTATGAATGAAGTCAATATATATATATATATATATATATATATATATATATATATATATATATATAAAATACGCAAATAATAAACAGCTCATAATATATTATATATATTTTAGACGGGCAGTTAGTGCGTAATATAAACGCCAACATAAAATAATAAATAAAGATTGTAAAGCGACGGTCACGTTTCTCCTATAAGCCGAAAATGAATCAACGTTTAATGCTAAACTTGAAATAAAAGAAAGATAATTATTAAATTAACATTTTTAAAAGCATAATAATGAATTATTTTTATGGTTGTTATATTTTGTGGCTTGGATTATAGTATAACTATCAAGGCAAATTTCATTAACGAGTAGTTTTTATTGCACTATAAGATTCATGTATTACCGTTATAATAATCAATAAATTAATTCATCAATTTATTAGAACTTATCTTAATTGAGAACTCTCTGCTGTTATTTAATATTTTCAATACACAACGAATGCTAATATTATAATAGTAAATGACACGTTGTCTGTCACATTCACGCTACGTACAGAAATGGGAATAGTCTACTTAAAATTGTACATCTATGAAAATATTTAAACGACTTGCTACCGATATAACTTGTAAATTAAAGTAGTTATTATCATTATAATGAAAGACCTACGATGGCTCGACCACAGATTGAAGAATTAATAACTTGGCGATTCGAGCTAAAATCCCGGTCTCGGCAGATTGATACAAGGACCAGGTTACAATATTTTACATATGCTTTGTTTATAAGTACATTGTAGACCTTCCTCGTTGACTAAAGTCAGTATTTGAAAGCATAAATAAAGCGACGTTAAATAATATAAAAAAGTTTACATTATAATCAAGTTTTTCCAATTATTATTAAACAAAAAATTATTTACTTATTAGAATTGAAGGATATTCTTTTCTTAGGCGTAAACATCCTTTTGACGATAGGTGACAACCTTTTTATAATAGAAATGCGAAATCTCTATATTTAATTCATTTGTAATCATAACTACCAAACAGTACCAAACGACATCTTTAGATTTTCATCGATTTAAATTGTGGAAATTGTTGATTTCTCACATCTCAGCGTCACATCTTGCGACGTGTGGAAGGCACATGACCGTAATTTGCTCGACAATATAATGGGTTTATTGTTGCCATTCCGGTCACTCTTGTCGCATGGTTTATATTCAATAACAACTTTTGCAACAAGTTGAAATCAGAGCACGATACTGTTAACTAACATATTTACATATTTGTACTCATAGAAGTCACAAAATATTTAAGTACGATTCATGCTTAAAAGATAGAAAAGTCTCAACTACATTCTACGTTTCTACGTACATTCGACTACATAAATTATAAAAAGAGAACAAATATTTACTATATTATAAATTAATATCTTGATTTACGAGTGTAGCTAATTATTTACCTAAAATTAGCTAACAAGAGCATCCCTGTTATTCGGAGAAATTAGAGACTAAAACATAAGAAATAAATTATTATATTATTAACTGTTAAACTGTTTAACTAAAATATTATAGACATTTTTCTGGATGCCACAACCCTATAAAAACGATTCTCAAAACACCAGAAATTCACTGATAAAAATCGTAAGAGCCTAAATATCATGATTTGTATTGTCGAGTCCATTAAAAATACAGAAAACATTACAGTAGTACAATATATAAAATTAATAAATAAACTTATATATAGGTTCATTTAATCACTCATCCATATACATAAATTAATTCGCTAAAATCAAGACCAAATGGGCGAGCTTATTGAAAGGTCATCTTATATGAATCTGTATATTATATATTGCAACGGTACTTGTTACCACGCCAATCTCGAGGCTCTCGAGCGCGATCCTTGTAATGTTGTAATTTCACGTGCCCCACTGGGAATGTCCGGAATGAGTATCGGCGAGGGATTGGCGTGATCGAGAGAGAAAGGAGAGTATCGCAAGAGGACGAGAAAATGTCTCCAGGAAAAATATACAGCAAGATGAATAGTTAAAAGATAGACAGATAAAAGATACACTTATTAAAATTAGAGCAACAAAAAAAAATATACATCGTCGCCGTAGGCGTACGTAGGGGATACCGCGCCAATAGTACACGATATTACACTCAGGAAAAGAAAAAATCAAATTAGATTCAAAGAGTCACTTGGGTGTCGATGGCTAACGTACATCAGAAAGGCGAAAGAAGCTGCATTGAGATAGCCGCTGCACTTGAATTCGAGGCTAGCACCGGTTTTGCGAATACAGTACGCGTACAGGTAGCTACATAGAGTAATCTATCACGATAATGACAGGGCTTCGTCCAAAACTAAGAGGAAATTGATCAGCAAGAAAAGCGAGCATTGCTGTGGAATCAAAGGATTAATCGTCGGTCCTCACAGTTCGCGTGTCCCGCGCAGTATCAGTTGCTCCTTTTCTCACCGTCTCACGCTCCCTATCTCATTTATCTAAACTTCGCCTTCCATTTTCCATTGGCCTGCAACATATTAACTTATAAATTCATATTTAAGTTACAAGAGTTTGTCTTGAAAGACAATACGAGGACGAAGAATGACAATATATACATATAAATATTAGTATTCCCCTCTCGGCTTCGCCCGATTTAACAATTTAACCGAATATTTAAACAGTTTAGTAATAGCTAAATAAAAAGTACGCTATATATAAAAATTTATATTTATAAAAATAATTTACCGTAGTTTACTTATCGTCCCTTCTGTATAAAAAGCTGCTTCGGAGCAGCGTCCACTTAAAAAAGTTGATATTTCGCCGACCATTTTATACAATATTTTACGGAGAGTATAATGTTCAGACGATAAAATATGTATCGAGACGACTGCTATAGAGAATTTCGTCTTGGGAAGGTACAACACGATGTCCAGGTACCCAGGGACGACTGCTACTAGTAGTGTGGGTGTTCGAATGATATAATACGAATCTCTTCATAGAAGTCGTCCCGTTATACCTGAGCATCGTCATCTACCATCCGAATACGCCATTCGCCGTGTAGAAATCATCCAAAGACACTTGAACATCGTATTCTACCGTCTGAACACGAAACTCCCCGTAGAAGTCGTTCCGAAATAGCTGAACATCGTTTCCTACCAACTAAACACGATACTCACCGTAGAAATCACCCAGAGATAACTGGACATCGTATTTTACTGTTTGATTATGAAAGTATGCGTAGACGATGTCCCGAGGAAGCCAAACATCGATTCCTACGGTCAAAATGCAATACTCCCCGTAGAAGTCATTCGGAAACACCTGGATATCGCATTCTATCATTCGAATACAAAACTCCCAGTAGAAATCATTCTAAGGCATCGGGATATCATATTCAACCGCACTATTTCGTATATTAGGGTGTCAAATATCTCCCTTGTGCCTTTTTGTCTTATGAATTTCGCGGCTATGTACAAAGCGCTACAGAGCTCGTATCTGGCAATACTATACATCATTTGAAAGGTCTTGGCATAATATATGCACGGTTAATTTGGATATTGCGTTGAAAAGTTATAGACGTGTAAACATGGAGTTCACTAACGTCGAAATTCGGCTATTTTAAAATTTTTCTTCGTCAAAGGCAAATCCGCTAAAGAAACGTTTCGAGAGATTAATGATGTTTTGGAGGATGGCACGCTATCACTTCGATCCGCAGAGGAATGGTTTTGACGATTTAGAGCTGATGAAAAGGACACCATGGATAAGCCAGCCGGCGGAAAACCTGTGACGACGAATACCGATCAAATCATGGAATTTATCGAGTTAGACCGGCATGTGGCATCTCGTTACATCGCCGAGGAGATAAGAGTTAATCACCAAACCATGTTAAACCATCTGCAGAAGGCTGGATACAAAAAAGCTTGATGTTTGGGTGCCGCATGATTTGACGCAAAAAACCTTTTGAACCGAATCAACGCCTGCGATGTGCTGCTGAAACGGAACGAACTCGACCCATTTTTGAAGCGGATGGTGACTGCCGACGAAAAATGAATCACATACGATAATATCAAGTGAAAACGGTCATGGTTCAAGGCCGATGGACCATCCCAAATAGTGGCCAAGCCGGGATTGACGGACAGGAAAGTTTTACTGTTTGTTTGGGGGGAATTGGAAGGGAATCATGCACTATGAACTGCTCCCATATGGCCAGACACTTAATTTAACCATCTACTGTGAAAAACTGGACCGCCTGAAGCAGGCTATCAACCAGAAGCGTCCACAATTGGCCAACACGAAGGGTGTAGTGTTCGACCAGGCTAACACCAGAGCACACGCTTCGTTAATGACTCATCAGAAGCTATGGGAATTCGGATAGGAGGTTTTATTGCATACACCATATAGCCCGGATACAGCGCCAAGTGATTAGCAGCTGTTCCTGTCCATGTCGAACGTCCTTGATGGTGTAAAGTTGGACTCAAAAGAGGCTTGTGAAAAGTGGCTGTTCGAGTTCTTCGCAGAGGGGTATTATGAAGTTGCCGTCTAGATGGAAACCTATTATCGAACAAAATGGCGCATATTCGAAGTAAATCCGACCACTTAGCAAAAAAGCGGAAGGTAGATATTTGACAACGTAATATTTCCATTTTTTAAATTAAATACTGTGCATATTTTATTAGTGGTGCTAACTGAAATTAAAGCAAAATTCTATGTTAATGTATAATTTTCTATTAATAAAGAAGGATAAGTGTTGTCCAATTTATATATTTATTTATTTAGACAAATAATTTACAATTAACTGATAAACTTGCATTATAATTATTCAAAGTAGAACTAGTAAATCAAAAATATTTCAAGAAACTAATTATACATAAGCTAATAAACTCCATTTTTTTGCTTTAGTATATGACAGAAAAAATGGGTGGTGCTGAAGGAACAAAGTTAGATGTAGATTTTGTCGATATGGAACGGGTAAGTACAATTCTACTTTTGTTATTATTATATATATATATATATATATATGTGTGTGTGTGTGTGTGTGTGTGTGTGTGTGTGTGTGTGTGTGTGTGTGTGTGTGTGTGTGTGTGTGTGTGTGTGTGTGTGTGTGTGCGCGCGCGTGCGTGTATGCTTGTACAACTCTTTAACAATCTTGTGTGCGATTGTGGTGATGTCGACTCTTTTTAGATAAATTAATAAATACTTCTATTGGCGTTACAGTCCAATTAAATAAATTAAAATTAATGCACAATAATATCAATATTTATATTTATATCAATATTAATACATATCAATATATAATTAATTGCAAATTATATGACAGTCTCAAACGCTCATCTTACGTCTAGGAAAGCAGCTAAAAAAATCTTTATTGTTTTGAAAAAGTCGTTTTTTAATTGTTGAGTATCTATTTTTTAACCAGCGCGATTCAATCTTCTGATTTGTAAAGTCTAGCATTATGATTACGATATTAAAATTGCCAGCATATTGAGATACGATTTCTTTAATATTTCATAATTGATATGTTTTTTCTAGAAGTGGTTTGAACTGAGAGTTTAAAGCATCTGTTTTATTATTTATTATGTTCGTAATTAGAAATAATTCTATGTCTAATTTTATCTCTGCTATCTCGTCTTCGGTATTTCTTTTTGGTTTTTTATTTTTTTTTTCGAATAAATTAATTACCGTAGTATCATTGTCGGTATTATCATCGGTGCGAAAACTTTGTTTCTAATTCTTTTTCTATTCTATATAGTAGGAATTTTCTGATGAATTATATGATGGTAGTGGTCGTTTAAATGTTTGTATTGTATTGGTAATTATTTGTAAATTTGTATTTTTTGCTTCTTCAATTGCTTGAAATCTTGATTTTCCGATATAGTTAATAGTTATAGTTAATTTTATAGTTAATTTTTTTATAGTTAATTTTTTATAGTTAATTTTTAAATTGGGTTTAATTGAGGCATAGGTTAGTAATATGTCCTTTTTGCTCGCAGAAGAATTATACAGTGGAATCTGTGCTAAAATAAATCCAAAATTTGGTATTATTATAAAGAATTTTGATAGATTCAGATAATTTATCCTTGTCTTCTTCCTTTATAGATATTTGTGGAACGAGAGAATTTGCGAAAGCCCGGGCTTACTTAGCTTCGCTTTAATATTTTGTATTTTTGAAATCGGATTCATGCCGACGCTTTGTAAGGCATTTAAGAGAATTTTGTGCGGTATACTGCATAAACATCAGAAAGAACTATTTGTTTGTTTTGTTCAATTAGGGCTCTGATATTTAGATTGCAGTTATTAATTACTATATCTTTATTGATTAAGTTCTCAACGAAAACGAATTCACCCGCTGTATTTAATTAAAATAATTAAATAAAATATTCATTGTACTTAATATATAAAGACATATATATATATATATATATATATATATATATATATATATACATACATGTATATGTGCGTATACACTATTATACGTGTATACAATCACTATACGCAGCACACCGGCTGCAAACATGAATAATAAATTGTAAATAATAATTATTATGATTATTATTAAATATTATTATTATTAATCATCATTATTATTAATATAATTATTATAATTCTGCGGTCGTCGAAATTGAATGAGCGGCAACGGGAATAATCGACCGTTTTAATATAAAAAGGCCTGCAAAAGGCAAAATCAACAGTTCGCCCGTTAACCCGACTGCCTCGAAGTCGAGTCACACGAACTCTCCCCGGAGCTAAAAACTCATCCAGAGCTAAAATAATTCTGTCATTAAATCGTGCCCGAACCTGTTAGTTTGATCTCTGTTGCGAGGCGCTCCTCAAAAGACAGACGACTAATAATTTTACCCATTCCTGAGGGAACGTGATCCTGGTTGCGAGGCGCTCCTCAAAAGACCATCCGTCCTCTGATCCTGACTAGACATTTTTCCCCTTAACTCTTGATCCTAGTTGCGAGCGCTTCTCAAAAGACCAGCGCATTTAAGTTAGAATAAACTTATTTTTAAATAAGTTACCTTAGAATAAACCTATTTTTAAATTCTACCTGCCGTATTTTTATAGTCCCCCTCGTGGAAAATAGCACCGGGAATCCGTGCAGAAAATATCGCCGGATTAAACTACTCGACGCGGAAACTAGCGCGAATCCAGTAGTTATAATATATATATATATATGTGTGTGTGTGTGTGTGTGTGTGTGTGTGTGTGTGTGTGTGTGTGTGTGTGTATCCAGCTATAATTATTTGTTTTATGTAATTATTTCATTTTATTTCGTTTGTTTCAGAAAAACCTTGTAAATAGAAAGAAAATTTCGCGAATAAACTTACTTTTATATTTTGTTATCAAAAGTATACTGGATTATAAAATTATATTCGTGATCCGCCGTCCTATCCTGAAATACTTCCTCCTCTGTCAAATTACCCTGGGAATATACCGCTTATGCTATCCCGGGTAGGATAGGAACGTTACAAGGTTATGGCTACTGTTTTTTGGGATGCAAGAGATATTATATACATTGATAACCTTGAAAAGGGCAAAACTATCACTGGTCAATACTACGCAGACTTATTGCAACGTTTGAGCCACGAAGTGAAAATTAAACGACCTCATCTGGCGAAGAAAAAATCTTGTTTCATCACAATAACGCACCAGCGCACAAGTCAATCGTTGCGATCGCTAAAATCAACGATCTGAAGTTTGAATTGATCCCGCACCCTACCTACTCTCCAGACCTAGCCCCGAGTGACTATTATCTGTTTCCTAACCTCAAAAAATGGCTTGGCGATAAGAGATTTGCGGACAATTAAGAAGTAATCGAAGCTGTAAATGGGTATTTTGAGGAGCTTGACGAATAAGTCTATAGAGACGGCATTACTAGACTAGAACATCGCTATGAGAAATGTATCAGATTTGGAGGAGATTATGCTTAGAAATAAAAAAAAATTCTTCAAAACGTTGTTTTTCTTGGTCAGACCAGAAACTTATGAATCCACCCTCGTATTACTATCGCTTTACTATTGATTATACTATTCTAATACTATCGAGTCTATTATATTAGGTGTACGCTTTGACTATGGTTGTATGTGAATTATTAAGTGCATCATGACCCCGATTCTCAGAAGACATAATGATGATATTTTCGTTTATTGGTTCCGGTTGTCAGAGGCTATCATTATATGTGTGGGCAATGTTTCCAATTGCGGCCGCAGTTTGAAAGCTGAGCACACAATTTATTGTTGCTATTATCTAGATACTGTAACTTGTATGTAAACGAATGACTTTCACTTTACTAACGTAAATATTACGGAATAATTATCAACATGTTGCCCTCTTTGACAGACGAAACCGATTTTATTTTCATGTACGGTATCTGTTTTATATTTTAATAATGTTATTATAATTCGTGTATTATTTTTGTTATAAATAATTAGAATTGTATTCTATTTCATGTTCGGTAATGTATTACTCGAGTTATACCTTTAAATCTGGTCTTAATTTTAATAACCAGGTGAATAAATGTGAACCTTCAAGTCGCGTTCCAAAGAGATTCTACCATTCCTATATAGGAGTTTTCAGACTTGTTATTATACGATCGTGCTCCGTTCGTACATTTATCGCTATTATCGTGTCCGGGTTGTAGGAATACATTCGAATCTCAAAGATACGATCTCTGTACTTATTTGCAATGGAAAAAAATTTGTACACTCGATAAATAGTTTTGAAATAAATTTAATAAATAAATGTTTTATACAAATGCCATATATGGTTAGTACAGTATCTTTCCTATTTTGACATAATTTTTTTGTTCTTATTGAAAAAAATAGCCTGTCAATCCGAAGATAATATACGATATATATTTTGAATTTCGGAACATTAGGTTTAGTAGATTTTTTTTCAACATATATTCACAAAAACACAATTTCTTTCTAGAAATTAGTAATAGTATGATTTGACATTTAACCACATTACATGGCAACGACAGGGAGAGAGAGGAAGAGAGAGAGAGAGAGAGGGTGAGAAAGAGGGAGAGAGAGAGAGAAACAGAAATTTTCCTATTTAAAAAAATAAAATGATCAAAAGTTATTAAAGGTGATAAAAATGTCAGCTTAACCTGAAGAGCCGAAAAGCTAGTACCGAAGAAAATGCAAAACTCAGCCTATGCCCTTCCGAAGATAATATGGAATATCAAATTCGAATGTCAGAGCCATCGGTTTAGTAGCTTTTTGTTTATCGTATGCAATATATGTACAATATGTACGATATGTTATATATATATATATATACGATAAACGTGAACATCTGCATGATAAAATTTAGAATAAACGGCGCATTAAATTTAATGTAAATTGCACATATGAGGTGTGTTCAAATGTTGAGTGTGCAAATAAGTTTCCACCATTTTTTCTAAATAAATAAGAATTTATTGTAAAAAAGGTACAAATAATGTCATTCAAAATATTGCCCATCATTTTCTACTACTTTTGACGATCTTTCGGGCAGCAAGCGGATACCCCGTCTAAAAAATTGCTCGTTTTTTGAGGCAATCCACGAATCGACTCATTTCTTCAATTCCTCATAAGAAGTGAAGTGCTGCAAAGCCAGACCATGTGTCCTCGACGGGAATAGGTGGTAGTCTGAAAGAGCAATGTCTGGTGAATACGGCGGGTGGGGTAGGACGTCCCAATTCACTGCTTCTAACGTTTTCTTTAAGATTTTAGCAACATGTGGCCGAGCCTTCTCATGCTGTAAAATGACTTTATCGTGCCCTTTGACATATTGTGGACGTTTAATCATTAATGCTCGGCTCAATTGCATCAGCTGTTATTGGTAATGTTCCCCTTTGACGGTTTGATTGTGTTGAAGTAGTTCGTAATAAATTACTCCAAGCTGATCCCACCAAATTCACAGCATTAGCTTCTTGCCATGAATGTTTGGCTTAGCCATCGAAGTAGATGCATGCCTGGGCTTATCCCATGACTTCCTACGCTTTTGTTTGTCGTAGTGAATCCACTTTTCATCTTCTGTCAAGATTCCATGTAGTAACTCTTTGCGATTTTGCGTTTTAAGAAATTATTCGCAAGCGAATAAGCGACGCTCGACGTCTCTTAGCTTCAGTTCGAAAGGAACCCCATTTCCTTGTTTTTGGACCATACACAGGGTTTTGAGACGTTGTGAAATAACTTCCTGTGTCACTCCTAACTCTTGTGCAAGTTCTTCGTGCGTTTGGCACGGTTCTTCCTCCAGTAAAGCTTCCAATCTGTGTCACCATATACTTTGGGCCTTCCACTACGTGTTTTGTCATTCACGTCAAAATCACTATTTTTAAATTTTTGGATACCACTCCCGACAACTTCTCTCAATCAGAATAACACCACATTTGCTTCTATGAGTAACCGATGTGCTTCAGCTGCAGATTGTTTTAAATGCAAGAAGTAAATTAACAATTCCCGTAAATGACGCTTACTTGGATCAAAATTTGACACCTTAACACGATGAAAACTAATTAATAATAATAAGGTGACTTTTTGGTTTTCCCTTCAAAGTAAACCCCCTTAGATATAATAAACTTCTGCCAACACTTTTTCCAATCATACAAGGCCTTCTGTTATAATCATTTTCCGGTATAGTCTTGAGTTCTCTCAACCATGTAGATTTTATTTCCTCCATCGTTGGAAATGGATGTGTTTGCACGGCTTTTTTTAGTTTTGGGAAAAGAAAAAAATTATTAGGTGCCAAATCTGGTGAATATAGAGGCTGAAGAATGACTGTGGTGTTTGGCTAAATCGTTCTCATAAGCAACAATGAATGAGCAGATGCATTATCGTGATGCAAAAGTCACGAATTATTTTTCCAAAGTTCTGGATCAACAAATTCAGAGGCGTAAACTTCTCTATCGATAATATAGACGCCCTAGAGTTCAAACTAATCTTGAAAAGTATAGGAGGTCAAAACATATAACTTGGTAACTAATTGAATCCTCAACACAACATCACTATGAACAATGACTATCCAAAATATAAGAGTCTAGACAACTCTGGGATGAATTGCAACCTTAGGTCTGTCAAAGAGTCGCGACACTTCTGCTCTCAAAATACCGATTGATAACCTCAATCAATACTTCGCTGCCATATCGACAGATTCAAGCCCTCTATCATATTCCTGTTGCACAAATCATCCTTCTAGCTACTATCCCACTACCCCATAATTTAGTTTTACTACTATATCCAAAAATGATATACACAAGGCCGTTCAACACTTCAATTCACAAGCCAAAGGTACAGATGAATTGTCTAAAGATTTCATATCTGTAACACTCTCAGTCAAGACTCTTATATCGCAATTATTTTCAATGAATCCATCCCACAAGCTTACTTCCCATCAAAACATGGCGTAAATCCATAATACTCTTTATACCAAAGATTAAGTTCCCAAAGTCTCCAAGTGACTATCGTCCAATTGCAATATTAAATTAAATATCCAAAATCATTGAAAAAAACATATATAACCTGTTGACGAAGTTCTTGTCACAAAACAGGACACTAAATGAAATGCAAACAGGATTTCAACCAGACTCTAGTACCGAGATTGGCTCTTGGAACATCTAAGAGAGGACATGAATAAGAAACTCATCACGATTATGCTACAGTTCGATTTCTCTAAAGTTTTCGACAACGTCTGTCATCCTATCCTTTTGAACAAACTGTCCGCTATTGGTTGTACTCAAGAGATCATAATGTGATTCAATTCATATCTCTCTGGTAGAGAACAAAGGGTGTTCGCATCGAACGGTGAGAAGTGCAAATTCATAGGTACCAATCTCGGTATTTTATAGGGTTCTATCCTCGAACCGGTGTTTTTCTCAATTTACATTAACTTGCATTGACTTGCAGAACACTACATTGAGTTGCAGATTTTCATTCAATGCACACTTGAAGAAAACAGAATGACAATTCAAAAATTCAATACATAGCCAGTTGCTGTCTCTAATTGGTCCAATCGCAATGGGCTTAAGCTTAACTCCTCCATAACAATCCTTAACAAAAGCATTAGCCTTTGGATCTCCATATTTCATCAATCTGTTCAAAAACTCCCAAAAAGAAAATATTTTTGTTAATGACATCATTATCCAATTTCAAGACTCAATTGTAAGCCTTAGTGTTGAATTAAATAATAAACTTACATGAAAAAAGTATATACTTAATACCTTAAACAAAATTCATTCCGTTCTCTATCAGCTTTATTTCTTTAGAAAAGCCGGAAATTTCTCGCTAAAAAAACATCTTATTCCAGCTCTGATCTTCCCGCTAATAGACTACTGTTGTCTCATTCTCACTGACCTTAGCGATGAGCTCGATCTGAAAGTGGAACGATTGTTAAACAAGGAAATCCGCTGCATCTATGGCATTAAAAAGAGTGATCATGTATCTCGTTATAGGAAAAATCTACGCTGGCTCAGAATTTTTACGCGAAAAAAATTCAGAGCTGCGTCTCTTTTATACAAATTATTCAAACGAGATGGCCGATCTACTTACTCAACTACTTTTCAGAATATGCACGCCCTCGACATCTCAGAGGCAATCCAGCCCCTTTAGCAATCCCACCTCACCCCATTCGCGTTCAGTTTCAATCCTTTCATATTACCTATGCCTGCTTATGGAATTTTCTCTCTCTTTCTCTCTTTCTCTGTCCGTTCGAGCTCTTACTACCTTGTCCTCTTTTAAACTAACCCTATTTAACCACCTATATTATGAGCAAATCTCTACGTAGTATCATTTAACTCCCAATACTAATCTATCAGCCTCTAGAATTAGCCAACTCCTCATTTTTTTCATCCTAACTACCTGAATCCTTTTATATCACCAACTCATACTCATTGTATTATGAATTTATTTATTTTTATTATACCACATTATTGTAATTTATATATCGTCCAGGAAAATTAAGCTAAATTTATTTTTACAAAATGCACATTATCAAATTTACTTACTCTGTATAACATGCTGTACATATAATAAAACCAAATTATCTATCTATTAACATTTCCTGGGCTATGATCATGCGATGATTCTTTTGATCAAAATTAATCAGTTTTGGAACGAATTTCGTTGACACACGTTTCATGCCCTAAACATCCGAAAAAACAGCATGGCATGAGCCAACCGATATGGCAACATGTTCACCAACTTCTCTGATACTGACTCCACGATTTTTTAACATAATATCTTTCACTGCTTGAACATTTTCATCTGTTGTTGATGTACTAGGACGTCCAGAGCGAGGTTCGGATCGAAAAATAAGGTCACGATAAAGCAATCTGGATGAATTAAGGAAATGATTTATCAAAACAAATAATTAATTTTCATGAAATACGAAAATGTTTTGTATTGTAACAAAATCGAAAATTCATTCAAGAAATTGTATTCTCGATATCAAAAAATTTATTTCATTTTCATTTCTTAAAAAAAAATGTTTTTAATACTGTATATTATATGAGCTATTGTATTTTAACTATTTTAACTTATTAGGTAGTCATATCCGGAATCTCGAACAATGTAAACGACTAAGCGTACATTATATATTATATTCCAATAAAAAATAATTATATTTATATATTTCTCAACTTTAGTTTTTGGAGTATATTAGTGAATCCAGGTTTCATCGATAGTCACGTAACGAGGTAAAAGTTCTTTTGGATTGCGATTAAAGAACTCCAAACACTGTTCTGAACTGGTCACACGGATGCGCTTATTGGCTGCAGTCAGCAAACACGGCACCCACCTTGCAGACACATGCTTTCACACGCTTTCAAAAATAAAATATAACTACGATCCGGCTAAAATTTTGTCTGTTACCGTCTAGAGGAAGATACTAGACTGTAGTGTATTTCTGATGCGATATTGATACGATCTGGCGGTGCGGCTAAGTACTTGTTAAATGACCAATTATTCGTGATCGCAATGTAATATTTATTACTCGCTGTATAACGCGTGTCGGTTTTAAGCATGAGGATGGCAAACACGGCCGTTACAAATAATATACCTGGCTAGCCCAAGTCCTGAAAATACTCAGGCGAGGTAGAGGGGTGACTCGGCGAGAGAAGAAATTTCGCATATTAGAGGAAATGGAAGTGAGTAAATGGAAGGTAAAATAAATCACGCGTAAGCTGACAAGCGGCAGTAGGTAAGCCGAATGATTCGGGTACAGACCTAGGGCCGCTGCGATAGGAGAAGAGAAAGGGAGAGAGATAGAGAGAGAGAGAGAGATAACAGCGAGTTACTACTTACAAAGACGGTACGTCGACACCAGGATGACTCCGTGCGGGTGCAAACAGGATAATCGAAACTAACGGCTAGCGGCTCTGTGGTTGGGTGACTGTGGTTGGGTGCAGCGAAGGCCGCACAGAGAGGTGGGTAGATTCATCTCGGGTGACATACTACCACGTGTTAGCAAAAGCACACAAGAAGCCGGACACGGATGGCTGGGATAAATCATGATAAGAATATCGGGCCGTGGTACGACGAACAACACTCAAAGAACCCACGTGCAGCCATTAAAATATAGCAACCTTTCGCGATAGCTCAATCCTATACATCTCTCTGACCTAGTGACCATTGTGTCAGAAGTGGATCGGGACGACTATTAAACATTGAATGTCTGTCTAACATACAGGTCAATAATGTAGAGGAGCCATCATACGGTTTGGAGACGAGCAATAGGAGATCATTACAGAAGCAAAGGACAAATAGTCTGCGTCGTTTAAAAGACTGCGTTTATTAAAGCTCTGTACAACGTAATATTAGAAACTGGTTAGTTTCGTACCTCGAATGCGACTTCACCTATCTGTGCTGCTAGCAGTGCGCCTCTCGTAGTCGGGATGATTTTGCTTATTGAGGTACTCCCGATCTCTGCGGACACGCTCCAGCTTACATTGATTACACCAGGGTAATTTAATGGGCGTGAACTCTGGCGCTTGTGCCGCAAGGTGTTCCCGCTGAGCCTCCGTGATCTTGCGCGACATAAAGACGTAATTTTTGTGCTTCTGTAGGCTCTTGGCTTCTTCCGCTGTGTTGATCCGAAAGGCTTTGAGGGCCTTGTCTGCCTTGACGACGGAAAGTGGAGCACACTTGGTTGTGGACTAGTTGGTCGGGCTCGTGGCATACATTGTGTTCCAGAAACAGTGTATTTCTAGGCAGCGTTCTGCCTGGAACTCCTTGGCCTCACCGTGTGTGGTCCAATCACGCTCATCGAACTTCTCTATGTCCGTGTCCACATCTTTCCAAAGACTGACGGTGGCCGTACTTTTGCGCCATTTGTCTGCCCAGGTAAGATAATCTACCTGTCCGTACTCCAGCTGTCCCGCTGATCTGGGGTTGCCCTCCTCACGAAGTCATGTAACTGCCGGAGTTAGACCGTCGGCATTGGAAAGACCGACGATCGGTTCCAGTTCCTTGGCCATCGGGAGCTGGTGGCTCTTGGACGCGGCGAAGCTGGACTCCGATGGGGCTGATAGTCGATGATGGGTTGGTGCAGTTGAGTCGGCGGAGTTTGCTAATTACCCGTCGCTGATCTCCTGCTGCCGTAAAACCGTCTCCAAGAGAGGGCGGAGTATCTCCCCAGCTACCTCGCTTGCCGTTGTCTCCATGCTAGTGTTTTCCCTCCAAAGGCCTAGGAGGCACAGTCATCTAATGGAAATCTCTCCACGAGGTGGATTCGATAAAATAATGGAGACAGCTGGAGAGATGCATCAGAAAGGTAGAGAATTATGCGGTTGGACGCAAGGGCTTGCATTACATCTTGCCGACGGTTCACGACTCGCGTTCTTCGATCTCGATACTTTGTCCGCGGGTCTATCGCTTCGCACGCTCGTTTGGAGGTTATAATTATATGCATCGCCGTAGTGCCTGGCGCTTACCTGTAATAGACAATGCAACTACCCTTGCTTGCCTGGACATTATAATCAGACGCACTTAAGTGAAGTTTTTCACACGAAGGCTCTTCCGTGTTGGACCTGATATCGATTTCGGGGTTGTTGTCTTGATTATAGAGCTTCAGATCGGGACTTAATGCTGACCAGCATCTCTTCCCGTATAATCGGTCACAATTCGCACATTTGTACCAAGTTTCACTGCAAAGTTAAAAGGGCCATCGAATTTCTGGTCAAGTTTGGCGCTGACGCCTTGTGTGACAGAATAAATTATACTGTTGCGCCGCCATACCCAATCACACATCGTGTAATTAACGTCACGACGAGTCACATTAAAGCAGCGAGCTTACCTTGCCTGTGCTTGTAGCGAGTTTTCTGCTACTATGGTCTAGAGATCAAGTAACTTCTCCATGTGTTCTTTCCAATTCTGCAAAGCAGCCTCGTCTTGTGATAAATATGTGTGCTGTTCTTCCTAACGACGATGCGCCAGGGGTTGAAGAATTACGACCCGTGTCGAGCAAGGACGGACTTGTATGAGTGTATGAGCAATATCAGCTCAGGGATGTGCGCATCACAAGTGTTATGAGACTCAATGAAGTTGATTATTGCGGTCTTAAGCGTCCGGTTGATCCTCGCAATCGGATTGCCTTGAGCGTGGTAATGGGGTATCGTTAAATGGACAATCCCACACTGGCAAAAAAATTTCTCGATAATCCTATTCCGAATATCGATACCTGCTAGTCAACGAGTAAACAGATCCATGAAGAGGAGTAGATGCTCATATTTGCGGGTAGATCGTGAAAACGGACTCATTACGTGTTCAGCTATACTCCCCAAGTACGGCCATGACCATTCGATGGCCCATCAGGCCAGTTGGTGCTACCGGTTGTACGTTACATTGATCTCACACAGTAGAATCACGGACAAACTATGTCACGTCTTTGCATAACGAGTATGGCCGGCTGTGAGCTCTTCGTGACATTCACGAAGGACGGTACGGCGATCGTCTTTAGGCAAGACTATCTTCGACGTACCTTGGTCATCTACTAAAATTCGATACAGAATCGGGATGATAGTGGTATAATCGTTCTCATATAACCTTCCACCATTGTTAGTTGGCGGGATCGCTCACCACTTTATCACGGAGGCGCAAATACCAAGAATCTTGCAAATTGTCGACACCGAGAGAGGCGATTTTGTAGAGCAGTTCGTCCTCGAATAAATAAGAGAGGGCGTCTGGTCTTCAATTCAATGTACCTTTCCGATGGATGATTTGCAAGGCTCAACGGGCAAGTCTGCCTGTGGGGTTGTGCAATGAGTGCAGCCAACGAACTCGACCTGATCTCAGACAGCGACTGTGATCGGTTCTTACCTGAAAGTGGTAGTCCTCGACATACGGGTCAAATTTACGTACGTAACCTTAACATTTGCAAAAAAAATTCAATTTTTGAATTTTCCGAAAAAAGGAAAAAAATCCACAAAAAAATGTTTGCTCAGTCGCCTTTGATAGATACCACCATGTGTCTCTAGAGCGCAAAGTAGAATGTAACGGTATGTGTGTGTGTGTGTGTGTGTGTACAATCTAGTTGATTCCTAAGTCTATATTTGCTCTCCTATTATTAGAATATAATAATTAAATAATAATATAATATAATAACCTTCCTATATAACACTTTATAATATTTATAGTTACAATTGATATAATAATAAATAATACATAATAATCATACTGTTTTATATATGAGTGATGGTGGTATTATTTATTTTTAGAAATATTACTATATCCATCTCTTAATTATATTTATAAATATCGTCTAGTAGTATCAACCAATATTAATTTAAACATGCTAATCTACAAAATGAATATATAAATAACTATAATTAGTTAGATAAATATTAGTTAACATCAATAATCTCCAACGTTGATTGATTATAATGTTTAACTAATATTTTTATAATATATTTTAGAAAAAAATATTAATAGTATATAATATATTTCAAATAATGTATTTTTATTCTAATAATAGAATATTATGTGCTGCCATGTCTGGGAATTAAGCCAAGTTGGCAATAGTCTTGATTGCGCGTGTTTACTTTGCCGACTATGGATAACATAAAGACTGGCGGCTTCACCGGCGCAAAGCAACACATACTTCTACTTATTGGAAGAATAAATTTAAAATTAGTAGATTTTTAATTATTCATAATGATATTTTCGCGTTCATCTTCTGGTATATATTGTAACCGTGGTTTTCGACGATTGAAATTAGTTGCCAGAGAATATGGATATTTCACGCGAGGTCGATGCGACGGAGAGACGCAATGCGAACAGTAAAGCTGCTCTGAAGCTCATCGTTTGCTCACGCAAATAACCACTCTCCAAGTACGTATTGTAGTGAGCTGCTCTAGTAGAGCTGCTTGCGAGCCAAGTTGGTAATCGTCTGTCTTTGTATTGCTCACTGATAATCAGCACGTCGATGTTCAGTTCCGCCGCAATCTACGGGAGCAGTGCGTCTGCCACGCTACTCCTGTTCATATTGCATTGGAGTATCGTCATCGTCATTGTGTGACTGTCTTCTGTTTGTTAGTCTTGTGTTTGTCTTCTGTTCTGTTAGTGCTATCCTGAACGCGGCACACGAGGACGAGCCGGGTAAGTGTCCCCTGTGTCGGATATTATCTCCAGTGCATAGGAAATATTCCCCACGACTCTTGCAGTCCCTGTGGGAATGACCCTCGAGACCACATCGCCAGCAGCAGCTTCGTCTGTCCAGTCCTTTACACTCTTTCCATATACGACCGAACCCGAGGCATCAATAGCATCGCGAGACGCGTATCCTTGCTCTTATTCTTGATATAACCCATGCGATTTTAATACGCCCTTTCCTTCAGAGGTCGGTAGCCTCTTTTACGTCAAAAGCGCAGACCGCCATTCTCTGTCCTCGACTGTTAACGTCGAAAACATGGGGCCGACGGTCTGCAGTCCGTCCCGTTTCCCGTTTTAACGCGTTCGCGATGTCCTCGTTGGTTGTGATACAGTCCAAGTCTAGGAATTCCAATGTCACCCTGGAAGTCAAATCTTTTACGCCTCCAGTCTCTCCGACAGCGTCTTGAAGAACCTGTCTGAAGTCCGTCTCGTTGTTCAGTTTGGACAGCTGTAAAAGTATCGCGCCGTCTTTTGTCTTTCTTATTGTTCTGACTTGAGTATTACTCTTGTCAGGGTCCACCTTTTGACGTATTGTTCGTACCACGTGTACGTCTGTCTGTCCCTCAGCCGGCTTGATCATGATCGCTCCTCCCCTGCCTTTGAGGTTAGGGCGATCAGACCCGCGACCTTGGAGTCTCGATTTTGTCTGCTCTTTTCTCGGTTTGTTCTCCGTCTCGGTCTTTTTTGGCTTTTTATGTTTTGAGACCACCGTTGCCCATGTTTCGGTCTCGGTCGTCCACTGTTGTGCGGCCGCCTGCTCCGGAGTAGGGGTCTGACGGTTTCTTTTCCATTTTTGAGGAGTTGCCTCCTCACATTCACTCCGTCCTTTATCTTTCTGTTTTTGCCGGAGCAGTCTCATTCGCTTCAGTTCATACTGTCCGATTTCCACTGCTTCATTGATCTCACTCAGACCGTTTTTTATTAATTGACTTACATTTTTTTGTATGCAAGTCCTTTCCACCATTTTACTTAGGACGCTACTTATTGTGTAAAATTGCTCCTGCAATTTACACTCAGCAGATTCCCAAGTTGCCGGCGATTTACAAACATTTGCACTTTTATTCATACTGCTACCTGTAACATTTTCTGTCACACCAGCCAGGTTGCCACTGGTGTGATAGGAGAGCCGGGAAGCTCCATTGACTCTATTATTTATTTACCTGTAGACTATCAGCAACATGATTTTGTGTGCTGGATGTACACAGCAATGTAACCCACTCATAAACATGACCCCAAAAATTTTTATACAATAACCTGGTGGAAATTTGAAGAGTCGACGAGCGACAGTTGCATACAAGAGCACTATTAAGAGAGAAGCGCTTCACACCTGAAACTTATAAATTAATAATAACAGAAGGCAACAAGAGGATAGTTAAAATCATTAAATGCAACTAATAATACTAAAAACAAAGCATAAAGAAAATTAAACTAAGGAAACGGATATAATTATACCAGTTTACCATGGATCAAGTAAATAACTCATCGACGACTCAATAAACTTAATAAAAATAGCACAATAATTAATAATTATTAAATAAATAAGTAAATAATTAAATAATTAAAAATATTTTATAGTTATTTTTTGAATAACTCAAAGGAAAGACTTCAAGATAACTACTACCTGTAAAAATAAATACAATCAATAATACATTATAAGCAAAAAAATCTTAGATTTTTGCCCCTACAATTAAACAAGCATATATGCAAAAAAAGAACGTCAATAGAACATCAAATAAAGATCAGAAATCAGATATTCAACAAAACTAATTGCAACTAGGAAATATAATTAATGCAATTATAAAATTTCAAATCATGTAAATAACAGATAAACTTAGTAATTAAAACTTCATTATCAAAAAATAAAATATATTATAATAAGTTATGTATAAAATAACGTATATTTTTTATATTTAATAATAATCTATTATTATAATAATATATATAAACTAACATATAAAAATTAATTATAAAATTTAAACGTATATAAATAATTTATATCTAATTTAAATAATAATTTAAATGTTAAATAATATATATATATATATATATCTATATATATATATATGTGTGTGTATATATATATATATATATATATATATATATATATATAATAGAAACAAAATTTATGAATAATAACAAGAAAAAAATAATCAACGTAACTACAAGTTATACATAGGACATAAATATAAGGATAATTTGACATAGATTAGAAGAGTAAAACAAATCTTAAAATAAGAAGAAAAAAAATTAATACAGACTCTTGAAATAATTTCTAACAGGAGTCTTTGAAATAAAATCAAACATAGATCTTATTATAGAGTAAACTTCTGGAATTAAATAAATCAGGACTTATCACAACTAATCTCAAAATGAGAACACCGTCGTTGTAGCTTGACGGTACTCGATTTAACTATAATACGAGAAAGAACATGGCAAATCCTCATGCATCGAACTTGAATATCGAGAAAGAAGAGAAAAGGCTCAACAGTCTTTTTACAGACATGGAGAAGAAAATACTGCAATAAGAATTAAAAATTAGCAAAAAGACCACCTCTTCCGCGCATAGCACGGATATATGAGGCAATAACCATAGCGCTGCAACGGGATACTGCACAGCGGCCGTAATGCAACATCATGCCGCGATAGCTAACGCCAGCATGCATCAAACGCCACCGCCACCTGCTGCTACACATAGACAGATAGGTACTCGTAATCGGTCTTTCGACAACACGTATCTGGAGAAATGGACACATTAGCCTAAAATGGTTGGACACGATGAAAAACCCCGCAGGTCGCGTAGTGCGTTGAGCCACCGCCTTGCAGGCATTCAACATGACTGATATTGGCACTATACCCATAGCAATGCTCATTACAGCTGAGCAAAACTCTTGGTACAGGAACAGACTAAAAGACATTAAAACCTGGCCAAAAGTATACCCAGACTGGAAGATCACTAATAACTTGATCTACAAACATCGTCCGAATCCGCGAGCATCAGCTCTCGGACCAGACTTAGAAGCTTGGAAGATGGTAATCTCGTCGCAAGACCGAGAAAAAGTCCTGTTCGAATATCATAACACACCAAAATCAGGCTACTTTGGGGTTGACAAAATCTTTAACAAAGTCAACCAAAATTATTACTCGCCCATCTTGTGCAAAGGCGTGCACAGCTACATCAAACACTGCCCAGAGTGTCAACTCCACAAGGTAGTACAGTGATCACCAACTTAATGTTACAATGGAATCTTGAAGGCCCTTGGACGAGTGTGGTAGCCAACATAAAGGGATACATTCCCCCGAGTAAAGGGCAGCGTAAATATTTATTAATTTTCGATACTTGATTTATTTCAGATAGATTTTGCGATCGGTAGTGAGTATGACTAATCTTTTCATTGCGACATCCAACCTGTGAGAAAACCCTTAGTCTACATTATGTAAAAATAGATCATCACAAATTATCTCTTAGGTAAAGGCTAGGAGTGAACATTTTTCCAAATTAAGTGATTCCCTTTGTTCGCGCCGCTTAGATTATAATCGCAAGTTTCAAGTCTTATGTGCCTGGGAATTTGCATTCAGTTTTGCCTTACTGAAGCAGATAACGACATGTCAATATAAGTTCCAATACTATGGATTAAGACTACCTTCTATGCTTTAGTTTTCTACCCGCAATTAAGTTTCGACACTGATTTTTCAGAGACCTTCTAGACTACTGTTAAATAGACTTATTTTACTTGCTTGTGAGAATATACAAATATAGACTTGGAGAAATTGTCTTAGTTTAGCGATATTGTTCTTGCAAGCTATTGAACGTTCTATTTGACTTATACATTTCCAAACAACGAAGTAGCACGGTGAATTTTTGGTCTTTCGAGCCGGATCCTTGCCACCAACGCACAGTTTATTGCTCAATTTTAGGAGCGTATACTAATCGATATAGATTTAATCTATATGCATTTGACTTGGCTTTCCGGATTTTTTCCATCAGTGCATAGTCTTTCGCAATTCAATTGCAGGAGCAGATACTAATACGTATAGATTTATGCCAGACGCTTTTGACCTGGCTTTCAGTTTTCTGTTGTGTTTAATTCAACATGCACAGTATATTGCTTAATTAAAGGGACCATATACTAATGACATTATGGCTAAAAAAGGTACCGAAAAATTGTTAGGGAGACATGAACGGTATTTAGAATTATCACAAGTCAGAAACAAAAAAAATTATTCTTCGAACCAAAAAGAGATTGTATGGCAATATTACATTAAAATACATTAAAATACTCTCGGCAAAACAAATTAAGTACCTTGATATCCACATCAGTGAGCCTACTGCTTCTAAATATTACTTAGAGTAACTAAAATCTATTCCCGAAGCTGAATCTTTCCTACACATTCTCTCTCTTTTAAGAATCTGATCAATGAATATAGATATGACGTAACATATGGCGTAATGGATATTTTGAGAACCATATTTTGTATTAATAAATTGATGTGTACTTTTGAACTTTGAACTAACTTTGGAACCCGAGTATGGTTTTTATATTTTGCACAGAGGTTTTCCATATACAAATGTTGGTGCAAAATATTTTGTACACGTTCATATGACATCTTACAGGTCTCAGCTATCTCACGCACTTTTAATCTGCGGTCTTTCTGCAGTATTTGATGGATTTTTTGATCATATCTGAAGTTTTGTCCTCAATGAGGCGTCCTGAGCGAGGCTCATCAGAGGTGCTCACACGACCCTTTTTAAACTCGGAAACCCACTGCTTAACGGTTGAATATGATGGGGAGGATATCCCCAGTGTTGAGTCCATCTCTTCTTTAATTTTCTTCGGCGTTAACCCCTTCAAATAAAAGTATTTGATGACAGCACGATTTTCCAGCTTTTCCAGTTTTACGAAAAACACAGAGGCGTTTTGTTCAGCGTGCTCTAAACTAACATGGCGGTCGGACTGAAACTATAGCTACAAGCTATCTAAGCATGGTTCTATAGAACACCATCTCAAGGTAGTATATATATATATATATATATATATATATATATATATATATATATATAATCGAATTCAAATGCATATGCTAAGAATCCTCTGATGAGCTGAAATCTAAATAGTTACAGTCAGTCCATAGGCTTATTCAGCGTACCGTACAACACGGGTTAAGAGTGCATTTTTGGAGCTATTTCTCAATGCAGAGATTCGGCACTTTGCACCTCTTTACTGACAACCTAAATGCCGAGAAATTGAAAAAACTTATAAAAAGTCTTTAATGCAATCTGCCAAACAATGGTTTATCAGAAAAATTGAAGATTGGATTCTGCAGCAGTTCTAAACACCGCAGTAAGATCTGTATTGAGTGAAAGATTCAATCTGGGATCGTTGCATTAGAGTGACCGTCGCAGTCGCCCGATTGAAACCCTATTGAAAATATGTGGGCATATATTAAGGCAGTATTCTACTTTAGACCCTCGAAAAAACGCTATATTTGTGAAATTTTACTGAGACTGCTATTGAAGATATGGATGTAGGAATTGAAATGCTTAATAAATACACTCTTGAAGTACATAAAAAATGTTTTTTTATTTATTTTATAGAATTTTTATACATGGATAGTATGGTCAAAGCCAACACCTCAAAAAATACGTAACGTTGTCATGGTCGTAAAATCTTGCCCACGGATGGTTTGAAAGAAAAAAATCAAATAGTTGTATGTTCAGTATGACTCCACAAACCGATCTAACTAGAATATTTTATGTACGTGCAAAGTCAACAAAATGGCGGCTAAAATACGAAAGAAAAGAAAAATTGCTTTTTTCCGTCTTTTTCTGCAATAAATATATAGTTATAATTAAAATTTTAAGTTGATTGTAGATAGGTCGGTTGATACAAGCATATAGAATTTGTGTTCAAAATTTCATAAGGATCGGTTCAATAGTTTTTTAGTTTTCACGACCACGGTACTTGAAAACGCTGTTTTGAGAAAAACACGTTTAAAGGTTTTGTAAGTGAAACATCGTAGAAAAAATTATCTTACGTTCAATCAGCGAAACCTGGGCCATACGATATGCCTTCAACTTATTCCAGGCGAGTATTTTCATCTAATTTAGCCTGCTTTTTTTAATTCTGCTCTCCTTAGAAGCCTCAGTCAAGCGGCGGTTCTCTCGAACGATGCGCTGTTGGTCGCGCATAATAGCGAACTGCATGGCGGTTTGGCCGATTTTCAGGCCCATAATTTCCATTATTTTCAAAAGTGGTCTGAATCCTTCATTAAAAATGCAGGCAGCAGTGAGGCATGCAATTTTAACGATTTTTTTGCCATTATAGACATGCTTCGGTGCCATAGCCCCAATTGTTGAGTTGAAACACTCATTGTTATATTGAGTATTTCTGCCCAAACATCTCTTCATCAATTCCGTTTTTGTTAGATTTTCGTAGATCGGTTTCAGCACCTCTTGTACGTCACTAGCAAGAGCAGGACGATGTTTATAATTTTTTAAAGTGTTGTTTGCTTCGGCCTTCATGTACTTGTACCAGCTGTCTGAGCAGTACATATGCTGTGGTTTGAAGTCTGTTAAGATTTTGTGATAATAGCCGGCCCACATCTCGTTTCACATGCCTTCTACTAAATTTGAATTCCTTTTAATTGCAAGACTGTAGTTTTTAGATAACTCCTTCATTAATTTGATACTTATATCATCAGTCTTCACTTTTTAATCACGACTTTTGGTTTCTTCACGACTTTCTTCGAAATACAGAAGCAAATTCATAAAGGGAAGGTAATGTTGAGAAGCAAAGATATATATATTTTGATGAGAATATATATATATAGGTGTAATGATTTAGAATAGGGGAACAACTGCTGTTCCCCTATTGTCGGAATAGCGCGCTCAGGTAAGTGCGTTCGAAAGATGAAAAAGTATAGTTAGACTACCTTAATCTTTCTAAAATTTTGAACTAACATTCTTGAATATATTTACTTTCGAAAAAATGTGAAAAAAAAACATTTTTTTTCAAAGTTGTAAAGTAGAATACTGCATAAATAGAAGGTTCCTGGAAGATGCACACACACTTTGAAGCAGTTGTCTTACCAAGTCGGATCTGGTGATCGTTACCACTAGAATGCGCCAAATTAAAAAATATTTTTTGATTGGTCTTACAGTCCAATCAATTCAATCTAAAAATAAAAATAAAAAATAAAAAATAAGAATAAATAAAAATAAAATAAAAATTAAAAATAAAAATGAAATTAAAAATTAAATTAAAATTATAATGACAGTCAGACTGTCCTTGTTTACATTCACCCCCGTAGACTAATCTGAAAATAAAATATTAGCTGAAAAAATTCTTTGTTAGTAAAGTGCAATCTGACTGTCCCCAAACCCTTACCTAATTGAAGACTTGTCCAACGTTTCGACCTCGCTACGGCTCCTCATCAGGGACTGTTCGCTTGATATGTTACATTGCTTGCAAAAGTAAGATTTAAAACTTGAATAATCATCGCCAATGGAGTATGTTCATTTGTTTTATTCTGATTTATTCTTGAGCTCTACTCTTCTCTCAACTTTTTGACTCGAATTGTATTTGTACCACCATTTCTAACTGAACCTCATGTAAGACGTTAATTGCTACGCGATAGATAGTGGCATTCTTATTCATACTAGATAGTGTAAGAATGTATAGACCTTTTACAATCAGGCAACTTCTCAAAATATGTGATTTGTTTGATCTCTAAGTAGCATTTGCCTATTAATTTTGACCGATCATTCACTGCTATTTTTCCCTTAAGCCTTAAGTTGTGCCTTACTATCATATGATCTATTGAATGAATCTGAGTATGTTTAAAACCTGTTTGAATACAAAGTTTCAGATCTCCATAACATGAAGAGTATTTTCACTGTTTCAATAGGTATAGAGGTTTGGATATAGGAACAGATATTGTCATTATATTTACTTAGTGTAATACAGATCTTCAATGATCAAAAGTCTTATCCTAGTACTTAGCCTAAATGTAATAATGATTATGTAATAATAATTCATTTTGTCGAGGCATTTAAATTTACGTAAAGAATTCAATTTTTCAAGAAATGAAGTTTCAGAACGTTCTTCAAAATAATGATTTATATAATGATTTATATAATATATATGTATATATATATACATCCATGATTTTTATTTTAAATGTTTAAATAAAGCATATTTTTTAAAGAAAACTGACGTAACGTTCGAGTTGGTTGAAGAATTACAAATGAAAACCAAAGAATTTTTACAGCCTAACCCAACGGCAAGAGCAAAAATGGCAGCCGTAAAAGGCATCAGTAAACTAAGTGGACAGGCGAAGGCTTCTACTTACCCCCAACCTGAGGGTGTTTTAGCAGATTGTATGATCCACTATGGTAAAAAAATGGGAGACGATAGTATTTTTGGTAATTATATTTTATCTTATTCAACTAATCACATTTTTATTGTTAATATTTTGAAATTAAGAAAAAAATATTTAATAATAGTAATACAGGAAACATACTTATACTAATTTTGTTTTTAGTAGTACACAGTTTTTCATATTCTGATTCTTAGTGAAATATTAAGTAATTCATTTTCTAATGCATAAGAAAAAGAGAAGAAGTCTAATACATTGGTGGAAATAGCATTAACAACTAATTACAGATCAAACACAAAAAAATTATCAAGATAAATCATAATTATCGAAATGACCTCTCCATTCTTCACTGAAATCGTATCTCATTATCATTTACATATCAACAAGCATATTCCGCCAGCTACAAACAGTATAGATGCAGTTTCGGCATTGAACAATTATAATAATAGACATCTATAAGTAAAAATTAAAAATTAAAAATTGTACTTATGTGGATTCTTCAGATGTAAATTAATAAATATTTTTATCAGTCTTACAGTCGTAAAACAATAATATTAGGAGGCGAACTTAGCTTTCGATTTTCACGTTTAGATGGCGATATATAAGGTCAGGTAATTAAGTAATTTTATTTCTCGATCTCTAGTAACACAGCGAAACTGCGCCACATAGTAGTAATACAGCGAAACTCCGCCACCGTAATATTAGGTCCATACTCACTCGATTGAGCCCTTGACGATACTTGTAGCTCATTTGTTCCCCAGCTGTTTAAACAGAGAAATTTAAAGCGTCGGTGCGTGATAAAATGTTTCTGCCACACTCAGCGAAACCGCGACAGAAGCTTATGAAAAAGTACTTAATCATAGTGATGTCCTGAGTTGCAATCAGGTGCTTCGATGTCCTGCCGATTTTAAAAATGGCTGTGAGATTGTCAAAGATGAGGCGCGAAACGTAAGGCTAATTCAAGTGCGGACCAGCGACTAATCATTTGAATGTTGGCTGACGAAATGAATATTCACCGGCAAACAGATAGAAAGATTTTAACACAAGATTGCGCGTTGAAGAAGTTGTACGCAAAGATGGTAGCCAAGAACTTTCCAGGTGAGCAAAAAGCCCATCGAATGCACATCGCTCAAAATTGTCTGAAGCTGGTTGAAAGTGATCCTACTCTTCTCGATCGAGTTATTACTCGTGATGGATGTTGGTTTTTTCAATAGGACCCCGAAACTAAACAACAGTGGCTGTCCCCTGGAGCGCCAATGCCAAAGAAGGCGAGAATAAGCAAGTCCAAACTGAAAAGCATGTTCATTTGCTTCTTCGACAACAAAGTGGTGGTTCACAAAGAGTTTGTACTACCTGCTCCCTGTCACAGTACGTTCATTGTCTCTCAGTTGTTGGCGTCTAAAGGCATCATAACGATAACACAACGCTTTATTCACTGGACATGCCACTCAGCGACTTTTTCCTATTCCCCCATTTGAAAAAATTCGTCAAATGTTGACATTCTGACTCCGTTAAATAGTGTTCTCCACACAAGAAGTGTTCCAGAATTGTTACAAAAACTCTAAAACTCGCTGGTATAAGTATATAGCTACGGGACGGGACTACTTTTAAGGAGCTCGTTGCGATGTACCTTAATTTTTAAATATATTCGATGTTTTAATTTTGTCGCATTACTTAATTGTCCGACCTTGTAAGTAGTACAAAAAGTCAGATGTGTCGACTGTACAGTCAGTCAAGAGTATCAGTAAGAGCGTGGTCGACTTTACTGACAGATAATGAAATATTTCACTTGAATTCGTTCGCGAGCAGATAAATAGAAGCTTTGTTCTTTATGCATTATCAACAATCAGTCAGATATAATATTATATTGTAAAAATTAATATTGTAAATATTATAATAATATTATAAATTAATATTGTAATATTATATTGGAATATTATATTGTAAAAATAATCTCCCGATCAAAGAAATCATCGCGGAGGTTGAAAGTAATCTTTTTGGTTTAAATGATGAAGTGAAAAAGGAATGTAGGGCATCTTTAGTTAATGTCATTAGTAATTTTAAAAGAGAAAATAAATTTGATCATTTTTTAAATAGTAATTTTATACATGATTTAATTACCGTGAAGAATTTTTTGAGAAATAACCCTAGTATACTCTTCCAAAAGGCCGACAAAGGTAATGTAACTGTAGCTTCCAATAAAATTGATTACATAAATTGTATAAATAATATATTAAATGATGATAGTACTTATTTGAAGATTGGTAATCCACATATAATTAAGCTACAAAATAATTTGAAAGAGTTATTAAATAATTGGAAAAGAAATGAATATATAAATGATACTACATATAAGTATTTAAAATGTGAAAATGGAACTGTAGCAAAATGTTATGGGCTTCCCAAGATTCATAAAGAAGATCTGACATTTAGAATAATAATATCTTCCATAGGTTTCCCAATTTATAATATTGCTAGATTTTTGTCTAATATATTGCTTAAGATAGTTGGCAGAACTAGTTCTTAGATTAAGGATATTTGGTGTTTTTACAATGAAATGAAAGATATTGTTATTCCGAAAAACTACAAGATGATTTCATTGGATGTAGTATCTTTATTTACAAATGTACCTTTAGAGTTCTTAAATGATATTATACAGGAAAAGTGGAATGAAATTAATTTGCATACAAAATTAACAATGAATGAATTTATTAAAGCAATTAATTTGGTTTTTAATAATATAATTTTTTCATTTGATATTAAATTTTATCAACAAAAATACGGATGTCCAGTGGGGTCGCCTTTGTCACCGGTTATAGCTAATTTAGTTATGGAAAAGTTGGAAAGTATAGCCTTGTCAAAATTGCTTTTTGAACCAATGATATTTAAGAGATATATTGATGATATCTTTACACTTGTTCCGTAAGTTTTTGTGGATGAAATGGTGTATGTGTTTAATTCTGTACATGACAGAATTAAATTAACAGGGGAGGTTCAGATTCATAGTCAGTTAAGTTTTCTGGACATCAATGCCATTAGATGTAGTAATAATAAGATGTAACTTAATTGGTACAGAAAGCCTACTTGGCCAGGTAGGTTTTTAGATTTTAATTCACACCACCAATTCCGAAACAAAATTGGAGTATTAAAGGGTGTCATTGACAGAGCAATAAACTTTTCACATAAATATTTTAGACAAAAGAATTTACAGATAGTCAGAGAAACTTTCATTAATAATGGTTCTTCAATTCAATTTATTAATAGATTAATTGCTGAGAGATTGTTTGACTTTTATAATACCGAAAATAGACATAGAGCGTCCTTCCTTCCTTCCATCCTTCTGTCTCGTACTCTTGGTGAGTATTCGGGGCTCGTCAGGACGAGAGGACGTTCGCTCGATCTGGCGTGGCTGCTCGGCATTTGCCGATGTAAACGCAGATGGGGGCGTCGGGATGATCGGGATGCGGATGGCGTCATCGGGCGACAGGCTTGAGAGAGAGTTCTTCTATTTCGGGTGTTTCTCTTGCCATCACAATTATCTTTCTCGGCAGCTCAGAAGAGAAGAAGTATTCTCGGTTTCCTTCTTCGTGCGTGCACGTCGCGCATTCTCGCGGCTCCCGCTTCGCGCATTATCGCCTCCATGCGCGAACATTCGGTTTCGTAACCGCGGACCGGCGACCTTTTCCTACGTCTTCTGTTCCTATTGATATTGATGCGATAGTTTTACATCGTTCCGGACGCTCGCACTCCTGTGCTTCATCTCTTTCTTCCAATTTTGTTGTGGGAGTTTTACGTCTTTTCGGACGCTCGCAGATGATGTTACTCTCTGTTTCTGCCTTCGATGGTGTTATGTAGTTTTACATTTTCTCTGCTGGTGGTACCTGTAGAGAAACGAGATCACCTGTTAGGAGGATAGTATTTTTTATATTCGAAATGAGTAGTTTTATTTTCTTCCTGTCTTCTAGTTCGAAGATAACAGGGGATACTCCTGATTATTTGGCATTGAGCAATAAATTTTGGAGCTAGCTTTGCTGCAAATCTATCCTGTCTTGATGATAATACGTGATTCCTTCTACAGACCGTCTCGTTTTGCTCAAACGATGCTTCTCTTCTATTTTTGTTATAGTGGTGCGCCTGTTTCTCCCTGGCTGCACATAAGTTTTTCCTGACTAATTGATGAATGACGGGTAACCCCTTCATTTGACTTAGTCAGTCAGCAGGTGATAATGGCTGACGTGGTTGCTTGTTTGTACGGATGTTTCTGCACGTGGGCATCTCCCTTGGTTTTCTACCGAAATTCAAGAAGGCTGGCGAGGCTTGCGCACTTGCATGCACAGACGTGTTCATGGCGAAAGCCAGTTCTGGTTAGTGGATGTCCCAATCTTTATGATCTTCTTTTACGAAGATTGAGATCATACCTTTGAATGTACAGTTTACCCGCTCTACAGGGTTCGCTTACGCATGGTATGGCGCTATCAGCTATTGTATTATTCCGAGTTCGTCGAACTGCTGTTTGACTAACTTGTTGGCGAACTCGGTGCCAATGATTAAAAACTTGGGGAAGCCCCATTTAAATACAACTAGTTCTTACAGTGCTTTAACTATCGCTTGCCTTGTTGCCTTGCGTAGTGGTCGAAGCTCCACGTATTTGGTGAATAGGTCCTTGAAGATTAATAGATATCGGTGTTGACCTTTACTGGGAAGAAATAAACCCATTATGTTAGTAGCCACACTTGTCCATGGCATTCCATATTTCTGTGTGTCAGTAGGCCGGTTGGTGCCCTTTGAGAGACTTTATAAAGCTAACACTCTGGGCAGTGTTTTATATAGCTGTAAATATCTCTCCTCATTCCTGGCGAGTAATAGTCTCA
The DNA here is from genome assembly GCA_018907035.1 of Sycobia sp. Sy_11. NCBI lineage: Eukaryota > Metazoa > Arthropoda > Insecta > Hymenoptera > Epichrysomallidae > Sycobia > Sycobia sp. Sy_11. Next base: position 1,253,482 of record JACCIC010000154.1, on the reverse strand, counting down.
AGAGACATAATGTAGTGTTTTTTCAACAGCAAAATGTCCGGATGTCGGCGTGTTGTGACATTCGAACATTTTCCGCTCCCGATCATTGGAAGAGATGACGATCTTCCTGTGATCTTCTCCGGGAACTAGTACGTCCGAGTAGACGTTCGCGCGATGTTTCAAGAGGATGTTGTTTTGAATGCACAAGTCTGGATGTGTTTCTGAGTAATCTCGGATTTCTTTGACTTTTCTTTTATACGAACTATCTCGATCCTCAGTGGCGATGGTAGCTGTTGGCGCTGTCTCTGTGGTAGTTGGACGTGAGAGTGCGTCTGGCACCTTGTGCAGGACGTCTTTTCTATGAATGATCTTCATAGACCTGCAGCGCTATGGCCCATCTTGCTAAACTGCCCGTAGGATTTTTTAGCGTATGTAACCATTCTAGAATACTTTGATCAGTCATCACTATGAGCTCCTCTCCCAATAGGTAGCCTCTAAATTTCTGTATGGCCCAGAGTACGGCGACACGCTCTTTTTCGGTCACCGTATAGTTTATCTCCGCCTTAGTCAATGCCCTGCTCGCATACGCGATAGGGTGTTCATCATTCTCCGTATCTGCACGGCATAAGCACGGCACCGAGGGCGTAGTTGTTGGCATCGTTTTGTAGGATATAGCGTTTATTATTTATGGGGCGCACTAGTACGGGAGCTTGCGTTAGCAAGACTGGGGATTATCCCAGTGCCATCTCACGTTCTTCCATAAAAGTTTACTTAGTGGTGCCTTTACGTCCGATAAAGATTTTATGACCCTGGTGTACCACCCTACCATGCCGAGAAATGTTCTCAGCTGCTTAATGTCTCTGGTCACTGTTTTCTTGGCTGGTTCTACGGGTCGTGTAACGTTGGGACGGGCTCCTAGGCCTGTATCTAGATTCATCGGTCGATTTTGATCGGGACCGAGGAGGTGTTATCGAACGATATCTGGGAGAGGGACTTCGGTATTGTTTTTCCCTTGGCTCTCTTCTAGGTTCGTCCCGGGATCTTCTGGTTATCGGACTGTAGCTATCTTCCCGGTTTCGTCTTCCTGTCGAAGAGCCTTTATTGTGGTCTTTCTTTGGTGTTATAATTGATGCTGGTGGTTCACCCAACGTTCTGTGTTTTGGCTGCTCTTCGTCTAATGCTGCCATCTTAGATCATCTGGTTGTTCTTCCAGACGGTGGGTAGGCTGCGCTGCTCATTAGGCAAGATTCTGCTGCTGGCGGCTCCTTGTAACGACGAGTTAGCTCTTTCTTAAATTCTATCTGCTGGCCTAGTACCTGCAGCTCATCAAGCATCTTAAAGTCCGCTATATATATTTTGTGGATAAAGGTAGGATTTAAATTTCTGTACACCCTATCTAACTGTATTTCTGGTGATATTTCTCCTAATATTGCTCTCATACCTATTAAGTATGACCCTATCGACTCGTTAGGACCTTTCCTCTTATCTCTAAGTTCCTCTTCTAATCGCAATATATAGTCGATAGGTCGGAATTGTTGTCGCAATGCTGTCTTGAGGTGTTCTAGTGTTTGCCACTTCTTATAGATTGGCCTTGCCCATGTATGAGCAGATCCGCATAATATCCCTGGTATTAATTTCAGTATGTCTGCCGCTGGAATGTCTAGACTTTCGCAAGTTTTCGCAACTTCTAGTCTTTCGATGAACTCTTCTACGCCCTCCTACGGCGTCCCTGAAAACTTCACATTCCATTGTCACAGCAGATCACCTGCTCGTGTTTCCTTAAGATATGTGCTATCATACGACCTGTTCTGGTGCCAGATTTGTGTATTCAGAGCTCTGTTTTACGTATGCGGCAGTGATGATGCTGGATCTTCTGCGTGTCTGCTGTTATCTTGGGCCTCGGCGGTAAATAGTTCGGGTTGTGGATATCGCATGCTCACAGTATACTGCTGCATCCACAGGCCGGCGTTAAAATACCAACTGTTTATGCCCACGTTCGTGTGCCGGGGTAACGTATCCCTCATCTTTAGTAAATGGAGCATGTATGGGGGGTGCGGCTAAAATACAGCAATGGTCTTTCAAGATAGGATCAACTGTGCTTTTGGCCTAACGGGCTTGGTGCACCCGGGAGCTACCGATGCTGGGAGTGGGAAATTGGCACTTGCTTCCTAATTACCGCAAACCCGTTACAAGTGGTTCAGCGACCACAGACATTCAAATCTTTGGAACGTTCTGCTTTAATGCTTGGCTTTATCACGCGGCCGAGAGGAGGAACTACTCTATAAAAACCCCCCTAATCCTAAATTGTATGGCAGTTACAATAGGGAATGCATGGTTCCAGGGCAGAAGATGGGAACCACTACAATTGCCAGTGAAATTTACACACCGTCCGTTCTATCAAATCTTGCCCACCGAACGAGACGCTGCAAAGTGACCTTAGTAGGTGGACGTACGAAAATATGAATAAAAACAATACTAAAAAAAAGTCAGAAGAGAAAGAGATAGATAGGGAGATCAGGAGGCCTATTGAAAAGTCCAAAACTGCAGAGAGGGACCAAACCAAAGCATTAGCAAGCAAAATAAGAGCGGGCAAAGCCCCGCTCGTTAAACTAGTCAAAACTGGTAACTCTGGGGATACCACCCAAACAGCCAGCAAAGCAAAGCCCCCGACTGAAGGGAAAATGGAGACGCAAACAAGAGACCCCCCCCCTTCAGGGCAAAGCAAATCTCAATGGTTTGTCATGGTTGCCGGTATTTTCTCTGATCCGGACAGATTTGTACTGTGGCCGGTAGTGATAGTCATTGGCCCATATTATACCCTCCGAACGGAGTATTAATGTGGACACACCATGGTGGTGTCTTCGTAATTGTTTTTGGTTGGGGGCTCTGCTGAGCGGCAGCCTTTTGTGCATCCACGTTAACAGCTATTATTTTGCTAGTTTTTATCTCGTCTACCGAGTTCAGTTCTGTGGAGTTTAATACTTCGGATATTTTTGAAATATCTGGATGAATCTCGTCTTTCATCTCATTCCATTTCACAGCGCTCTTTCCAAAAAGTCGTCGTAGTTCAAATCGGATTCGTCTGTCCCGACGAGCCTCGATATTATCTTGTGTTTTGATGTTATGTTGTTTTGCCTTTGGAGTAAATTGTTATGGCGTTATCTCTTTGACAAGTCTATTTAACCTTATTTCCTCTTCGGCCAGTGCGTGACTTGTTGATGGCTTTGCTTCCATTTTACTCAAGTATATATGACAATAGTTTTTTTTAATATAATTTAAGTATTGTTTATATAATTTAAGTATTGTTTATATAATTATATATGTATAATTTATATATAATTTACTATGTAATTATGGATTAAAATATCGTTTATTATAACTTAATGTTATATTCGTTATATACACATCTATTATAAAATTTATAAATCCGATAAAAATTATACTACCTATAATTTGACAACTATACTTCACAACTTATAATTATCAGTCTTTCTTAGTTTACAGTTAGTTCATTTTTTAAAATACTGTATTTTTAATCTTTATTCTTTTTCGATCAAACTTTACTTTATTTTTATTTACTTATATAAATCTGAATCTCACCCGAATTCTGAAATTACCGTTATCTCTGGTAGGTATCTTCTTTCTTCTTTCTTTTTTTTTCTTTTGTTTCTTAAATAATTTTATTACTATTGTTATTATGTAGTTTATTATATTTTTTTTCTATTGTAGTGAAAAGTTGTAAAAGTTACTAAATTTGTTTTGTTGAGATTGAGAGAAAAAATGTAATTGTTTTCAGTAGCCTGCAGTGATAGAAGGAAAAAAAAATTAAGAAAAATTTCCAAAAAAAAAATTGTTGAAGTTGAAATAATTTAATTTAGAATGCTTCTTGAGTCGTTATGAAAGCAGAGCGAAATAACAAAAAAAAATTTTTTTGACTGTTTATGCAAAAGAATTGTTTTTTTTTTATTATTAAATAAATGAGATTTATGTCCTGGTGAGCCTTCTTAACTGGTTATTTTAGATGTAAAATTTATTGTCGTATTCGATTTCCAAGATGTATGTTATTTATTTATTTATTTATTTATTATTATTAATTATTTAAATTGTTTGTGTTTTAAGTAATCCTCTCGTATTTCTGTGTCATCTGGTTTTGTTTATGCTCGAATAGTTTCCTTGTAGTTATGTCTTGATTTTTCTTATTTATTATTAATTATTCTTTAAATTATATATTATTTCATCAGCTGCTAATTATTTAATTAATACCTGTTGATTGATTACCAAGTTGGACAATCTCTTACGTCCTTCGTCGACAAACAGAAAGAATTTGCTCATTTAATTTTAAATTATTTAAGTACCTTGTATATTTAAAAAAAATTTTATTTATAATATTGTTGGTTTTAAATTGTTGTTATTATAGTTTTATATTTCCTGGATATTTGTTCTATGGTCTTATTATAGCTGTTGGTTCATCTCGTATAAGCGCACCTTGTTATTTCTCATATCTGTATCTATGCAGGCTTATCTTGTGAATGCTTTATCTATATGTGTATTTATTTATTTAATTAAAAGAAAATTTTTTGTAAATAGCTTAACATCTATTTCTGCCCCTGGAGTTTCAATCGTTTGAGAAAAAAGAATAAGAATCAAATATCAAAATTGTGGTTGTCATAACAAAAAATTGTATATTCAACTGTTTAATTATTTAATATTTGGTTTATTGAAAATTTATTAATATTATAATTGTCTTGTGTTCTCAGTAAGTTTTCATTACCACATTCATTTTAAAATCTTACCTCTTAGTAGGAACGCATTTTTACACATATATTCTTTTTGTGATAGTTATACTAATCCCATACTGCGCAAGTGTTAATTATTTATTTATCACTTGTTAGCATTCAGTTCCTTCTACCTATTGTTCGAGTACTTTGTAATGAAAGTGCGATATTTACAACCAGTTCTGTCTGGCTGTACGGTATATGACACAGAGACCTGCGTGTTGTACAAAATACTCAAAGTATTTTTGCAAAAATTTATAATTATTTATAAATGATTCTCAATTTAATTGCCACTATTGCTGTGGTTCACACGAATCTAATGAGCTTTGTTGTGCCAGAAAATTCCTCTTTCTTCCACACTTTTGATGGTTGTAAATTGTTACCTATATGTACTGCACTTGACATATAGGTTATACGTGCATTGCATGTCTGGTATAGCAGACGGATCTTAACTTTTTGTAAGTGTTAAAATCACTGGCATTTTTACTGATTTTTATTAAACATAATGAGGTGCTATATTGGAAAAAGCATGTGCTCGCTGGAACTTTCGCTGATTATCTTTGACTTGCACAGGGGTAAATCACACAACGTATATACAGATAAACACTTATATCACCTCTATTAAATGTAAATACAATTAAATGCAGTGTCTACCAATTCAAATTTGGTGTATGGCTGATTTTCCTGCTTTTCAGCTTATCAGTTAGCAAAAGAAAATAAATTACCTTTAAAAAAGCTCTACTGTTAAGTATTACATGTATGGCTCGTCGAAGACCTGTTTTAACTACCAGATTTTTTAGTCAGAATTGGTATTTCTCACAGAATCTTTCTATCATTAGTCTGCCAAAATTTGTATGTACTGGCATGCATATAGCGTGGCAGCTGTCAGCTGTTACTGCTCAATCATATAGGCTTGTAATACCAGTATAATTTTCATAGCCTGATTATGCAAATTTTTCAGAGGTATTTACCACTAGCTTCTTCAAGCTAGTGAGCTGGATGACAGGGAGTAGGGCAGTCGTACACCGTTACGAATTTTCAAATTAGTAACAATAATTATGTACATATAAAATATTTCATAGAGATATATAGCCTATATAAAATATATAGAATATGATATGTAATATATAATAAATGGTACATATATAGATTAAGTAGAGTGTATATTTATCTTGTAAATAGGTTTATGAATATAAAGTAAATGAAATATAATTGAATAGCATTTTATAAATATTGTCATGTACATAAGCTATTTAAAATTATATCACTCATGCATATACTAATATTATTATATTTTTATTATTATATTTATTTTACGGGAACACGGCTGACTCGAGATTACTTTTATTAACATTTACATTTAACAATTAAGTCATATTGAACCTTCTGCGAGGGGAAAGCGAATTTTCACGACAGGGAGCGGAGGGAAGTATTCATCTCATCAGTCTTGCTGGCCACGTCTGCTATGCGCAAAGGCGCTACTGCGCATTTATTTTAGTTATTTTAGGTATTAAAAAAATAATTTAAATTAATTTACCATATGGTAGATGAATATTTGATGTTGACAGTAAATAAATAAAATAAGCAATATACAACGTACTAAACATTAAATTTTTTTTAATAACAACTAAACATATATGTTTGCATTTTTTTTAACTTTTTGAGCTAATAAAAACAATAATTAAATACAGATACAGATATTTTTAATTTAAAGATAACATTTTAAAGGAATAGAATAATTCTACTTCGAATATGAGTAGAATATTTCAAGAAAATTCCAATATTATTACACAAAATACTTATGTACAGGATGATTGAACGAAAATTAAGAAATCTGAGTGGTCTTAGACTAAAAAATAAGCCTGTTTGAAAAATTATTTTAAAAGTAAATTATATGATCGTTTATAATTTAAACAAAAGAAAATTCTCCATTTTAGCGATAAGTTCTGTTTACACTTGGAGAATTGTAAGCTAAATCTATCTTCGTTCACGATAAGGAAAATCGAGAACAGGGACGCTTTTATATCATCCTTCAGAAAGTGCGTAGTTGTACAACGCGATACAAGTAGACTCTAGTATCATCAATAGGTTAAACCACTTATATGTATTTAATAAAGGAAAAACTCTCTCCTACTTTTCTTGCGTACAAAAAACTCAAAAAGGGGGGGAGTGATGCGGGGTTATCCTCCACATAATGTACAGTAGTAATATAATTTCACCTCTAGAGCGGCACTTCAGTACCAAGTGCAAGCGCCGTAATATTGGATTAAGTCGAGCGAAGGCTGTCGTAGACGACAATAGCTAGTCAGTTCGGTAGCACAGCCTCGGCATTTATATGTATCTTCCATAAAAGTTATATTTTATACAAAATACAGTCTCTATTCATTCGACCCGTCCCGATTTACGAAATAATCGGAAACCTCAATCGCGGAGTTGTTGGCGCGATCACGCCGTCGGAGTCCGGCACGGAGTCGGCGCGAAAGATACCTAACCCATTCTGCTATCAAATCGACATTAATATGAGAGTATTTCACGTTCGTGTAAGAAATTATGTGACACTGGCTGAATTATCTTGCTGAACTATTTCAGGGGGGGGGGTAAGGTTAATTCGGTATAAAACAGGCATGTTTTTAAGAATTATTTCTCGCGACACAGATACAGCCAGATTGCCCAGTCAACTTGCATATAATAATGTATTATTTGAAGAATACTTTCCTAAATTTTCATTGAAGAATATTGAAAATTAAGCGAATACACTGAATCTCTAGAGGCTCCTCGAGAAAAAGTTGTTTTGCGATGTACACGATTACGCACCACAGATTCATTGGAATTGCAAAAACCAAAGTGCATTCCTGAAGAGAGATATTTCCTCAGATAACGCTGTTGAGTTTTTTTTGTTTTAATTGTAGAATTTTTGATAGCCCTAAGAAGCCAAAAATCCGATTTTCGCTATAAAAAATTGGGCTATTTATACTATAAAATTAAGAATTAATAAAAATAACCAAAAAACTCGACAGGGTTACTTGATGAATTATGTAAAGTCGTACTCTGCAAAATTTCAAACCGATCGGTTCAGTACATTTTGTATGAGGATGTATACCGACTTCAAAAACGGCAGTTTTCAGGAAACGGCTTAAAAGTTTTGTAAACTAAAAAATTCACAAAGAAGCTATATACTTCTTTCAGCTTCATATAGAATCGCCAATACCAGGACCATATAGCAAAATACTTTCATCTACATGATCTAAAGTATCTTTTTGTATGTGTCTACGTAAAACTCTTCCTTCTTTACTGTCGTGTGACGCTTGTTCCTTTACTCTATTTACTCACAACTCGGCAACTTGCAGCGCGCATTCGTGGGAACTTAATTTAATATCAATCAATTTAATCTCAATAATTTAATATCAATAATTTAATATCAATCAATTTAATAAGGAATGATAAACACTGTCCAATCTACCAGACTCTAACATTAAATTCACATTATTTCGATTCCTGGAAATGTGAATACATTCAAGACTCTCCCGTTTATACTTATTATGAATACCATGTTCCAAAATATCCACATTCACAAAATCAAAAGAATGTAAAAACTTTAAACAATGCTCTTTTAAACCGGAAGTAATATGTGAGCTACGTAAACTATATTTATGCTCATAAATTCTCTTTTTTAAATATCTACCTGTTTGTCCAATATAGTATTTATCATAATCCATGCAATTAATCTTGTAAAAAACTCCTGATTTTAAGCATAAATCATCCCTATCTTTGCAATTATTAAACAATCTACTCAAATTATTGCTATTTTTAAAGAACATTTGAATGTTATATTTCCGAAAATTTCTTTTTATTCTTTCAGACATCCTCGAACATATGGCAAGACAATAATTTTGCCTCCGTTGATATCAATTCCTGCACTATGTCTATTTTCGGTATTATAAATGTCAAACAATCTCTCAGCAATTAATCTATTAATAAATTGAATTGGATAACCATTATTAATGAAAGTCTCTCTTACTATCTGTAAATTATTTTGTATAAAATCTTTATGTGACAATTTAATTGCTGTGTCAATGACACCTTTTAATGCTCCAATTTTGTTTCCGAATTGGTGGTGTGAATTAAAATCTAAAAACGTACCTGACCAATTAGGCTTTCTGTACCAATTAAGTCTCATCTTATTATTACTACATCTATTGACATTAATGTCCAGAAAACTTAACTGACTATTAACTGATTTATTAAAGCAATTAATTTGGTTTTTAATAACACAATTTTTTCATTTGTCACCGGTTATAGCTAATTTAGTTATGGAAAAGTTGGAAAGTATAGCCTTGTTAAAATTGCTTTTTGAACCAATGATATTTAAGAGATATGTTGATGATATCTTTACACTTGTTCCGGAAGTTTTTGTGGATGAAATGGTGTATGTGTTTAATTCTGTACATGACAGAATTAAATTAACAGGGGAGGTTCAGATTCATAGTCAGTTAAGTTTTCTGGACATCAATGCCATTAGATGTAGTAATAATAAGATGCAACTTAATTGGTACAGAAAGCTTACTTGGCCGGGTAGGTTTTTAGATTTTAATTCACACCACCAATTCCGAAACAAAATTGGAGTATTAAAGGGTGTCATTGACAGAGCAATAAACTTTTCACATAAAGATTTTAGACAAAAGAATTTATAGATAGTCAGAGAAACTTTCATTAATAATGGTTATCCAATTCAATTTATTAATAGATTAATTGCTGAGAGATTGTTTGACTTTTATAATTCCGAAAATAGACATAGTGCAGCAGTTGATGTTAACGGAGGCAAAATTATTGTCTTGACATATGTTAGAGGATTATCTGAAAGAATTAAAAGAAATTTTCGGAAAAATAACTCTCAAATTTTCTTTAAAAATAGCAAGAATTTGAGTAGGTTGTTTAATAATTGCAAAGATAGTAATGATTTATGCTTAAAATCAGGAGTTTTTTACAAGATTAATTGCATGGATTATGATAAATACTATATTAGACATACAGGTAGATATTTAAAAAAGAGAATTGAGGAACATAGATATAGTTTGCGTTGCTCAAACATTACTTCCGGTTTAAAGGAGCATGTTTTAAATTTTTTACATTCTTTTGATTTTGTGAATGTGGATATTTTGGAACATGGTATTAATAAGTATAAACGGAAGAGTCTTGAAATTATTCACATTTCCAGGAATCTAAATAATGTGAATTTAATGTTAGAGTCTGGTAGATTGGACATTGTTTATCATTCCTTATTAAATTCATTGGTTTTGGACAATTTGTGTAGAGGGGGAATTTATATTTAATTTACTAAATTTGGTGGTGGTGATGGGTATGTATAGATTAGAATATAAGGTTTAGATTAGTCCCTGATGAGGAGCCATAGCGAGCTCGAAACGTTGGACAAGTCTTCAATTAGGTAAGGGTGTTGGAGACAGTCAGACTGCACTTTACTAACAAAGAATTTTTTCAGCTAATATTTTATTTTCAGATTAGTCTATGGGGGTGAATGTAAACAAGGACAGCCTGACTGTCATTATAATTTTAATTTAATTTTTAATTTAATTTTTATTTTTATTTTTTATTTTATTTTTTATTTATTTTTATTTTTATTTTATTTTTAGATGCAATTGATTGGACTGTAAGACCAATAAAAAAATATTTATTAATTAACCTAAGAAAATTACATTTTAGAAAATATTATCTAGATTTTGTAGCTTTGTTTAATGTGTGTGTGTGTGTATGTGTGTGTGTGTGTGTGTGTGTGTGTGTGTGTGTGTGTGTGCAATATTAAGCAGTTTGAGAATGATGGTTTATTTCATAGAAATATTTCAAAGTTTTTGCTCGTGATCCGTCCACACTTGATATTAGTAAATAGTTTTCCAGTGATATAGAATAATATAAAAAATAATTACTTCATGTACCTAAAAAAGATACATTTAAGAAAATATTATCTAGATCTGGGAAATGGCGTTTTAAAACCAAAACGATATATAAATTGTTATAATGTAAGTATATATTATATAGTAATTCATATTCTATTCATTGGAATCCATAATTAATTTCATAATGTATAGCTATAAGATATCTAAAATTGATGTATAAGATTTTTATAATTGTCCACAGCGTACTGCGATAGCGTTATTAATGACCGTAATCAAAGAATATAATGTTAATTTAAAATTAAAAGTGGTGAAATAAATGTAATAAAAGTAAATTAACGTATAAATTGTTTGTAAAAGAATTCAAGAAATTATTCGCTTTGTTTAAATTTTTAAATTTTAAAGTCAAGAAAATAATGTTTCGAATCAAGAAACTATGCACTACTTTAAAAAATTTAACATACTATTTATTCACAGAATTTTTTTTTAACTTTTTTTTTCTAGACTATTTATTTTTAGAAAATAAAAACATATTTGAAGCAAATATATTTTTACAGATAGGAATCAAATTCTTCATTTTAAATTAAATTTCTTGAGTTTATTGAAATTCTTAATCCAAGTCTTCAAAAAAAGTCTTGACTAAATTTGAATTAATTGGTTTAAGGATATATTTTCTCAAAATAAGAAAATATTCATTTAATTCCCAATATTTATGTTCTGCTGTTTAGAAAATATAAGCTTGTAGCGGCTACGGTGGCCGGCTACTGACGCGCATCGAAAGGCTCCTCCTCGCTTCCTTTTCCGAGCACGAATGTCAGAGAGCGGCTGCTAGGACCGCTCGTATTAAAGAATGACGACGTTCGAGGCTCACCCCGCACCCAACTGCTGTATTGGAGCGGCACCGCGGTGGCGCTGGGAGAGAGGAGAGGAAGCCCTTATTGGCGCGGCCTTCCGGAGCGTATTAGGATAAGAGCTGGCTACGGGGCAAGGAGAGACAGAATGCTCGAGTCCTCAATAACCGTAACAAGGGAAACAGCGCGGATAAGCCAGCTCGTCGACCTTGCCTAGATTAGTGACGACCGCGGCCTTCAAACGCCAGACGTAGGTAAGCGCTCCGCTGACGCTCCTGGGATTGCCGAGTTTCGAGCAGCCAACTCGCGCACCCACCGGCGAAGCCAGGCCTTGGATCAGCCAAGCCCGAATTGAAAAGGCGTGACCGAGACCGCCGATGAAAAGCGTTAGTGCGAGGAGTATTCCCGCGCGCCCGGAAGGCAGGAAGGGAGACAAAGAATATCGTCCACAAAAGGAACTCCGAACCATCGAGCACAGGAAGCGTTACCGCTCGGCCCTGTCGCCCATCTCCACGCTGCCGCCGTCCGAGAAGAAAAGCCGGTTGCCCAAAGCCCACCGCTCAGCAGCTAGCCCTGCTTCAAGCTTTATTTTAGTAACTACTTACTTGGTTCAAGTTTATACGATTACTTAATTAAAGATAATATTTTTACTTGGTACAGAACAATCGCATGAATTTCGTGAATCAAGTAATATTTACTTCATATTAGAATTTTGTCCAGTGTATAATTTTAATGAATTATTTCGAAAAAACTATTTCTTAAACTAAGAAAATTTTTATTTAATTTATTCGATAATATTGTTCTTTTGATAGTATCAGAAAAATCTTGTCTTTGATCACATGTTAGATTTTCTGAATTCAATGCATTACTTTTTTGTTTTGATATAATAACCTCCTCATTCAAAATTTTGTTTTCTTAGATTAAGAACATATTTATTTATATATGTATTGCGTAACTCTTAGCTATATATACTGTATAAAAAGCAAAGAATTACTAATTTCTAGAAAATATTAGTTTCATTCTGTAAAGATTTTTTTAGAGAATCAAACATATTGTGTTCAGGTATATGATTACTAAATTTAAGAAACTCTGGTTTTCCATTTTAATTTTGATCAGCTTGTTTTAAGTAATTCAAAGTTTGTTAAGTAATTCAAATTTTTCAGATGAAACAAATATTTTCTTAAAACAAGAAATATTTTTTTTATTTTCATATTTCAATACTTTGGATCAAGTAACTCAGTCAATAGTACATGGATTTCCTAGAATCAAGAAATTATTGCTTTCAGTATATATATATATATATATATATATATATATATATATATATATCATCAACATTTCTAAATATATCTCAGTTTTTAACATATATTTCTATATATTGTTTTTTATAATTCAATTTTTAACTCAGTAAGTAGTATATCGGTTTACTTAAATCAAGAAATAATTTTTCTGAGTATATATATATATATATATATATATATATATATATATATATAAATACGAGGTGTGTTCAAAAAGTATAGATAATTTTTAAATTTCACGGGTTTGGAGAGTCCGCCTGTATAAATTTTTTTTATTATGTTGGTACGCATGCCCCTACAGTACGATAAAATTTTCAGCAATATTCATTGCTTACTTTTGAAGTGGCAACCGCTAACGTTAGACGTGTTTTTTGTGCTCGGCGATTTTTGTTTGTGAAAAAAATGTAACAAAGAATTTGTATTTAATTTTGCCTATTAAATGAAATAAAGTGTAGTGAAGTTTGTGAGCAAAAATGTGAACAAAGGCATGTGTTTACAAGTGGTATAAGCTTTTCCAAGATGGCTGCGAAAACGTTGAAAATAACGAACGACCCGGAAGCCCAAGCACGTCAACAACCAATGAAAACGTGAAAAAAGTGAACGAAATGGTTATGAACAATTGCCGAATTACAATCATAGAAGTCGCTGATGATGTTGGCATATTAGTTAGCTAATGCCATGGAATTTTTTCGGATGTTTTGGATATGAAGCGTGTGGCAGCAAAATTTGTTCAAAAATTGTTGAATTTCGAACAAAAACAGCGGCGAATGGAAGGTACTCAGGAGTCGTTAAATAAAGTTAATAACGATGCAGAACTACTAAAACGTGTTATAACCGATGACGAAAAATGCGTTTACGGATATGATGAAACTAAGGCTCAATGGTCCCAGTGGAGACATTCTGGATTGCCAAGACCGAAAAAGGCTCGACAACCGAAAATCAATGAGCTCAAAAAACACGTCTAACGTTTGCGGCTGCCACTTAAAAAATAAGTAATGAATATTGTTGAAAATTTTATCGTACTTCAGGGGCATGCGTTTTTATAATGGTGGACTGTCCAAACGCGCGAAATTTAAAAACTCTCGTTATTTTCTGAACACATCTCGTATGTATATATATATATATATATATATATATATATATATATATATCTTTACTTTCTACAAACGTATGAAATAAGGGATGTATGGTGTATTGAACATTCTACTCATTTTAAAGCTCTTCTCTAAAATATACATTTGTTCATAATTAGACTTCACTTCAAATAATGTAAATTTATCTACTGACAATAAATTATTTTGGAAAAACAATATATGTTAAAAATATGTTAAACATATGTTAAGTATATGTGTATAGTATGAAATATATGTTAAAAATTGATATATATTTAAAAATCTTCGTAATAACAAAAATTACTGAAGTCATCTTTGTTTCGTAATTTAACTGGACTTAACGATAGAAGTTTGAAATATTCAAACAATTATCAATTGGTACTAGTAGTATATTATGTTATAGTAGATTAGTAACATATGTTGTATTAGATGAAGTTTCTTTGATAAAATGAAGCATTTACACTGATAAAGGAAGCATTCGTAAATATTCAATCTACAATTAATTAATTTTAATTTATTCGTTGGACTAGGAACTATAGTTTATTGCTTGGTGTTCAGTAAAAGCTAGTAAAAGATACTTTTCCTCTATTCTTTTTAACCATTTAAATTACCATAAACTTTTCAAAGCCGGGCCTGCAAGTACGTATCAAAATAATTTTTAAATTATATTTTATAGTACTGTATTCTCACGTTATAAATAAGTGAGTGCATAGGTACACTTTCAACATGAAAATTTTTTTGATTAATAATAAGAAATGATTTTGAAACTTACACGAATTGGTAATCAAATATATTTACATATACCTGACTATGTAAAAATTGATTTCAATATTTTCTTTTCTTTACATTATAAACGATCATATCAATTTACTTTTAAAATAATTTTTACAAACAGGCTTGTTTTTTAGACTAAGACCACTCAGACTTTCTAATTTTCGTGTATTCATCCTGAAAAAGGATGTTGTAAAACATGAGTATTTTGTGTAATAATATTGGAATTTTTTTGAAATATCGTACTCATATTCGCAGTATAATTATTATATTCCTTTAAAATTTTATCTTTGAATTAAAAATGTCTGTATCTGTATTTAATTATTGTTTTTATTATCTCAAAAAGTTAAAAGAAATACAAACATATATGTTTAATTACTATGAAAAAAAATTTAATGTTTGGTACGTTTTTGTTTCGTAAATTACTTATAACATTAAAGAAAATATCAATTGAATAATCTTAATAATAATAATGATAATAATAATAGTAATAAAGATAATAATAATAAGAATAATATTATGAGTTCAAATATTATTCTTATTAGTCTTGGGAACGGGATCAGGGCCCTTAGCCGACGGCAGCCTCTGGACTCTAGAGTCGCTCGGGAAGCCCCATTGAGATACGCACAGGGGCGGATTTCACCAAGGCCTCAGTGCCTTGTCCACACTTGCCTAATAAACTGAGGCACACCGCACAACTCACTATCGTTACAAATGAACTCCTGCGCTCGCAAAAAAACAATTTTAATTGAGACCGCACACCATCACGGACGCTCAATCAACTCAAATAATCTAATCGGCACGGCAAAGGCGTTTTACACAATCAAAGAGTCCAACACGAGCTCAAACTGGTCGCCAAGAAGCGCTGGACATAAATAACTTTCTCTCTTTTCCGAACGATGCTCGGAGCCCTTGAATTTACAAAAAAAAAACGAAAGAAATGACCACGTCAAGCCGAGCAGTAAAACCCAACGATTTCGCCAGTGTCCATTCTCCCGAATTTTCTTGCAGCTGTTGTTGCCTCTCAATATTTCAAGCGGTTGAAATATTGAAGAATAAACGGGCCCATATTTGCTACGTGTACGCCTTATTAAAAACGGCGGGGCGACGCAGGGGCCTCCGGCCGAGCTCCGGATTTTTAATTGCCGGCCGCGCGCATCGCGTTGCATTTCCTGTCGAACGTGCTCACAGGATTTCTCACGCTTTTTTCCGTCATCAATGGGAATATAAAAATTCATACCACTACGAACTTACCATCGCTGTTTTCTAGTGAAATTCATTTTCAAAATCTAAACAGTACGTTATATATTGCTTATTTTATTTATTTACTGTTAACATCAAATATTCATCTCCCGTATGGTAAATTAATTTAAATTATTTTTTTAATACCTAAAATAATTAAAATAAATGCACATATTCGTGCGCTGGAGTCCGTATATATATATATATATATATATATATATATATATATACACGTATATACGAAATCTACAGTACGAATATGTGCATTTATTTTAATTTAACTTTCCAAATGTCTCGTCTCGAATATTGCTTGGTATCGCCTCTTATTCATTTTCTAATACTCCTCTCCCCTTTATGACACTGGAGCTATCTGCAGCTGCACTAGCTACTACATTATGCTTGCCCGCCCCCTTGCCCATCTTACCAGCTAGAACACTCTTCGCCACTTGCACTGACTGCACATACTTATATATTTTTCTATTTGGACCTTGTCATACAGAATCCTACCATTATCGATCCTAAACGGACCGCAAAACTAGTTTTGTCGCAGAAAAAAGTTAGTGTAGTGGCGATAGGACGGAACCAGATGCGCCTATGTGCCTGGCAATCTCTATTCATCTCTGGTACAATCCAGCAATTGAGGTATTTGATTGTTTAAATTTTCCATCGTTGGGTTAATATTTTGCAGCATCGCTAATCTAAGGTTGGAATATTTTCTAATGTTTGTCTCTTGTATGAATACGTAATAAAATAAAGTTTTTTGAGGTTTATTTTATAAAAATTAAAGCGTTATATATTTAAATAAATTGCATTTTTAGTATCGCGATATAGAAGTGCGAGAGAGAGAGAGAGAGAGAGAGGAAGAGCGAGAGAGAGAGAGAGAGGGAGAGAGAGAGAGAGAGAGAGAAAATACTATAAGTTAGTACACCACGAAAGTGACAATCGTGCACAAGGATTAATTGTTGGTTACTCCACGTAACCCTAAGAGGGCGCTCTTGTCACCAACACTATATAAGAAGTATAGTAATCGTCGGTGCATATTATGTAGGGTTAGGTTATTAGTTATTATAATTTTCTTAAATTTAATATATAGATAATGATTTTTATTAAATAAAATTTAATTAAATAATTTTCTTATTTCTTATTTTTTATATATAATAGGGAATTCTTTAACACGTCCTGTACCTGATAGTCGTCCTGTGCCTTCCTGGATTATTCGTAATATAATATTATAATTTATTACAGAAATCTGACAAAATATAAAATCCAGTATAAGAAGGTATATTTGAAGAAGAATCACAGTAAGGAATCTATGATCCACATAGATTATTTTATAGAACAATCCAAACTGTTAGGAGTTCCTTACAACTCTGTTAACGGGTACTTTTACCGAGCAGTATTTTATTAATATACAAGTGCACCTACATATACACATGTACATATAACCATTAGGATATGTAACGTTAGATGCCCTTAAAGTTAATGTTGCAAGTGAACTTTCCTTATCTAACTTTCTTAATTTCGGTACGTCAGGTGTGTGCACATGCAACTGTTAAAGAGTAAATATGTGGGAGAGGTAAGCTACTGCGGCACAGCATGGGCCCAACGATTGGATAGCTCGAGATAAGAGCTTCTAGCTATTGCTGAATCTTAAAAACTAGTAAAACTAAAGTATTTCCTTTATATATATATTTATTTATTTATTTTTAGGGCGACATGAAAAGATTTAAATTAATTTTGTGCTTATTAAATTAGTCTGAATACATTTAAGAAAATTTAATTTTTGATTTAGTTAATTTAAATAAATTCTTTTTTGATCATTAGTCATTTTTTTAATTAAAAAAAATATCCTATCAACTAAATCAGTTAATTTATTTAAATATAATTTTTTTTATAATCAAAAACAGTTGTTTATATGAAACAAATATTTATTTAAAATTATCAAACTTTTGATTCAGTGTGGTGAAAGTTACAAAAAATATTTCCAAAAATAATTGCAGATATTATCAAAATTTATTTTTTATATCATGCATTTATTTTTTATAATCAGCAATTCTCAAGAAAAATATATTCGAATGAATCTGTATGGAGTATATACAGGGAACCCTTAAAAAAATATCCTATCAACTAAATCAGTTAATATATTTAAATATAATTTTTTTTATAATGAAAAACAGTTGTTTATATCAAACAAATATTTATTTAAAATTATCAAACTTTTGATTCAGTTCGGTGAAAGTTACAAAAAATATTTCCAAAAATAATTGCAGATATTATCAAAATTTATTTTTTATACCATGCATTTATTTTTTATAATCAGCAATTCTCAAGAAAAATATATTCGAATGAATCTGTATGGAGTATATACAGGGAACCCTTAAAAAAAATATCCTATCAACTAAATCAGTTAATATATTTAAATATAATTTTTTTATAATGAAAAACAGTTGTTTATATGAAACAAATATTTATTTAAAATTATCAAACTTTTGATTCAGTGTGGTGAAAGTTACAAAAAATATTTCCAAAAATAATTGCAGATATTATCAAAATTTATTTTTTATACCATGCATTTTTTTTTTATAATCAGCAATTCTCAAGAAAAATATATTCGAATGAATTTGTATGGAGTATATACAGGGAACCCTTTATGAGACTTATAGAAATATGTATTTTAATTAGCTCTATAATTTTGATTTAAAATTTTTTTGTAACATTTTTTTATTTCCACAGATAAATTCAGTAAGCCATGAGTTTTCATGGATTTGAAAATAAATGTTCAATTTCCGTCTAAAATTATTGTTATAACAATTTTAAGAAATGAACTCGTACTGTGTTTCACTGTTTAAGTATGAAGTCATAAATTAAACTTATTGATAAAAATGTAATCTTATTATTTATTGGGTGTACAAAAAAGTCTCGGTCGCTTTTTATAAAGAAATAAGAATTTATTAAAAGAGATGCAAATAATGTCATTCAAAATATTACCCATCACCTTCTACTACTTTTGACTATCTTTCGGGCAGCAAGTCGATATCTCGTCTAAAAAATTGTTCATCTTTTGAGGCGATCCACGAATCTACCAATTTCTTCAATTCCTCGTAAGAAGTGAAGTGCTGCACAGCCAGACCATGAGTCATCGACCGGAATAAGTCGTGCCTTTTGGCATATTGTGGACGTTTTATCTTCAATGCTGGATTCAATTGCATCAGCTGTTGTTGGTAACGTTCCCCTGTGACGGTTTGATTGTATTGGAGTAATTCGTAATAGATTACTTCCAGCTGATCCCACCAAATACACAGAATTAGCTTTTTGTCATGAATGTTTGGCTTGTCCATCGCAGTACAGGCATGCTCGAGCTTACCCCATGGCCGCCTGCGTTATCGTAGTGAATCCACTTTTTATTTTATATAAATTATTTATATTAACAAAGTTATATTATAAATGTTATAGTTATATAATAGACTCTGTTATATAATAGACTCTTACATTATAAAATAAAAATGGAATTGTGTTTATATATTTTATTATAGTTGTATTAAATAATTCAGATTGAAATACTACTATTAAATATATGTGTCAGGTCTCAATTCATTTATAAGTCGTTTTACGCAATATGTTACAAATGAGTATATAAAATTGTGAATGTAAAATTATATTAAATTATGTATATAAAACAGTAATTATGTATATAAAATTTTTATTAATATAGTAAATTCTTTTTAATTATATATTAACAACTTGTGTAAGAGTTTATAACAATCTTAGGTAATGAATAACAAATAGATTTTATTTTTAAATGATATGATTTATTTTACATTTTTGTATTACAAATTTCTAATACAAATTTTGTAAGTTACAAACCTAGTTTTTTATTTTTAACGGTTTTATACGTAATCTGTTATAATACAATTAGATTTTGCTTTAGAAATACAAATAGATTCAAGATCTTGAATTTCTGATGAGGTGCCACTCCAAAGTGTACTTAATCAACGAACTGGAAAATGCTACATGTAAGAGATACGATTGTAGGTCAAGAAGTCTTTAGAAAAATATAGAAAAACAATTTTTTTAGGGTAATTTTTTTTATTTGTCAACATATTCTACTTCTAGTTCAATACACTTTGACAGACGTATCTAAAATTTTTTTAAGTCTTCAGAAAAGTATGATTGTTGTAGTTGCGCAAAATAAGCATTTGTGTGAGCGATGAGCTCCTCATTTGACGTAAACTGTTGTCCGCTAAACCATTTTTTTAAATTTGAAAATAAGAAGCCAATTAGGGCCAGATCTAGTGAGTATGGTGAATGATCTATCAATTCAAACTTGATATTGATGATCTATCAATCAATTCCTGAATTTTAGACAATTGTAAACTGTTGAAAAAATAGGGGCAGATATGCCATGAACTGAATCCAACTCAGCTTTTATTTCTTTTGTTGTTATGTCTTTTAAATAGATATGTTTAATGACCGCTCTAAACTCACTTTTTTGCATTTTCTTAAGCAAACAAAAGTTATTTACTTCAACTGATGATAAAAACAAAACCACTAGATGAATATGGCTGCAACTTTGCCAGATACATAGTAAGGAATGATGCTTACTAGAAATAGAGCATTTGCGATGCTACAAGCGCCATCTCTTAGATTTTCTAAGGACTGATTGACCTCTCCTCGTACTATGATTACTTTCAGATTAAAGATTAAATCTACGTAAAATATGTAACGGGGTTCCCTTAGGGAATAGAGTTCAAATTTTGGATGATCGTATAAAGCTATTTAATATTTTATAAGTAAAAACTAAATCATAATATCTCTAAGTTTCTAAGCTCGAAGGGATATTAAATTGCTGGAGTTATACGAAAATAATATATCTAACATATGTATAGTGTAGTACAGCCAAGACGTCAAGACGAAAGCCACGATGTCTTCTAAATATTTTTCTCTATATATTCTTATTTCATAACTTTTACTTTGTATAAGTTTTATATGTTTTATATTAACACTTATCGTTGGATAAATAATAAAAAAAATATGTTCTTATTGATATAAATCATTTCTTTAGAAAACTTATTTTTCAACATAAATCATATGTTGAATTATTTATTAACTTAATAAAGTTTTAATATTTGGTTGCAAAACTATTTATACCATTGAGTATATAGATTTAAAATATACTGAGATGATTATCGAAGACTTCAATTCATTTATTTTATCGACATATCAGCTAACTTTCAAATGTTGTTAGGACAAAATCTAAATTTAAAATAACTACAATAAAATTTTTATTTTCTTGCAAATACTACATTCTTCCAAAATTTATATACCAAAAGATTGCAGTTTTATAACTCCTAATGATGTATTCACCTATATGTTAGGTCTAAAAGGCATGGATACCTAACGTGCTTGTGATTGATTACCTTTGATGTTACAGTTATTCAGCCGCTTATTTACTATCGGCAATAAAATTAATGAAAATAAAAAATAACATATTTTAATTTATTTATGTTTAGCTGTATATTGAAAATTTTAAGACACTAAGGGGAAGGAAAATTCTAACTACTATATTAAATAATTTCTAGTTACATTCTGCTCAATAGAAAAAAAATTATTTGTCGTGAAAATAAACAAAATAAAAATTAGGCAAATATCAATCAACAAATATAAATGATTTATGAAAAGAAGTAGGAAAACAAAATTGGTAATTTATGAATGCGCCTTTTATGCCGTACGGCCCAGTATAACTAAACCTAAAATTCGTATAATTCGTATGACGACCTATTCTAGGACATCGAAAGAAGAGAAAAAATTGTGTTTCAATTTTTCTATCTCACGCCTTACGAAATTGAAATCGATCAATGATCAATGAAGTTAAATATGGATAGAAGTATAAAGTCCATATAAAAAGTTCCACCAACGCGAGGCAAATTACTACTCCCACATACAGATGATCCAACCATTTTGAACCACGATGATAATAGTTTTTTTATACCATTTTATACCCACTAACAGTAACTGTTTTACCACTTCAGATACAGGTGAGAATTATAACTTTTTTACTAACTCTCTCTCCCTCTGCGAACTCCACCGAAGTCCATGTATGTGCATCTGGTGTACACTCGGTTTGACACACACAAGCGGATTATGTATTTACAATTCTGCGAGCGCCCTTACCTTTAAGTTAATAATATTAGGAGGCGAACTTAGTTTTTGACCTTTTTTAACGAAAAAAAGGACATTTACGATGGAAAATGAATACACGTTATCTTAATCAAAATATTTTCAGCCATTTTCTACTATTTTTCCATCTTTCTGTAAATATGGCGATACTATGGTGAAAGAGCGATGGTGGTTTCGAGGCGATCCAATAATCCACAAATTCTTTTACTTCTTGAACATGTCAAAAGTGCGTGTGCACGAGATCGTGCTGCATCAATCTGAATAGGTACTAATAAGAATACGCTATGTCTGGCGAGTACGCTGGGTGCGGTAACACTTCCCATTCAATCTCTAACAGGGTATTTTTGACGATTTTCGCAAAATCTGGTCGAGCATTGCCATGCAAGAGTATTACTTTGCGCCTATTGCTCGCGACTACTGATCTATGTTCGAATAATTTCTGTTGCAAATTATTTAAATGGCGTTTGTATAGCTCGGCAGTGACGGTTTCATTTAGTTTTAGCAGTTCATACTGAAGAACACCCTGTTAGTTTCACCAAACGCACAGCAATACCTTTTGGCCGTGGATGTTCTGTTTCGGTGTCGATGTGGACGTTTGGTCTGGGTCCACCCATGATTTTTGCCCTTAGAATTGTCATAGTAGATTCATTTTTCATTACCAGTTAGAATACACCACCACCCAACTCTTCTTTTTTGCCTGACAAGCAAAGACAGTGCGATGTTGTATCGATTCATAATGGCACTTTCGATCAAATTGTATGGCACCAATTTTCCTTCTTTATAAATCTTTCCCATCGCCTGTAAACATGTGTCAGCTGCTCTGTCATTCACTCCTAACTTATTAGCGAGTTCTTTCTGCGTTTGAGCTGAGTTTTCATCCAGTAATGCTTGCAATTCACTATCTTGAATCTTTTTCATTGTCCAGAAAATTCTTTGTCATAAACATCAGTATCTCCATTTTGAAACCGCCGAATCCACTCTTTATATGTTGTAAGCGATGGAGCGTGTTCGCCATAATATTCTTGAAGCAATCGTTAAGTTTCTGCTAGACTTTTTTTCAAATCAAAATAGTGCAAAAGGACATATTGAAAAAACGATTTATCAAAATTCATTTTTTCCAACCAAAAAATCTTCCAACCAAAAAATCCTCCTAATATATAAATATGGTATGAAATAATTTATTTACAGATAGAGTATTTGACTATAAATTAATTAAATACTTGACTATAAAAAATCTGATATAGCATATAAATATAATGATTTCACTCCTGCTTTTAGACTTATTCATTGTAGTGTTGCATCTTTGTATTTTCATTTTGCTATATTGAATATATATTTTGCTTGTTTAGTTTAATTATTCATAATAACGATTACTAATAATAATCAAGATAAGAGTAAGAACAATCTTTTTTTTATATCTAATTTTATAATTTGCTTATTAAATTAAAGTTATCTATTATATTATTAAATATTAATACTATGATTATATATAACTATTAAGATCACTATTCTTTTAAGTATAAAGTGTAAAAGCTAGAGATATTCACATAAATATTTTAATCAGAAATGTATAAGATGAAAATATAATAATTATAAATTTAATCATAAATACATACAAATAAATTTATAACTTTGGTAATTTTTGGGCTACGATTACGATTCGAAAAGCCAGATTCATGTAATTTTGCGAAGATTGCAAATAAACTTATTAATTATATGTAAAAACTGCAGAAACATCCGCAATAACAAATACTATAAAAATCGTACAAAAATTATTTGTATACAAGCAGAGAAGCGCTTTCTCACTCTTCCACATATTTTATCTAGAGAAGAGGAAGTAAAACGCGGTTCAAGCTCAGCCGGTGCGTTCAAATTATATAAGGATTATGGACTAATATATTTTTGGTGAGGAAATCTAGCAAAAAGAAGAACTGCGGTTCGTTAGTCGAAATTCCCTCCATAGTGGAATTGTTTTCCATAACTGCAATGGTCTGTTTTATGTATAAAAGGAGCTCAAAAAAACATAGAAGCACCCATTTCTCCGGCAGTGGCACGAATGAAAATTTCCCGACCACTAGCTATTCCCAATCCTTCATTGAGATTGGCGAGACAAGCCTTAGAAACCCACGTTAAGTAAATCCCTACAATCCCATAGGATATAGCTAAAAGATCCACACGCTTTTAGTATCTGGGCTCCCATTTCCATTCAGTTTATACTAAACCTTCAGCGTTGAGCGTTCTCTGCTTCTTTCGAGTCTTTTTATATTCCAGTATCGAATTATCTAGCTTATTGTAAAGGTAAGTAATATTTTCTTTTGTTCTACCTACCCATATCCTATATTCATAGATATCTTAGAGACATACAATTAAGATCAATAATTAATGTTTTGGCCGATTTAACAAGCAAGTAAAATAGGTGTATTTAACAGCAATCTAGAAATACTCTGAAACATTTCCCCGAACTCGGAGGCATCCCTTACTTGTAGGTCTCAATGTCCAAACTTGATTTCGGATAGTAAACTAAGGCATAAAAGGCCAGTCCTTATTCGTAGTATTAGAACTAATATTGATATTTCGTGGTGTGCTTCAATAAAACAAAATTAAATGTCCAAACTTGATTGTGGGAAAAAACAAAGGCATGAAGGACCAGTCTTTATCACTAGTATTAAAACTTATATTGACATTCCATGGTTTGCTTCAATAAGGTTAACTGAATGCCAATTTCCAAGCATATAATACTTGAATCTTACTATTATAATGTATGCGACGCGAAAATACCGCCCACCTCGACCGAATAATTTCGTACGATACGCAAAAATAAACGACAAACGTTGTATTTTATGAACATCTATTAGTTTGACTGTAATGCTAATGGATTAGCTGATGTATTGTTATGAACTGGAAGTAAATTTAATTTGTGGACTGGTCGCTTGTATTTAGAAGTAGCAGTACGTAAGGTGACTATTTTCGTCAATTGATCAGGATGTAAGGCTGTAATACGTCCTAATGGCCATTTTGATAGAGGAAGCAAGTTATCTTTGAATAGAACCAAATCACCAATTTGAAAGCTATAATTAGAATTAATAAATATTTCTATTGGTTTTAGAATATAGTTATAGTCCTATTAAATTAAAAATAATATACAATTAAATTAATATCTATTTATACTAATATTAATACACATCATAATAATTAAGCAACAAATATAATGACAGTCAGACTGTTCTTGTTTAATATCACCCCGTGGACTAATCTGAAATAAAAATTTATAAAAATATATTTTAGCTATAATTAGGCTTAAGCTACTTGGTTCTCTGTTGTACTTAATCAAGATATTCCTTTTGCAATCTATGCCAAAAATGTTTTGTCATCAACTGTGTCAACCTCCATATGGAACAGTGAGTTGAAATTCATCAATTTCCAAAAATGGCTCAGGAAGTGGTACAAGTGGACCACCAACGTAACTAATTTACATCTGATGCACTTATTTTGCTTTATATGGCATTGGAGTATCAACTGCTCATCACTGGCTCTCCGGTAACTGCAAGCAAATTTTTAGCAAATGATTAATTATGTAAAATATTACTAAATTTTCTAAAAAAATACAAAAGAAGTTGAAGTCAATAATCAATTGAGTTTTTTGGACATCCATGTCATTAGATATAATAATAATAATAAAGTAAAGCTTTAATAAATCAGTTAATAGTCAGTTAAGTTTTCTGGACATTAATGTCAATAGATGTAGTAATAATAAGGTCAGACTTAATTGGTACAGAAAGCCTACTTGGTCAGGTAGGTTTTTAGATTTTAATTCACACCACCAATTCGGAAACAAAATTGGAGCATTAAAAGGTGTCATTGACAGAGCAATTAAATTGTCACATTAAGATTTTAGACAAAATAATTTACAGAGAGGAAGAGAAACTTTCATTAATAATGGTTATCCAATTCAATTTATTAATAGATTAATTTCTGAGAGATTATTTGACATTTATAATACCGAAAATAGACATAGTGCAGGAATTGATGTTAATGGAGGCAAAATTATTGTCTTGCCATATGTTAGAGGATTATCGGAAAAAATTAAAAGAAATTTTCGGAAATATAACATTCAAATTTTCATTCAATATTTTATTTAAACATAGTAATAATATAAGTAAATTATTTAATAATTCCAAGGATAAGTTGTTTACAAAATTAATTGTATCGATTGTAATAAATGCTACGCTGAACAAACAAGTATATATTTAAAAAAGAGAATTTATAAACATATACTTTACGCAGTTCTCATATTGGTTCTGGTTTAAAAGACCATTGTTTGAATTTTTTACATTCTTTTAATTTTGTACATTTGGATATTTTGGAACATGGTATTAATAATAAGTACAAAAGGTAGAGTCTTGAAACTATTCAGATTTCAATGAATCGAAATAATGTGAATATAATTTTAGAGTCAAGTAAATTAGATACCATTTATCATTCTTTATTAAATTGATTGGTTTTGAACATTTTGTGTAGAAGGGAGATTGTATATTCAAATTACTAAAAATTATTTAGTTTAGTGGAGATAGGGGTATATATACGTTAGTATATTAATATAAAGTTGTAGATTAGTCCTTGATGAGGAGCCGTAGTGAGCTCGAAACGTTGGACAACCTCATTTGATTTTCAATTGGATAATGATGCTAGGAATAGTCAGATTGCACTTTACTAATAAAGAATTTTTTCAGCTAATATATTTTCATTTCAGATTAGTCTACGGGAGTGATTTCAAACAAGGACAGTCTGATTGTCATTATAATTTTCAATCAATTATATATTGATATGTATTAGTATTGATATAAATATATATTAATATTATGATGTATTAGTTTTAATTTATTTAATTGTACTGTAAGACCAATAGAAATATTTATTAATTTTAAATTTTTCTAATATAAACTAAAAAAATATATGTTTAGACTATTTTATAATTGATCCACATAAAAAATGACTTTTCACGCTCTCCAAGGCTTTATTTTCTTTTGCTGAATACCTGAAGTTTTCTTCTAGTATGTTAAGCTTTCTGATGAATTGTTTTAACGTTCTCGATATTTTGTTTGTTAATACAACTCTAAATGTTTGGAATGTCTCTTACATGCTATCGTCGCTTATCTTGTTGCTAATATTTATTCCTGCCTATTAACGCAGTACTTTTATTGGCAATAATTCGAAACATTCAGTGATATTGCTCGTTCCGGAATTGTTACTTGTAACCTTACTTTTCAGTATATATAATATTATAATAACAAAAAATAAACTAAAAGTACTGGCAAACGAATGCTTTCATTAATATATATATATTTGTTGCTTATCCCTACTATGTTTCTTTCCATTTATGTATAAGAAAACATATCTTTTATGGAATGCAAACAACGAATCTCCTAAATTTTTCTGAAATTCTAAAATACTTTCTTTCTAGGCCAAATAAATATAAAAAAAATGTAACAATCTGATGTCTACACATCATCTCTAAAGTATTTAGAGATTATTAGCACTTCTTCTAATGAAAGAGCCCATGAGACTCGATAATGATCAATATTATAATAATCTTTTATTGACTTGATTTTCTATACTCTCTCCTTATTTTATATGTCAACAGATCTATTCTTTTAATTATTAAAAACGACCAGACTATTAAAATGTTGACTGAAGTACAGCAATTAATTTTTGATTATCCATCGTGATACTGTGTCAAATCGCCAAAATATTTTTTGTTTTCAAGAATAAACATTTTTCGTTTTTTCATAGAAATAAATGTAGAGGTTTTTCAAAGTCACTGATGGACCATCAAAATAAACCATATCTATATATATATATATATATATATATATATATATATATATATGGGAGCTTCAGGAAAACTTTCACTAAAAAATATTTAAGAGAGACATGCGTTTCCTTTTAATGAGTGGAGGCTTAGTGGAGAAGAGGTTAGTCTTGAAATTGGACCTCTCGAAATTAGAAGAAACATCTTAGATCAGCTACATGGCTTGATAAATGCCATATGTTCTCTTGTAAAATACATTATATGACATAATTGTCTATAGATAATAATATCGAAATTAGGTTTTATTTTTGAATCTCTAATATATACAGGTGAAAATATATCGACACCACAAATTATATTTTTAAATTACAACTTCTATTTTAAATTTTATTTATAAATGACGTTAATAATTTATTTCTAAGCAATAAGAGAATTTTAAGAAAATAAAAAAAATGTAGGTATGAATAAATATACCTATAAAAAATTTACTTCCTTAGATAATTCAGTATAAACTTTGAAATGGATTTGTATAGTTGGTGACACAAATTTTAAGAAAATTAAGTAAATAAATTATACATGAAGTATTTCCATATTATGAGAACAATTGATATCAGTTATTACATTATCAACAAAGTTTAAAATATTCTTTATGAGAAAAAAACACATAAGTTGCTTATATTATTATTATATACAGATATTTTTTCATACACATCATTTCTGTTTCTTAAAGGTCAAGCACTTGTAGAAATGGGGGATACAATGAAGCAAATGGCTGATGTAAAATACTCCTTAGATGATAATATTAAGCAAAATTTCTTGGAGCCACTTCATCATTTACAAACCAAAGATTTGAAAGAGGTTATGGTACGTCTATGCTGGTTTTAAATTCTTAATTTAATAACTGCGAATAATTTTTCAAATAATAATAATTCACTAATTTGACATCACTGTAATTTTATATAATTGTTTTAGCATCATCGAAAAAAATTACAAGGACGAAGATTAGATTTTGACTGTAAACGTAGGCGTCAAGCAAAGGGTAAGCAATATTTGGTTCAATTTTTCATTCAATTCAAAGCCTTATCTTCTAAGAGGCAATATTTTTGAAAACCTATAACGTTCCTATCCCCTTCAAGATAGCGTATGCGGTATTTACCAGGGTAGTTTTGAGAGCGGAGGAATTTGTATACGGTTTTCGACAGTAAAGTTAGTATTTTGTACGTATAATTCGAAAAGAGATTCGGGTGCTCTTAACTCTCGTCCAAAATTTAAGTATGCTGGTGTAAAACCCGTTGTTTCGGATGAAGCAGTATTATAGGCAAATTGTAATTCGTGTAAATGATTATCCCACGACTTATGACTTTTTTCTACATATATATATATATATATATATATATGTGTGTGGGGAAATCATAGTTTTTATTACTGTATTTGCTCGTTCTACAGAATTACAGACAATCAAAACGTAATTTGATTTGTTCTTTCATAGTGAAAGTTATTGCTTCAAGCTGTGGCTTTTCAGAGTGGTTTCAATCTATCCACTTGGTAAATTTATCTTGCATTACTAACAACCAGGTGTTTAGTTTCGTTGATCTAGGCAGAGATCCGATGAGATCTACGGATACTATTGCCCATGGTTGATCCACTAGTCTTGCATGTAATTTACCAGCTGGTGCTTGTTGTTGTATTTGAAATTTTTGATAATTTTCACAATTTCTCACGTAATTTGCTGTCATACGGAGCATGCCTGGCCAGTAGTCATTTTTTGCAATTTTCACAAGTGTTTTTGCAATTCCTAGATGTCCGACAGTCGGGTCGTTATGTACTTCGTTTAGTAATTTATGCTTGCATACTCGTCCATTTTTTATACAATAATCTGGATAGTTTTCAAAATCACTATCCATATTTTTTCGTTTTCGTACCAGTTTTCTACTTTTATTTCTTTAGATTCGACTACTAACGGCTGGCGAGATAATGTGTTGATTTATAAATTATCTGTTCCTGGACGGTATTTAGTTTCGAAGTCATATTGACTTCATTCAAATGACATCCCTCGAGATAGTCACGACATTTCCACACGTCCCATTTAATTGTTAGGCACTCTAGCTCAGTGGCAGAATAATTCTTATCGGCTAGAAAAAGTAATGACTCTCTCGTTGTTCTCATATGCTTGTATAAATACTGCTCCCAACCCTTCTTTACTGGCATCCATTTGCAGGATAAACGGGCGGCTCCAGTCTGGACAGGAAAGGACGGGTGCGTTTGTAAGAAGCTGCTTGATTTTGTCGAATGCGTTTTGCTCTGTTTCACCTCATATCCACTTTGCATTTTTCCTTGTGATGCGATGTAACGGTGCGGTAACATTCGAGATATCTTTCAGGAATCGTCTGTACCAAGATATCAGGTCCATAAATTGCTGTATTTCCATCATATTTCTTGGTGGCGCTAAATTAAGTACGGCAGTCACTTCTTCCGGATCGGTTTGTAGACCGTTTTTGTCTACTATCTAACCTAGATATTATAGGCTTGAATGGGCAAAATGACACTTATGAGCATTCGGTTTTAATTTTGCAGTTTTTGAGCGGTCGAACACTTCTCTCAATTTTTCCAAATGTTCCTCGAACGTAGACGAGTATACTAAAATGTCGTCAAGATATGCAAATGGATATGGTGCCTTTTTTGGAGTAATTACTCTATTCAAAAGTCTTTGAAACGTATCCGGTGCTCAGTGCAGATCAAACGGCATTGCACTGAATTCAAAAAGACCTTTTCCGGCCAAGGTAAACTGATAGGGCGGCCTTGAGGTGTTAATGCTATTTGCCAATATCCAGTGCTTAATTCGCGTGTAGGCAGATATCGTGCTCCTCGTAAATTGTCTAATGTAGCATTAATTTGTGGTAACGGATAAGTGTCTTTCTTTGTTACTTTATTAACTTTTCTGAAGTCAACGCTGAATCGAGCTTTACTGTCTTTCTTTTTTCCGATTACCACTGCAGAGTTCCATGGACTGCTGGACGGTCTAATAACGTTTTCAACTAACATTTTATCAACTTCTTGATTAACGATTTCTTGCATAGCTTGATTTATCGGTGGATATTTTTTTCAATAGGTACCTTTTCCTCTAAGACGATTTCGTGTTGCTAGGATCCTTAATATACGAGGGTGAATTTATAATTTTTCGGCCTGACCAAGAAAAACAACGTTTTTAAGAATTTCTTTTTATTTCTCAACATAATCTCCTTCAAGCCTGATACATTTTTCATAGCGATGTTCTAGTCTAGTAATGACATCTACATAGACTGATTCATTGAGCTCCTCAAAATACCCATTTAAAGCTTCGATTATGTCTTCATTGTCCGCAAATCTCTTATCCGCAAGCCATTTTTTGAGGCTAGGAAACAGATAATAGTCACTCGGGGATAGGTCTGGAGAGTAGGGAGGGTGTGGTATCAATTCAAACTTCAGATCGTTGATTTTAGCCATCGCAACGATTGACGTGTGCGCTGGTGCGTTATCGTGATGAATCACATTTTTTTCTTCGCCAGATGAGGTCGTTTAATTTTCATTTTGTAGCTCGAACGTTGCAATAAGTCTGCGTAATATTGACTAAGGATAGTTTTACCCTTTTCAAGGTAATAAATGTATATAATATCTCTTGCATCCCAAAAAACGGTAG
Organism: Sycobia sp. Sy_11; assembly: GCA_018907035.1. NCBI lineage: Eukaryota > Metazoa > Arthropoda > Insecta > Hymenoptera > Epichrysomallidae > Sycobia > Sycobia sp. Sy_11. Next base: position 1,221,883 of record JACCIC010000154.1, on the reverse strand, counting down.
CCATAACCTTGTTCGCCGAAAAATTTGTTTTTGCCTTCTTTGAAGTTGGTTCACCTGATCCAATCCACTGTTCAGACTATTGTTTGGTTTCAGTAGTGTAGTGGTGAAGCCAAGTTTCATCAACGGTTACGAATCGACGCAAAAATTTGCTTGGATTACGCTTATACAACGCCAAATTGGCGGTAAAAATGTTCTTTCGAATCAATATTTGGTCGACTGTTAGCAAACGCGGCACCCATCTTGCACAGAGCTTTTTCATATACAAATGTTGGTGAAAAATATTTTGTACACGTTTACATGACTACTTACACGTATCAGCTATCTCACGCATTTTGAATCTACGGTCTTCCAGCATTATTTGATGGATTTTTTCGATCATATCTGGAATTTTTGTCCTCAATGGGGCGTCCTGAACGAGGCTCATCAGAGGTGCTCACACGAGCCTTTTTAAACTCGGAAGCCCGCTGCTTAACGGTTGAATATGATGGGGAGGATGTCCCCAGTGTTGAGTCCATCTCTTCTTTAATTTTCTACTGCGCTAACCCCTTCAAATAAAAGTATTTGATGACAGCACGATTTTCCAGCTTTTCCATTTTTACGAAAAACACAGAGGCATTTTGTTCAGCGTGCTCTCAAACCTAAACTAACATGGCGATTGGACTGAAACTATAGCTACAAGCTATCTAAGGATGGTACTATAGAACGCCACATCTAGGTAGGCTTAGTGGAGCCATCTCTTATTCAGGCCGGAAACTTATCAATCTACCATCGTATATTATTTTAAAAGTACTATCATTAATTCTTCAAGGATTTCCTCTACTTCCCTATAGAGGCTGATATTCTTCATGAATTTCGATATATCTTCGTGAATAGGGTTGACTGAATCTTGGAGTGTATCTTGTAAAGCTGCATGGATGCGCTCCTATGGCGCACGTTTATGTAAACAGACTTTAGATTAGCTATTCTCCTGAGAGCCGTACCATCAGTATCCGTTTCTTAAATTAAAAATTTTCTAGTAACAGTGTAAATAAAGACGATACTACTGAATAAGAGTATTTCCTTTTAGTTGTAGGACGCACGGTCGTTGTCGTTAGGCAGTCCGACTCGGTGATAAGATGGGCGATATGTTGGCTTGGTACTTGGTTAAGGTACTTGGTTAGCGAATTGATTGGAGTGATTATTCGGTCCGTAGTTCATCTGTGAATTCAGCGCTGCGAGTCAGCAGATTTAGACTTCATCAGAGAGTTAGTGAGTAATTTTGCTGTCTTTGAACTAGCGACTGAAGACTGACTCTTGCAAATCCACTGATGCGTTTCCGGGCTCAGATAGCTGGCCATTCTCAACTCGTATTTCCCTTTTGTCTAGAGGTCGCTAATTAAACTCTTTATTGATCCGACCCCGACTTTAATGATTCTGAAATTCTCCGCGGAACCAATTAGGACTTAGCTTCTATTCGCTGCTTATATGGCGCCTCGTTCCAATGGATCAAATAGTAGTGCATGAGTTGCAAGAGAGCGCTTTCAGTTACTTCATTATCGAATAAGAACACATTTTAGTGTAATTTCTTTATATAATAAAAATGATGTCGACTTTCAGAAATTATCGCATTACTTTAATAAGCTGTATGTAACGTCATTAAAACTATTTCTTTATTAATAAATATTTTTTCATTGGTCTTACAGTCCAATCAAATCAATCGAAAACAATACGTAACAACATCAATACACATCTACATCAACATTAATACATCAATGCACAAAAATAATAAAAACAAAAATAAAAAATTGATTCAAAATTAAATTAAAAATTATAATGACACTCAGACTGTACTTATTTACAATCAGCCTCGTAGACTAATCTGAAAATTATATATTAGCTGAAAAAAATTTTCTTAGTAAAGTGCAGTCTGACTGTCCCAACTACCCTTACCTAATTCAAGACGTAGTCCAACATTTCGAGCTCGCTACGGCTCCTCATTAATTTATATATAAGCATATATCATTATTAATTTGTACATAAGCAGTAGACAAAAGTACAATTAAATTATTTCTTTATTAATATTTTTTGAAAGTTTAGACATAGTTTTATGTAAACTACAAATTTTTAAAATATACTTCGGGAAATTTTTAGACTCCTATTTCATCTATAAAGATTGTATAGAATACATTATTAAGTTCATAGATTTTCAAGATCTTAATCTGCGAAATACACTCGATGAACAATGTTAAATTTTTTTGACTAGATATTTTATTCTATTTTTTTTTGTCACAAACAGAAGATCTGATTTTGTCAATGATCTGAATTTTAATTTGGTCATATAATATATTATTAATACATTTTCGAGTTTTTTTCGAAATATATTTGAATTATATTTTTTATAATAGACATTATTAAATTTACAGATTAGAATTTATAGTATGCTACAAGCATATAAAACTCGCATAACTATTTTACTAAGTTTTTTTAGAGATTTCATTTCTTTTTCAAAGAATGATCAATTCAAATAATACAATATTATTAGATGTATTATTATATTTTCCTTTATTAAATATAGGATATCTAACGGTCCAATGATCTGGATTTGAATATATTGTTATATAACTAATTTGTTATGTAACTATTATTTATAAATATATTTCGGAATATTTTAGAAACATATTTTATACATAAATTATTTATAAAATTTATAAGATGATTAAATTTAAATGTGATTAAGTTCTTACGGTACAAACACATCAAGCTTACCTAATTAATTTACTTTTGCTAAACTTTCTTTTAGAGATTAAAAGACAGTGTTTTAGTTTTATTTGTAGCATATTAAATTTAAAATATTCTAATATTCCATAGATTTATAATTATATACTCGACCCTCAATGATACAATACAGGTTTCATAAATCTTATAAATGTATACCCAGTCTATGTGAAATATATAATATTTCACTGGAATTGACAAATGCTAAGTCTTGTAATTAATTTACTTTTGTCAATAACGAATAAAATGATACACAAACAACATTCTTGACTAGGAAATTTGAAAGAATCTGTAGCTGCCAGTTATGTCCTTGGCAATGAGTTCTGCAAGGATATATTTTTACTCCATTCTATCCCAGTATCTATATAATTATATATGTATACATGATAACAATTTTTCTGTTCCGACCTGGAAACAACCGAACCGTATACCGGTCCAGACGCTTACGCATCGGGGACTAAACCCTTTTCTTTTTGAGTCCCGTCCAGGACACTCTCGAGGCGCTCTCAGCTAGCATCATAAAGATATGCGGACGGTTCGAGGCATGTAACTATAGAATACGACGCTTTATTTTAAGTTAACAAAGTTTATTACTATATAGTCGGTAGCCCACAGATTCGGTAGTCTTATCATCCGGTAGCCTATGAGTCCGGTAGCCTATACATCAGGTAGCCCTCTAATAATACATACTTTCATGTGTCGCCGTCAGGCTCGAGTCTCGCGCTTTAAATTTACGCTCTTATATCCTACTTAAAGCTAATAAAAAGAGGTAATGACGGGCGTCTCGGTTGGCGGTATCTCGGATACCCGCTCTCGACCACGGTAACGTGTCAGAGACCGCCTATCGATCGGGCCATATCAGCCCCTAGTACTAGGAAACTACCCGGGCAGTGGCCCCAGTCCAGTCACGCGGGATTCGTTCGTCGCACTTCGTCAGGTCGACCAGACCTGGTGACGTCCGATTCCGTGCCCCCTACTGAACTTTGTCATCCATATTGTCATCCAAAATCTACAACCTAGGCTCATTGGCTCCTAAGCAAGAAGCCCGATGAATCTTTCGCGAATCACCTGTCTCGCGTTTACAACAAAATGGCGGACACGCCGCGCCGCTCGTTCTTCTCGTCCTGTACGCCCTCTATGGAATTTCGTTAACCGAGCCAGTCGAATAACGGTAGCATTTTTACGATAGCCGTTCCCGTTCTCGTTCAGGAGAACGGAACTGTAGGCAAACAAAGATAGTATCGGTAGCTCCTCCCATGAGAGCGAAGTTACTGTTAGCCGCGATAAAGGTAACCGCTCCCGTTCTTTTCGAGGGAACGCGACTACCCCGCGTCGATCTCCCCGGATGAGCGAACGTGACCCGATATCGCTGTCTACTTCCGTGCCGATCTCCCGCACTGATCAGATCGACTAACCTAATCAATAAGCTCCGAATTGAGGAACAATACCTCTTAGTTTTCCTTATGTACGCCACATGTCAGTAAATGTAAACGGTGCTTATTATTAACCGCACGCGCCCCGCTCGTTAACTATCGACTAAGTTAATAAAGCGGTGGTCGCTGTACTCTCCCTTCCTTTCAACGAAGTTCCCTCACGGCAGGAGAGCTCCTCTTTTTGTACGTCTGTACTTCGAGGCGGTTGAGCGCAAAACGAACGAGCTCGCTTGCTTTCTTGAACCTAACGCCTTTTTCAGTGGCTCGCGACCCCCCACAACGCCGACTCTATCCTACCTAAAGGTATTTCGGCCGCAGCGACAATGAGCCGACTGCGAGTGATGTATATGCTCACCATCTCCGTATGCCTTCTTCATCTTCAAACTCGGCGCCTCTTGGTTACGTCACAGACGAAGCTTTTACTTTCTTTGCTTTGCTGTCCTTCTTTGCAGACCGAGCACCGACGGTCTTTCCTACTATATGTTTACATTTGCCGCGTCGGGCTGATGCTTTTCGCGGAAGTTCGTCTTCTGTGTTCAACTTCTCAATTACTCGGGAATAATATTCGAGCATTTATTATGTGATGTTATAATGTTTATTTTAACAGTCGAGACTCAAGGCCTTGACGCTTCAGAGGATTATTTCACGCTCTACTATTTATGTGTATGTTATGCCACATTACAATATATATATATATATATATATATATATATATATATATATATATATATATTAGGTTGTTAAATATCTCCCTCCCGCCTTTTTGTCTTATGAATTTCGCGGCTATTTACAAACCACTAAATTTGAAAGGTCTTGACATAACGTACAAAACGACGCTATGAATGATTAGTTTCGATATTCCGTTCAAAATTTATAGATGTTTAAACATGGACTTCAATAACGCTGAAATTCGCGCTATTTTAAGGTTTTCCTTCGTCAAGAGCGAAGGCGAATTGTGTTTTGAGAGATGGCACGCTATCACTTAGAACGGCAGGGGAATGGTTTCGATGATTCAGAGCCGTTGAGAACGACACCATGTATAAACCAGTCGGCGGAACACCTGTGACGATGAATACCGATCACATCATCGAATTTATCGAGTTATACCGGCATATGGCATCTTTTGCATCGCCCAGGAGATGAGAGTTAGTCACCAAACCATTTTAAACCATCTGCAGAAGGCTGGATACAATAAAAGCTTGATGTTTGGGTGCCGCATGATTTGACGCAAAAAAACCTTCTGGACCAAATCAACGCCTGCGATGTGCTGCTGAAACGGAACAAACTCGACCCATTTTTGAAACGGATGGTGACTGGCGACGAAAAATGGATCACATACGACAATATCAAGCGAAAACGGTCGTGGTCCAAGGCCGTTGGACCATTCCAAACTGTGACCAAGCCGGGATTGACGGCCAGGAAGAGTTTGCTGTGTGTTTGGTGGGATTTGAAGGGAATCATCCACTATGAACTGCTCTCATATGGCCAGACGCTTAATTCTACCATCTACTCTGAACAGCTGGATCACTTGAAGCAGGCTATCGACCAGAAGCGTCCACAATTGTCCAACAGGAAGGGTGTAGTGTTCCACCAGGACCACACTTTGTTGATGACTCGTCAGATCTACGGGAGTTCGGATGGGAGGTTTTATCGCATCCACCATATAGTCCGGACATAGCGCCAAGTGATTAACACCTGTTCCTGTCCATGTCGAATGCCCTTCGTGGTGTAAAGTTGGACTCAAAAGAGGCTTGTGAAATGTGGCTGTCCAAGTTCTTTGCAAATAAGGAGAGGGGTTTCTACGAGAGGGATATTATGAAGTTGCCGTCTAGATGGAAACAGATTATCGAACAGAACTGCGAATATTTAAAGTAAATCGGACCACTGTAACACTTTATAAAGCACTGAATGAAGAGCAAAAAAGCGGAAAGGAGGTATTTGACAACCTTATATATATATATATATATATATATATATATATATATATATATATGTCTTTATTCATTTAAATACATCTTCTACGGAGTAATATTGTATTGGCGTGTAAGGGCGGTTGAATACGATATCCCGCTACTGCTGGACAATTTCTATTGGAACTTTTGTGTTCATATCGTAGAATGCGAAGTCCAGGTATTTCTGATCAACTTGTACGGGAAGTATTAGGTTAGTCGCTAGAAATTGATGACCAGCTTTCTCGGGACAACTCCTACGGGGAGTATCGTTTTTAGTTCGTAGAAAACAATCTCCAGGTATGTTGGGACGAATTCTACAGGGAGTTTCGTGTTCGGATGGTAGAATATAATGTTCAAGTGTTGTGGAACGACTTCTAGGCGGAGTATTGTATTTAGTCGGTATAAAACGATATCTAGCTTACTCGAGATTATTTCTACTGACACTATCGTGTTTAGTTAGTAGAATACGATTTCCAGTTATTTCAGAACGGCTTCTACGGAGAGTTTCGTGTTCAAATGGTAGAAGACGATGTCCAGATGTGACGGGACAACTTCTATTAGGAGATTCAATTCTCAGAAGGACTTCGAAAGTCTTAAAAACAAAGTTACAAACTCAAAGTTGATTAAAACATTCTAGAAGGCCTCTATGCTGTCTCCAAAATTTATCAAATTTCTCTCTCTCTCTCTCTCTCTCTCTCTCTCTCTCTCTCTCTCTCTCTCTCTCTCTCTCTCTCTCTCTCTCTCTCTCTCTCTCTCTCTCTGTCTCTCTCTTTCACCAGGTCAAAGTTTGCAGGTTCAATTTTAAAGGAATAAAAGAGTGAAAAATAAAATGTTATAAATATAAATATTTCTTCTTTTTTCTATACTCTTTTTTTCGCAATCCTACTGGGAAAGTACGTGGCACTCTGAAAGGAGGACCTAACATGCTCCATTTCCTTTCAATAACATTAGTCATATTTTTTTATTTAAAGAAATAGGGAAGTGAACTGTCTGGCCAGACAGGGATCCAATTCTTTTTTGTTGAGATACAATGAAACCCAGGATATTTTGTTTGAGCAGCCCTTGTAGTAAAAAGAATTGAATTATTAAGAAGGGAGATATTTCACAACCTAATATATGTATATGCACAGTGTACCCCAAAAATTTTAAAACTGAGGTACAAAAAACACAATAAATCCATAAAATTTTGAAGAAACTTTTTATTGAAAATAGTCTCCATTAGAAGTACTATGCAAATAATCACGATCTGCCAGTCTCTTTATGCCTTTTAAAAAGTGCTCTTTTTGAATACCTTTCAATTTCGTTACAGCTTCTTATATGTCGTTTGTCGACGCAAAACGGTTCCCTTTTAAGTCCATTATTAATTTTGTAAAAATGAAGTAGTCATGTCGACTTGAATGAGGCAAATATGGAGGATGGCTGAGTACAGGAACCATTTTTTTGGCTAAAAATTGAGTATTAGTTGCTACGGTATGAACTGATGCATTATCATTCAAAAGAAACTGAAATCGGGTATACCTTCTTTTTTCAAATCGTTCGTTATAATATGTTGAACCGTGCATTTTAGTGTTCCAATAAGTTGTTCAATCAATCTGCAATTAGAGTTAGGGTTATCCTTTAATGCAGCTGTAACTTTGATCACGTTATTGTCACTCCGTTGTGTAGGGCTGCCCGTTCCTTTCACGGCCCTTAACCGACTAGCACGAAACATAACACATTTACGATAAACTACTATTAACATTTCCTTCGTTCCAGTTGGACTTTTACTTTGAAGTAAAATTTCATTGGAAAAGGTTGTTCGATATTTTTATTCATCTTGAACAATGAAAGCGAACTCTTTATACTACCACGTAAACTGCTAGTGAACAGTTGCATGTAATCCGATAAACTTAAAACTTTGTCTGGAGGTAGAAGAAGGTTGTAGTAACTAATGCCCAAAGTTTCACAAATATATCACAAGTGGTACGAATTTTATACCAGTAGTCGTACAAGTTTTGCGACATAGTGTATAAATCCTGCGATCATGTTCATTCATCTTAGGACTGGAAACTATTTAATATTCTTTACGCTTACTATATATATATATATTAGAGAAAAATGAACAAAGTCAATCACAAATGTTGTTTTATATATAGGAAACCCTTCAATAATTTTAGTGAGAAATTTACTAGTTAATCCCAGGCAGATATCAATATCAGATTTTATGCGTTATATTTGTAGGTTGTGTATCTGTGAACAACTTTCCAGCATTATATTTGAGTATTTCTTTCAGTGTCATTTATTCACCGAGTAAAATCATGGCAAGATACCCACCCAATAAACGTTTTTCGTGGAGAGCGCTGCTTCTATTCACTGATATGAGGAGTGAAGTGAATTGATAGTGGCATATGTGTATAGTGATATTGAAGTGTGACTGAGGTCTATCGTTTGTTTTCGAAAACCGGGAGTGGTTTTGGAGTTGAAGACAAGGATCGATCTACAAAACCGATAAATTTCGAGGAATTAAACGCTTTGCTGGATGAGGATCCGTGTAGAATATAAAGAATCAGTATCGAAATAAATATTGGAAACTATATGCCTGGATTAAATGTTGAAAAACTGTATGTATGAATTGAAGCCGAGAGACGTTAAACGTTAACTTTTATGTCCGTAACGTTGCTGTAGAGTTATAAAAATAAAATATCCCTGCATAGTCTTATTACTAGCGATGAAAAAAGGATTTACGATAACTCTTAACACAGAAAATAGTATGCAAAGCCCGTTGGGCCCATCTAACCAATGCTGAATCGAAATAATCACGTAAATAAGGTTATACTCTGTATATGGTCGGATCAAAAAGGTGTCTTATACTACGAACTGCTTCCGAGTGGCTAAACCATCAAGGGCTATTGTCCCAATCCCAACTTATTAGAGCAAGCATTACAGTATACATGGTCAGAATATAAAACCAGACATGAGTCTGTCATTTTTCATCACGATGACGCTCGATCACATGTTGCGGCATCGGTCAAAAAATTTTTAGAGAATAGTGAATGGGAAATTCTGCCTCATCTGCCTTAGAGTCCAGTCTTGGTACCATCACACTATCAATTGGTTCCATAAATGCAGAACGCTCTTATGTGATTACTACACGTTTTTGAGCTCGACTGACGAGAAATATTTTTTTATTCTGGAATTCATAAATTATCAGAAAGATTGGAATAAGTAATAGCTTCTGATGAACGATCCTTTGAATAAAAAATACGTAGCCATGTTTTCATGATAAAATCTCACATCTTCACACCCAATAAATTACAGGCAATATATTTATTATGACAAGCAAATTGAAATACATATAAATTCATCAAGAACAATCTTTTTATCATTGTAGAAGCGGTGCATGGCTTAAATGGTATAAATTATTGTCATTTGTGTAAAGTTTTTAAATAAGAAGTTTTATATTATTTCTGTGATGAGCTTCAGAGTCATATAAATTTAATTACAAAATAAAAGTAATCAAAATGAAAACTTCGTATAAATCGATGAATTGTCAAAAAAATCAAAAACAATAGTAGAGAGAGCGCGAAAATTAGTCAGGACCGAGCGAGCAAGTTAATCGGACTACGGGATTATAAAGCGTCGAAAAAATTGAGAAATGATGAATTATATTAATTATATTATCTATCACATTAACTTATAAATTATAATATATTGTTTTCTTTTATTTTTTTGTTATTGAGGATTTACATAGAAATCGAGCTCGATCATTTATTAAGAATTTCCTCCAATATCTTAAAAACAAATATAATGGAAGATATTTTTATCAATCTAAGTGCTCTATACTGTATGGTTGTGTTTAATTTTTTTAAAAGATAAGAGCGTCTTTAATATGTCTCTTGGAAACTACAAAACTTAGTGAACAATATTTTATAACCACGAATATTATTTTTGAACCATAAAAATACCTAACTTCAAAAACTGCATTCCATTAAGCTGCTATTTGCTATCTATATATCTAACATCGACTATTGTTTTGTAATTTTGTTTACTTATGCGATAGTTGATAGCTTTATTCATAGCAAATATATCGATTTAAAGTAGTCTAATAATTGCAGGAAGAGTAATAGTTTAATACGCTGCGGTTAACGCAAACTGCGTTATATGGTTGATACGTTATCAGATAATATCATAGCCTTCTACTATGCCGATTGTATGTATCCTCTTTTCTGATCAGGAGAGTTGGTCGTTGGCTACTTGTTCTATTAATTAATTTCTAATAACATTAGGATAATCATAATATAATAATAGGGTAATCAATTCCTCTCCTATTCTGGCATTTAAAAACTTCTTAAATATATTCTCGATTTCATTATAAATAATACTGATTGTACGGCATCTCATGAGGCCTAAACTTGCTATTTTTCGTTGCAATACTTAAAAATTAATCCAACCAATCTTTAATTTCAATGCCTTCAACAGTTTCATTGACAATACGACTGAAATTGAGATTGAACATGCTTGTGTATGACACTCCAAGCCATAATGTTGGGCTGTTACATCAACTTAGTTCAATTTAAATTCTTGCTACTACAACTTTCGCTATTCAAATTATCTCATCTGTATCGAGGATAGTCATGATCTCTTGAAGTATCAGTACAATAACATTTGCTAACTCCAGTATGGCAGAGAAAATCACTGTTGTAGTTCTGACTTCTCTGCGTTAGATTACTAACATAATATAATCAGTAGTTTTTCGGGCATGTTCGTCATAACTTTATTAGTTTTTGATCACGACATTCCATGAAACGCTTAGGCTTTATTCATTGTAGAATACCAGAAGACACGATGTGATCAGTTGCTCTAATTTTATTTATATCTCTAACAATGTGCATTTTTTTATTGAATTCATATGGCCTTACATGAATAAGCTTGGCATGAATCATACAAATTTTTAAAAATCTTACTATAACTTGAATAGAATTAAAATTTTTATTTTAATTCTAAAATTATTTTTAGTTTAAATTAAACAAACTCATAGCCTTGCTATTTCTGATTTTTCGTCATGAAGATAGTAGTTCTTCTGATCCAATTTACAGTATATCTTTTTTAATTATCTCGATTTATTGTTGTTTATGGAATATTACGACCAAGATTCTATGTGAGAATTCTGGAAATGTAAAGAATACAGTCAGATACCCATCCCTATAAGCATTCGAGCAGAATCTGAAATTTAACATCGAAAATATTACTTTTGTAGGATTCTGCTTGAGTGCTGTTGGTCGCTCGACATCGAATAGATAAGTGTACAGTATCTGCGCTCTCCACTCTATCCCGTGTATGTTTCTCTCGTATACCCGACTGTACTCTGTACAATTCCTCTAGCCGTAATCTTTATATCCGAAATTCTCAGTTAGCATGGTTTTATTTATATATATGTTCGAACCGTCAAACCACTGAATCATCCAGCTTTCCAAATTTTGGAAAGAAGAAGAATATCATAAGCGGTACACAATTGAAACAGAAAGAATCCTAATAATATTTTCTTCCAAATTATTATTGTATAATGCTTTCTAGTAGTCGTGTAAATTCAATAACTTTGAGACTAATTCCGAGAATTAGGCACTCGTCTCGAGTATCAAAATGCATTCGAAGTTCAAATACCTGGAAAAATATTTTAGATTTATTTAAAATCGTATTTGATTTTAATAAATAGTATTTCAAATTTAAATTAAATAAGTATACGTTCAAAATTTACATGAAATCTCAAATTTACATTAAACGAATATACATTCAAAATTCAATATAAATTCCATATACAAGGTTTTTTTCAAAAGTTCCCAGACTTTTGAAACAGGAGTTGAACCAGTAACAACGCCTATCTGTGATCTTATGCGTTCAAAATGGCTATCTTCTGTTTACATTTTGTCGAAATTTCATGACATTTGAATGAATAAATGTGAAGTTATAGGACCTCACGTAACAGGGTGTTTTGCTTGCTGCTCGGAAAATGAGCATTGAGCAAAGAGTGAACATCAAGTTTTGTTTTAAACTCAGCAAAACTTTTACCGAAATACAACAATTGATGCATCAAGTTTAAATAGTTCAATGTTTATCTCGTGCAATAAAAACGATTCAGCTTAATCGATTATAGCTAAAATATCGTGAAACTGAAAACAGGCGTTTGTTGCATAATAATGCGCCGTCCCATCGATCGACATTCCTGATTCACTTTTTGATCAAAATCGACATTCTGACGGTTAATCGCTCACCGTAGTCATCTGATACGGCACCTTGTGACTTCTACTTATTCGGTAAATTACATTCGGTGATGTAAGGAAAGTGTTATAGAGAAGTCAAGAATATCAAAAAGGCATCGATCGCGATGATGAACCTGATTCTGGTGAACGACATGAAGAAGCCATTTAACATGCTGTTTGAATGTGCTAAACTTTGTATTGACTCGAAGGGGAACTATTTTAAAATAAATAAGTAAAGTTCGCAAAAATAATTTATTGTTGTCTTTTTTTTTATACTGTGGGAACTTTTGAAACAGATCTTGTATGATAGAAATATCTTATTAAATAAGAGGCAATAGTTACTACAACAGATCTTGTATGATTATATCAGATATGTTTGTTATTTTTACTTTCAATAATGATATTTACTCTTAAATATTATTCTGAATAGAAAAATCCGGAACAACATCGATAAGATGTCAAGTTTTGAGCCAAGTGAGCGTCATTTGCGGGAATTATTAATTTACTTCTTTCATTTAAAGCAATCTTCAGCTGAAGCACATCGGCTACTCATAGAGCATATGATGATGTTCATTGGAGTGAGAGAAGTTGTCGGGACTGGTTCAAAAAATTAAAAGTGGTGATTTTGATGTGGGGGCGGGGGTAAAACACGTAGTGGAAAGCCCAAAGTATATAGTGACATAGAATTGGAAACTTTACTGGAGGAAGATCCGTGCCAAACGCATGAAGAATTTGCACAAGAGTTAGGAGTGATTCAGTAAGCTATTTCACAGCGTCTGAAAACCGACCGTCGCTTATTCGCTTGCGAACAATTGCTCAAAAGGCAAAAGTGCAAAGGATTTCTACATCGAATTATGACGGGAGACGAAAAGTGGATTCACTGTAAAAACCAAAGCGTAGGAAGTCATAGGGTAAGCTCGGGCATGCCTCTATTTCGATGGCCAAGACAAACATTCATGGCAAGAAGGTAATGCTGTGAATTTGGTGGGATCAGCTTGGAGTAGTCTATTACGAACTACTCTAATACAATCAAACCGTCACCCGAGAACGTTACCAATAACAGCTGATGCAATTGAGCAATTAAAGATTAAACGTTCACAATATACCAAAAGGCACGTTAAAGTCATTTTTCAGCATGACAACGCTCGGCCACATGTTGCAAAAACCGTAAAGGAAACGTTAGAAGCACTCCATTGGGACGTCTTACCCCATCCGCTGTATTCATCAGACATTGCTCCTTCAGACTACGACGTATTCCGGTCCATTACTTATGATCTGGCTAAGCAGTACTTCACTTCTTATGAGGAATCTGTAGAAATGTCGGTTCGTGGATCACCTCAAAAGACGAGCAATTTTTTAGAGAGGGTATCCACTTGCTGTCCGAAAGATGGTCAAATGTAGTGGAAAGTGATGGGCAATATTTTGAATTAGATTATTTGTACATTTTTTTACAATAAATTCTTATGCTTATTAATATTTTTTTTAAATAAAATCTTCAAAAAAACAACGGAAACTTATTTGCACACCCAATATTTCAGATTGTATGGTGGTGATAATGAACAGAATGGTCTGATGGTCATTATAATTAGACTTTATTGTTTCTTAAAAAGACTATGATTGATAAAAACATGTATTAATTTCAAAGGATCTTTCTTGACCTCTATTCGTCATTCTTTCTGATATCTATACTTACTATCCCTGATTGTCAATTTTAGGTTTTACTTATCCTTTTGTATTTGTTGACTATATATATTAGGCGAATTTGGTTTCCAATCTTTTTTAATCGAAAAAGGATATTAGAAAATGGATACACGTTAGCTTAATCAAAATATTTTCCATCATTTTTCTACTACTTTTTTCCATCTTTCTAGCAATATGGCAATACCGTGGCGAAAGAACGCTGGTGGTTTGGAGGTGATTCAATTATCCACAAATGCTCGCATTTGTTGAACATGTCGGAAGTTCATATCAACGAGGTTGTGCTACATCGATCTGAGTAGGTGGTAATCAGAAGGCGCTATGTCTGGCGAGTACACTGAGTGCGGCAGCACTTCCTATTCGGGATAGAACAGGGTATTTGCCATGCAAGAGAATGCCTTTGCGCCTATTGCTCGCGATTGTTAATCTATGTTCGATCAAATTCTATTGCAACTCATTCAGTTGGCATGTGTTTACCTCAGCAGTGACGATTTCATTCGCTTTTAGAAACTCGTAGTACAGCACACTGCTTGAAGCAATAATGCTTGAAATTCACTATCTACAAACATTTTCGGCTGTCCGGAACGTTCTTTATCATTAACATCAGTATTTCCACTTCTAAATTGCAGAAATCACTTTTCATATGTTGTAAGCGATGAAGCTTGTTCATCATAACATTCTTGAAGCAATCGATAAGTCTATACTACACTTTTCTTTAAAATCAAAATAGTGCAAAAGGGCATGCCGAATATACGATTTATCATGATTCATTTTTCAGTAATCAAACAATTATAATGTTTACACAAATGATGGCGCCTGTTAACTGAATTTTATTGGTAAATGCCCAAACTAGAAAATAAGTACTATAAGTATAAATATACTTACATAACCATCTAAACGTGAAGCTCGAAAACTAAGTTCGTCTCCTAATAGTAATTATTCATAACTTTCTTTTTGTTTTAAAGAATTTTTTTCGGTCTCTGAATAGGCCTTCTGGTTTGATTATATACAAAATGAGATAACTTTATTTCTTTATTCTATTACTTGTTCAGATTTCTTACTCGCTATTACAGATTAGTTCTATTCTCTTCTACTTTCCTGGTAAGAATACTTCCTTACTGTAATTTTTAATTCTCTATCTTCTTCAACTTCTTCAATTCTTCGGAAATTCCAAATTCTAGAATGAACGTCATAGGTTCTAGAAATTATACTAAACTTATTTGTTGATGCATCTATTTTTAAAAGTATGGGTTCAAGACTACTATTGGTATACCTTGTTTTACATACATACAAGAAAATACCATTCTATCAAAAGCGCTATTGAAGAATAAGAAGCTGAAAATAATAAATTATTTCCTTTATTTATTTAATCTGCAATTACCAATTTAGTTATTTATATAATATTATGTGTTTTTGATAAATTGACAAGTTTAGCTTCTTACAAGTTTGAATTAAAGTTTGTATAATCTATTTTACGCATTGGTAAAATTTCACTATATCATAAAAAACGCAGAGAATAATATATTAATATAGGTGTCACAAATAAATATTTGAAAACTTTTGATTCAGAATTCTTGTAATATAACATTTGTGTATAGTTTCTTTTATTTTAGACGATGAAATACGTCAAGCGGAAGAGAAGTTTGCGGAGAGCCTTCACTTAGCACAAATGGGAATGTTTAATTTACTAGAGAATGATGTATGTTGCAAAAATCATTTTGTTCAATTATTATTACCTTTTAAATATTTTATTTTTATTTATATTTTTTTATTTGCAGATTGAACAAGTGGCACAGTTGGCAACATTTAGTGAAGCTCTTTTAGATTACCATCAACAATGTACAGAAATTCTTAGGGTATTATGCAATAAAATAATTGAAAAGTATGTTCCAAAAATATTACTATATTTGAATTGAATTCTATTTTATTTATATGTTATTACTAAAAATATGCAATAATTGAAGGTTGTATGGAAATTCGTTTGTAGCTAATGACGATGAATATGATCGAGCCAGAATATTTATTTTATAGGTTAGCCCTTTATAAGTTATAAATTAAATAGAAAACTTATTCTTATAATTGAAATTTAATTCAACCTGATATTGTTCCTGAGCTCCTAGTGATTTAAAATATATATTAGGGCACCGTTTCGGCTCGGTCATCTATAATAGAAAAGCATCGAACCGATGTTCAAATAATAATTATTTTTAATTTTTTGTTTTATTCATTTTTACTAGGTATGCCATGCCGGTAGAATGCCACATGCCGGACTAACTCGATAAATTCCATATTTGATCGGTGTTCGTCGTCATAGGTCTTCCTCCGGTTGGCTTATCTATGGTGTCGGTTTCACCGGCTCTGAATCGTCGAAACCATTCCTCTGCGGTTCGAAGTGATAGTGTGCTATCCCCAAAACACCATTAATCTCACGGAACGTTTTTCTAGCAGATTTGCCTTTGACGAAGGAAAACTTTAAAATAGCGCACATTTCGGCGTTAGGAGCTCCATGTTTATACGTCTATAACTTTTGAACGCAACATCCAAACTAATCATGGATAGCGTCGTTTTGTACGTTATGTCAAGATCTTTCAAATAATGTATAGTATTGCCAAATATGAGCTCTGCAGCGCTGTATACATGACCGCGAAATTCATAAGACAAAAAGGCGGAAGAGTGATATTTGACAACCTAATATATGGATTTAAGCTGCTCGATAGATTTAATTTCTCTTATGCCACCAATTTAATTAGCTTGTTTCTACATATCCGATATTTTCTGCTCTGTAATTACGTTCAGATCTACGTAAACAGTTCATTAATACAAGTTCAAAAACCAGTTTGCAAACACTAAAACATGAATCAGAACTGCCACTGAGAATCAATTTTCATCTAAAATGTATGTTTCAAAGCTCAAATTTAAGCTTTTGATATTTGGTTTTTAGATGCGTTATACTATAATGACTACGGAAATATTTGTCAATACCAAATATCGTATAAACGATTACCATTTGTTGGTGAGTAATGTAGCTGAAGAGCCCTCCGCCGTGGCGGCAATGACTCTCACCTAAAATGGTAAGTATGTTATGACTACGAGGTCGGACAATTAAGTAATGTGACCGACCTTATTTCTCGGCCTATGGTAAACTGCAAACCTGTAACTCCACGACCGCAATAGTAGATCCCTACTCGCTCGATTGACGCCTTGACGACCCTTGTATGATCATTTCTTCGTCAGCTGTGTAGTGTTTTGTAACAATGCGCGAGCAATGCATGTCATGAAAATCGAACAGAGAAATTTAGAGCAACGGTACGCGATCAAATTTTATGCGAAACTCGGCGAAACCTCGATAAAACCTTATGAAAAAGTGCTTGATACAAGTGCATGATACACTGAGTCATAATAAGGCGCAAAGTCGCATCGTAAATTTACCACAACCGCCGTATTCAACGGACATGTCACTCCGGGTCGACTTTTTTCTATTCCCCCATTTGAAAAAATCGGTCAAAGGTCGACCCCGTGAAAGACATCCAAGAATTTGTGACAATGGTAGTCGTAGAGGTTCTATAAGAAGTGTTCCAGAATTGTTACGAAAATTGGAAAAGTAGCTGGAATTAAGTGTATAGATGCGGGTATATAAAGACTGTATATAAATATTTTGAAGCGGATCGCAACAATATACCTTAATTTTTAAGTATACTTATTTTTTAATTTTGTCGCATTACTTAATTGTTAGATCTCGTATGTATATGGGATACAATAGTATGTTTTTACTCCGACTAGCGCAGTATATTAGCGTTTTTCTTGGTAGTATCATTTAATATTTGCTATTGGGCATACAAATAAGTTTCCGCCGTTTTTTGAGAAAGAAATAAGAATTTATTGTAAAAAGAAGGTACTAATAATGTCATTCAAAATATTGCCCATCACTTTCTACTACTTTGACCATCTTTCGGACAGCAAGTGGTTACCCCATCTAAAAAATTACTCGTCTTTTGAGGAGATCCACGAATCGACCTATTTCTTCAATTTCTCGTAAGAAGTAAAGAACTGCTCAGCCACACCATGAGTCATCGATCAGCATAGGTGGTAGTCTGAAGGAGCTATAACTGGTGAATATGGCGGGTGGGGTAGGACGTCCCAATTCAGTGCTTCTGATATTTCCTTTACTATTTGTGCAAAATGTGCCCGAACATTGTCATGCTGAAAAATGACTTTATCGTGCCTTTTGGCATATTGTGGACAATTAATCATCAATGCTCGGCTCAATTGCATCAACCAAATGCAAAGCATTAGCTTCTTGCCATGACTGTTTGTCTTGACCATTGAAGTAGAGACATGCCCGGGCTTACCCCATGACTTCCTACACTTTGGGTTGTCGTAGTGAATCCACAAATTCATAAATATTTTTTTTATTGGTCTTACAGTCCAATCAATTCAATCGCTTGCTACGGCTCCTCATCAGGGACTGTATCAGTATCGTAGCGAGCTCGAAACGTTGGACAAGTCTTCAATTAGGTAAGAGTGTTGGGGACAGTCAGACTGCACTTTACTAACAAAGAATTTTTTCAGCTAATATTTTATTTTCAGATTAGTCTACGGGGGTGAATGTAAACAAGAACAGTCTGACTGTCATTATAATTTTAATTTAATTTTTAATTTAATTTTTATTTTCAATTTTTATTTTATTTTTTTTTTTATTTTTATTATTTTTTATTTTTATTTCTTATTTTTTATTTTTTATTATTATTTTTATTTTTTATTTTTATTTTATTTTTATTTTTATTTTATTTTATTTTTGGATGGAATTGATTGGACTGTAAGACCAATAAAAAAAAAATATTTATTAATTTCTATGTGGGCAGTCGACAAAAGTACAATTCAATTGTAGTGAATCCACTTTTCATTTCTCGTCACGATTCGATATACAAATCCTGCGTTTGACACGGATCTTCCTCACTCACATGATCTTCCTCGGACAACTGCTCTCACTCAAATTAACATTACTTGGCTCAAAACTTGACATCTTAACACGATGAAAACTAAGTCATGCTAGCAAAAAATCAGAGCTATTAAAAGGTAATACTGTTTTCAGATGTGAACATATACTATAATACTTTTTACAGCTGACAATTTCGATGTTATCTTATCGGTAGCACCATCTTTTCAAAACGGCGGGAACCTATTTTTAGACCTAATATATAAATTATTGACGCTCAAAAAAGAGAAAAGGTGTGGTTCTAAAAATCCAAAACACTGATTAAACTGAAATATAGTATAATAATGTATTTTTAGCAGCTAATCTGAAATATTATAGTTAAAAATATGGGAAAGAAGCTAATCAAAGAGAAAACATTGAAATTCATATTTTTTCATGTTTGGTTTCAAAAATTTGAAAATTTGTAAAGTATATTTTACAACCAAATGGTACATCATGTCATATCTTCTAAATATGATATTTTTATGACAAAAAAAATTATAGTACTATATGAGTGTGCTGTAGCTTATGCGAGAAACATTGCGAACATTCTATTCACTGTATTTTCTTTGACACTGCAATAGAGTCCATACAATAATTAATAAAATATTGTATTGGTATATCATAATAATTTTAATGCTGTTCTTAATATTCATCATACCACATTCACATTTAATTGGGAGAATGTTAGTATATTAGAAAAATGCTTTTTATACAAAATAATATTAATATTACTGTTAACTAAAAAAAAAACTCCTTAATAAAAGAGAATTATTATTTTTCATTTATAATA
The DNA here is from genome assembly GCA_018907035.1 of Sycobia sp. Sy_11. Lineage (NCBI taxonomy): Eukaryota > Metazoa > Arthropoda > Insecta > Hymenoptera > Epichrysomallidae > Sycobia > Sycobia sp. Sy_11. The sequence goes on along the minus strand of JACCIC010000154.1, from coordinate 1,202,042 downwards.
ATCAAAGATAGAAACTTTGATTACTTTACTTGTATTACAATTTTTAAGTGACAGTTTGGCTTATTAATTTAAAATTATTAAAATAAGAGTAAGTTGGATTTAGAACGTCTTAACGTTCATTTAAACTTTCAATTGTGAGTCCCGTTTTATGAATTTGTGCAATGTTTCACTATTTCATATAATTTTCAAATACGTAATTAATTTATTTGTTATTTATGTTTTGAATCTAACAAATATTGTGATTAGTCTTACAGTCATATAAAATAATATATTTATAATTCAAAATTAATAAATACTGTCAGTAAAGGACAATTTGACTACCCGCACCAGCATTTCAATCATTGTATCTGCTTCGGTCATTCGAGTCATTGTATCTGCTGTCGTCTAACGTTTCGAACCTCCCCGTTTCATCTGCAGGGAATGCTAAAATAAAATTCTAATAATAAAATATGTACCCTATTCACCTTTATTTCGTTTACAATATACACTTTATCAAAATATTTATATTAAAATTAATTATACATAATTTCTGAAAAATATTTATAGCATCACATTCAAAACAATTATCATTAATGATATATTTAACAATTATAATTAATATAAGCGCTTCGAAACTTTGCACTTTGAAAGTCGCTTTGAAAATCGTATTTTGCGCCCCGAGTGCGGTAAATAAATAATACTGAGGAATCGAGGGTTGATTCAGATTTATCGTTTTAATATCATTCTTATTCTTATTAAATTAATTAAAGGAAAGTTCGCTCATTTTTTTTGGGATTCGTACGTTATATTTAATTTTAAAAAACTGGTAAAAAATTCTTACAAAAAACTAAAGCAGAATGTTACGATAAATAGTTTTAAGCTTTTAAAGGTTAATTAGAATCTTTCAGAATTGTTCATTTGAATGTAAATTCTTAGAAAAGTTGACATAAATAGCACATTGAAAGGAAAAAAGTATTCTCAGAAACAGCGATCAGAATCAAAAGAATCCAAATACAGAAAATTTCCAGAGAGATTAAGTTTACAAAGGAAGTATATATGATCAGAAAGAAAGACAGCGATAAATTGACAAATTGACAAATATAATTAGGGTTAGAAAATATTGTTGTATAATAATTTGAAGTTTACTCTGTATCCTGTATCATTAAATGAGGATATTTTCTTTGTTTTGGCAAACATTATTAATACTTTTTGAATTATATTTAAGATACGTGGTAAAGTTCAGATGAAAACAACTATTTTTACTTATAACTCACACATAAGATTTTTGTAAAGTGAAAATATAATCAAACTAAAAAAAATTGAAACCCCGCTTCAAAACGTGGTGTGGTGAAAGTCTCCCCGGACATCCGGAGAAAACTGCTCAAAAGGAAAAGATTGTACATAGAGTGGCTATCTTGTCGTATACAAGATTACCTAGAGTCACTAGGTGTTACAAGTGCCAAGGCTACGGGCACGTAGCCAAGCACTGTAAAGGGGAACAATCTGCTCCCACTACAGTTAGGAGAGACATAGCAGCAACGAATATAAAAATAAAGAGACAACACCGAAGTGTTACAACTGTACAAAAATCAAAGAGACCGCACAATACGGCCTAATGGACACCAAGTTCCCAACATACAAATCTGCCATGGAGAGGCCAGTGATTATGAACAGTAGGGCACGAAAGAGTCAATGTGGGCTTGTTCTGCGCTTTGCGTAACTAAACGCTCAAAGGGCACACAGGGTAACTCCTTGAAATAAGAACCAAATGTATAGAAAACAGAGTGGATATCCTGCTTTTCCAAGAGCCATACCAGCGCAGTGGCTGAATAGAGAATGATATATGTGGATAGGCATATCCCCTAGGCGGCTATAGCAGTCCTCAATCCTGAAGTGATAGTGCTGAAATTAACGCACCTCACCAACACACACTTTGCGGTGGCGGAGGTGAGGATACGTACTTTGTCGATGTATGTGGTTAGTGGATACTTCCCTGAGCCACGAAATAGCGATGCACCTTATGCAGTTAAATAAGGTGCTGCACGAACTTCAGGGGAAGATGGTGCTAATTAGTGTTGATTTCAATGCCAGGTCTCCCCTTTGAGGATCTGATCGCATCGATCACCAAGGGGAGGAATTGGAAAAATTTATAGCGCAGTGGAATCTTAGGAATCTCGCCAATGTACCAGGCAGTATCGCTACCGTCTCCAACGATGTTGAAGAAGGAAATATGGACGTAACTCTTGTTTCCACAAATCTCGAGACACTCATCACAGGATGGGCCGTCAGGGAGGATTGGATCTTGAATGATCATAGAACGATCACGTTCCATCTTAATGTAGCAGGCACACCTGCAAGCTCAGGTGTTGCAAATAAGGGATAAAAAGTAAAGCGATACTCTATACTGAAAGCAAACTGGGATACTTTCTGCGCTATACTCGAAGATGAATGGGACCAGGTCCCTAAAGAAATGCCGGGCAGCAAAATGGAGACTATTGAGAGAGTACGCTCATTAGCAGTCACTTTGAGGAAAGCTTGAAATGCTGCCATACTAAGGAAAAGGTTAAATACTAGGAAGGTTCTCTAGTGGAACTCTGAATTAGATAGGATGAAGAGAGTTGTAAATCGAGCCCGTCGAGTATTTCAGAAAGAGCGTGATCCCCTTATATAAGAGCACCTCAAAAAACAATAAAAAGCGGCCAGGAAGGAGTATGCCCGTACACATACTAAGGAGACCAAATGGCGAGCCTATCCTTTACTTTCGAAAAGCTATGGGACGAAATATATTGGTGAATTGACATGCCGCTAATGGTTTGATCGGTCTAAAAGTCGTTGTTTAAAAATTAAAGACAAGGATCGCTCCAGGAAGAAGGTATCTGATTATCACAGCAATATTGCACCAAACCTGCAATAATGTCTTCACATTATCGCTGCGACATAAACATTGCGTTCATTTAATGATCCTGATTTCGATGCAAAACTGCTGCGATTATGCGTAAATCTAATCGTATGTATAATAAACTCAATGTAATCAAAAATGCTAAACAGTTGTAAAAATTATTGATTAATTAAAAATTTTTATAATATAAGTTCTGATACCTTTATTTTATTATTAACCATTCACTAAATCTTTCAACTCTTTTCCAATAAGCAAACTAAACAATTTAGTTTTTGTTACATGTAACAAAAACTAAAAAGAATTGAGATGAATATTGCTTGGAGACAAATAGAATGGATAGAATCAAAACAACCCACAAGAGTTAAAAAATGAGAACCAGAATGAAAAAAGTAGATAGCGAGGCGAATAAACCTTGAGTGTTCATCTGCCCTCCTATAACAAATGATCCCAATTTCAGAAAGGCGAACCGAAAGTGCTAAGCTAACCAGTTTTTGAGACGATGTCTCTGTGTATTTGTCATCAAAAATTAAAACTTGTACTTACTTTGATTGTTCTGAATTACATTAATAAATATATTTATTGATCTGACAGTGTTTATACTATAATATATTATGTTAATACATATAATGACAGACTATCCTAGTTTATAATCAACCCCGAAGAATCTGAAATAAAAATTACTAGTAAGTATAAAATAAAATTATATTAAAAATTAAAAATCATAAACATAATAAAAATAAACTATATTCTATGTTGGCAAAGGACAACCTGACTGTCCCCACCACCTGAAATTTAGATCACCTAAATTATTTAGTTTAGTTAAAGTTTTATAAATTTTATCATTTTTCTTATGTATTTTTGGTAAAACATAAAATAGGCGCAAGACGATTCATAATTATTAGAAAATATTGCTCAGTGAATGTAAAAATTGTACAAGATCTTAAAGTTTTAATTAAGTAATTTTCAAAATTCGCTGTAGGACTGAAATCGACAAACATTTATAATCAACAATTATTAAAAAATCTACAAAGATTTATGAATACTGCATAGATAAGCAACATAATTCAGATGTGTTTAATTCCAAATTATTACATGATTCGAATACAAATAAAAGATTCAATAATATGGAAATTATGGAATTTGTAAAATCTGTAATTCGTAATAAAAAATTACCAATGGAATAAATGATTTAATTATTCATATTCTCCGTCTATTACAATTAGCTTTCAAATTTTAAAAAATTTGAATAATAATGTATAATATATGTGCTAACTATAAGCTTATTCTTGTTATCTTACTCCATATGAAGGGCTAGAGTTCATGCTACGACAGGCGTCCCCAGAGTTGCGAATAAGGGAACGACCGCTTGCGGTCAGTTACGAAATCAGTTCTCGCTAGAACAATGAATAAGCAACCGCGCACAAGAATTCTGAGCTTAAATAGTGGTATTAGCTCATCCACACAAACACTCGACACCTACAGATCTACATACTGAGGGTTTTAACGTATTCAGGCTAGAGAGTGTGTCGGGGACTCTATAAATGGATATGTCCCATGTATGCTCGAGATGGAGACTCTAGAAAGGGGTATCTTTTGGACGCGTTATGAATATAGAAGACATTCTATAAACGGGCAACTTTTTTATTTTCTAACTTCGTCAAATCTCGCATCTCGTGGTAGTGCCTTACGGCGAACGGATAGGACCGTCCTGTGAGCTGTAAGATGGAAAGATTCAGAAGATTTAAAAAAAAAGAAGTGGAGGAATTTGAAAAAATTAAAGCAGGTTTCTGAGTAGCACCTGCATCTGGCTCTGTAGAGTCAATAGAGATTCATGTCTTCCCGATCGTACTAGTAGGCCACCTGACTAGTGAGACGGTTGAAACTACAGGTAGTTCTATGCATGGATAGCAGAGAATAGCCCAGTTAAACATGGAGGAAATATTACTTCCACTTGGTAAATTGGTTAAGGACATCGAGAGGGCCCTTAAAAGTCAACCAAATATCAGGAAAAACATAAAAGAAGGCCTTCCCAAAGCGGTAGAAATTGTTGATATTTTGCAGCACAGACTTTAAAAAAACAGAGTCTCTTCTCCAAGTCAATACAGGAGGGAGAATTGATCAGCTGTATATACGAGGTCAATTAATACCTTACACTGCTCTTATCAGGGCATGGCCAGTTCCGATCATATTTCTACAAGATAAAGAACGTACCAGATCCAGCGTTGTGCCCACTGTCATGGTTTTTAAGACAACGCGCTACATACGTGTTTTCAGAGTGAGGCATTTCATCTTGAAAAGGAGCACCTTCGAAGAGACATAGATCTCTTTGGGATGAATAGTATTATCCAACAAATGCTGGATAGTCCAGAGACGTGATCTAGAGTGTTTTACTATTGTTAGGACCATAAATGAATGCTAGAAGAAGGATTGTAATCCCTCTTAGTAATGTCTCTATAGACAATTTCTGGGTTACATTCTTGAAACGGAAAGAAAAATTGTTTTAGTAGGTTCGAATCTTGCATACGCTGGGGCCTGATCCAGCTGTAGTCTTTAGATGCGAGAGCTCTAGGCCGTTAACAAATTCATTTGTCAGACGAACTTCCCATTATCCAATGCAAAAACAATCCTCTCCTATATATTGATTTATATACCTATTTATGCCTGATTTTCCATTAAGAAAATTTTCCGTTACTTTTGTATTTGCACTGCTGCTTTGTAATTTTCAATCACTCTGTTTTATATTTTGTAAATGGTTTATTCGTCGAAAGAACTATCGATATTTATTTTAATAAAATTTTGGTGAAACTTTACCAAGTATTGTTTATTTTAATTCTTTTAGAATGCTTATTACATTATAATACAATTGCTTGTAATACAGAGCAATTTAGATAATATGTTATTTTATATAATTATTTATAATTCTAGTGTACCGAGTTCAAACATATCGGATAAATTTTTAATTTCTTGTATGAATAAGTCCTATTGATTATACTTTCGTTTATTTCTAAATTTTTCTAATATAATTAAGATTCATAACTACTTTCAATGAAACATTTCTTGCTACGTACTTATTTTTATACTTACTTATTATGCATTATACTTATTATTACATATATTTACTTACTTATTTTTAACAATTATCATAATACATTCTTTATAGGAAAGAGGAAGCAACGCATCGTCCAAAATTAGAATTTATTCCAAAAACTTTAGCTGATTTACATGTAGATGCCCTATCATCTTCAGATACTCTCAATGGTAAGTGTTTGTTTCACATTAAATTTTTGTTATTAATCTCAAAATCTATAATATAAATTGTTTCTCGAAAAAAGAATATATTATTTCTATAATTCATATACTACGCGTGTTCACATAATTAGATGACTTTTTCGTTCTTTTATAAAATATTTATTTATTCATCATTTCTTATAATGTACCCTTCAAAGTAATCCCATCAGACATCATACACTTGTGTCAACATTTATTCCAATCTTTGAGGCACTTATGATAACCATTTTTTGATATAGCCTTGAGTTCTTTTAGCAATGCAATTTTTATCTCCTTAGTTGTTCAAAATCTATGTCCTTTCGTGGAGGCATGACTGTGGTATTGGTTTTGACCAAAAAATCTTATAGATTGGTTTTGGCTAAAAAATCATGTTGCGAAGGCCACGAATTGTTTTCCAAGATCCGGACGTTTTTAGCGTATCACGTCTCGTAAACGGTTCATAACTTCAAGAAATTACTCCTCATTCACTATGCCACAGTAATCAAAGAGGAAAAGATATTGAGGAAAATCTTGACATTTGATCGAACGTGGCGTGTGTTCTTTGGTCTTGGTTTTTCTGGGCTCTTCCATTGGGACGATTGGGATTTAGTTTCGACGTCATAACCATATATCTACGATTCATCACAAGTTATTGCAAAGAATGAATATTTCAGTATAATTTGGTAACATATATGATACTAATTTAATACTTCCAATCTGCTTCAGATGGATTACGCATTTTCTGGATAGTAGTGAAGGAGAAAGCAATTCAGAATATAATTTTATACATGGTATGTATGCACGTCTTCAACAGAAAATTTTATTTGGATAATTCTTTAAAGTATTCTGTAACGGATAAATCAATTTAATATAAATAAACCAGTATTATTAGCAGCCAATAGAATTATCATAAATAAATAACAAATAATAATAAAGAGAGGAAGATTGACAACTGCAATAAAGATTAATTATTCTAAAAAAAAAATAACAGATAAACACAATTTCTTTTTTTTTTTGCATTTTGTCAGAACGAGAAAATACGTACTAATTTTGATTAAAATCAAGAAGATTTTCAACTCCAGGACTAAAAGTACTTCTATTCTGGAAATCTATAACCACCAATAAGAGTAAAGTACTTTGACAGCTAACCTCTAAATACAGCACCATATATGGAATAGCCACCTAAGGGGAGAAGTAATAATAACAAGAGCAACATAAGAATTTCAAAGAAATAAAGTAAAAACAGGATCTGTATTAGCAATGAAATATAAGCAAAGCTTTCAACACCACATAAGATATTAAGTAGTTAACCAACACAATACTAAGGATAAGAGATATAAATATATAATAATATAAACAATCTTATAACTATTTACTCAAATGGTATCAGGTATGTGAATAAGTCTTTCCCGTTTTTTTCAAATTTTGAGCCTTTATTGTGAAAAAATGGTTACAAATGAATTATTGAAAGTATTGGCCATCGCTAGCTACAACTTTTCCCCATCTTTCTGGCGACATACGAATCCCGTTGCGAAAAAATTCGACCGGTTTGGCCTCTATCCAGTCATCCACCCATTTTTTGGCTTCCTCGTAGGAATGGAAGTGCTGGTCAGCCAGGCCATGCGTCATCGATCTGAAGAGATAGTAATCAGACGGAGCAACGTCTGGACTATACGGCGGGTGGGGTAGGACTTTCCATTTGAGCGTTTCTAAGTATGTTTTCACCGGCGGTGCAACATGTGGGCGAGCATTGTCATGTTGCAAAATAACTTTGTCGTGCCTGTCAGAGTATTGTGGCCGTTTTTCTCGCAGTGCGCGGCTCAAACGCATCAATTGTCGTCGATAGACCTCGCCTGTGATCCTTTCATTCGGTTTCAGAAGCTCATAGTAAACCACACCTAGCTGGTCCCACCATATACAGAGCATGAGCTTGGCGCCATGAATATTTGGCTTGGCCGTCGATGATGATGCATGGCCGGGTAGTCCCCATGATTTTCTTCGCTTCGGATTATCGTAACGTATCCACTTTTCATCGCCAGTCACGATACGATGCAGAAAACCCTTTCTTTTATGTCGCTGAAGCAGCTGTTCGCAAGTGAAAAAACGCCGTTCGACGTCTCTCAGCTTCAGTTCGTACGGCACCCAATTTCCTTGCTTTTGGATCATTCCCATGGCTTTCAAACGCTTGGAAATGGTTGTTCGGTCAACTCCCAATACTTCAGCAAGTTCTTCTTGTGTTTGACAAGAATCTTCATCAAGCAAAGTCGCCAATTCTCGATCTTCAAAGATTTGCGGCCGCCCGGAACGCTCCTTGTCTTCCACGTCGAAATCACCGCTTTTGAAGCGTCAAAACCATCCGCGAATACTTGAATCATCGACACAACCTTCTCCATAAGCCTCCTGAAGCAATCGATGCGTCTCGGCAGCAGATTTCTTCAAATTGAACTAATAAAGTGAAACTTCTCGCAAATGACGTCGACTCGGCTCAAATTTCGACATTTTCACGATATCAAAAATTTATGATACGAAAAAATTTTAACTAATGTGTTAGTATGGAATTGTTGACATATGAATAAGCTTTGATTATGACATATGTAACCATTGAATACTCGCTCAGTATTGGTGGCGCCATCTCTTACAAAAAACGGGAAAGACTTATTCATACTCCTAATAATTCTAAAATAACAGATAGTGATTAGGAATTAAACAGAATAGTGGAAGACTATTTTTTATTACTAAATAAATACCTAGATAAATATTGCACCTATTAATGAAAAATTATACCTAAGCAGCCTATATGAAAGCATTGCATAATAGCACAGGTAAAGTTAAATTACCATTGTTGTACCGTGATTGTATAAAATCCAAGCATATAAAATAAATACATAAAAGTATAACATATATAATATACATAACATATATAAATTATAAATAATATAATACATGATATAATATATTACAACGTATGAACAATATACATAATTTTATTATAATATAACTAGATAAAATATATAACAGAAATAAGCCATATTTTTGGAATTGCATAAACTCGCTATGAACTATTTTTGCTATAAATGATATAGGCTATATATAGGCTAAGTTAGACAAAGAGCATAAAACCATACCAATCGTATAAATAAATAATAGGAATCACAAAAACGTAAAGAAACAATAATTAAAATAATTTCAACAATAAAACTTGCAAAGGCAGTATTAAAAATATAAATAAAATATTCACGTTAAATAATTATTACAGATATTATAGAATTTTTTTAGCGAACAACAAAAACAATAAAAACAAATAATAACGACAACCTGAAAAATATTAAGATTTTAAATTGGACAATTTTATATTCAAGTAATTCCAGCTCTATTAATCTATAACAAGTGTGATGATATAGGAATAATAATATCACTACTGTTAATAAATAGTAAATATAACCTTAATAAATAACAATAATATTATATAATAGAAAAAGCATTGTAAAATATCATTGAAATAAATAATATAAACTACATTAAACAAATATTAGGAAAAATGAACATAAAAAATATTTATATATTCTCTAAACTACAAAAAAATCAATAGTAACAACAATTAAATATTTGATTTACTCAAATATAGGTAATTACTATTCATTTAAATGCATTAAGGATTAAAGATTAGAGACACAAGCAATAAAGGGAAAAACTCTTTCTTTCTTTTCGAAAAAAAATTATCAGAATCGATACATCTTTATAGCAAAGATATAGTCAAATACTAAACATGTTAATAACGAAATAAATAAATAATAGCACGAATATTGTTAATAAATAATATAAGTGACAAAATTAAATAATAAGAAAATATACAGAATTTGGAAATCTTAACAAGCACAATACACGTACAATAAATAAATAGATGAGACCAGATAAAAATAGATACTGTCATTAGACAATATTAATGATACAAATAATAATAATAATATTTGAATCACATCTATCTGAAATCAACTCATCGTAGGAAGCGAATAGTACCAACAACGTCATCGAATAACCAAAAATAAACCTTAAGAATAAATAATAAAAATATCAGAAAAAACAAAACGAGAACAACAGAGACAACCGAAACCAACCGTATAAATAAGACTGATTATTTTAATAAACAATTTGAAGAGATATACAACTACAAGAATTAATAATAATTTTTTTCTTTTTCAAAAAAGATATATATATATATATATATATATATATATATATATATATATATATACTAGCATCCCCCGTCTCGGATTCACCCGAGATAATAATTTAATCGATTTCATAAGCGATTCAATAATATCTAAGTAAAAAGTACTCAATCTATTAAAATCTATATTACTAAACATAATTAACCGTGATTTACCTATCGTCGCTTCTGTATAAAAAGCTGCTGCAAAGAAACGTCCACTTCAAAACGCTAATATTTCGCCGACCAATGATACAATATATATATATATATATATATATATATATATATATATATTTGTGTGTGTGTGTGTGTGTGTGTGTGTGTGTGTGTGTGTGTGTGTGTGTGTGTGTGTGTGTGTGTGTGTGTGTGTGTGTGTGTGCATATTACAGATATCTACGGGGAAAATTTAACTTTCGGTCGGTAAAAAAGATTTCAGAGACGACTTCTACGGAGAGTATCATGTTCGAACTATGATAAATGTCTCGGGATGACTGCTATAGAGAGTTTTGTGTTGAGGAGGTAGAATACAATGTCCAGGTATCCCGGGAAGACTCTTATTGGCAGTGTGCGTTTTCGAATGATAGAATACAAATCTCTTCATAGAAGTCGTACTGACATACCTGGATATTGTTTTCCACCAACTATACACGACATTCCCCGTAAAAGTTGTTCCAAATCATCTGGAAATCGTATTCTATCATCCGAACACGAAACTTCCCGTAGAAGCTGATCCGATATACCTGAACTTCGTTTCCTATCAACTAAACACGACACTCCCCGTAGAAATTGTCCCGTCATACCTAGATATCGTCTTCTACCGTACGATTAACTAAATACATCCCCGTAGAAATCGCCCAAAGACACCTGGACATCGTATTCCATCATTCGAACGCACAACTGTCTATAGAAATCGTCTTGAGGTAACGGGATATCATAATCAATCGCCCGTACACGCTAATACAATATTTCTCAGTAGAAACCGTATTTAAAATATATCATAACATACTAATTTATAAAGACAAATCGTATTTTCGCTTGTACACAATAACCGAAAAAACTACTGAACCGATTCTTCTGAAATTTGGCATATAGATTCTATATTATCTTCGGAAGGACATAGGCTATGTTTTTTATTGAAAATCATTTTACTTTCATCAATAAATTAAGTTAATGGTTTTAACAATCAATTCGACCAGCGGCTACTAGGTGGCGTCTTGAATCACGAACATTAACTCAAAGTAGTCCCCTTAAAGTATTAATACCAGGCCAGCTCCAACGAATATTCATATCCAACTTTGGGATCCGTATCCTAAAGAAGGTGTGACTTTAGTCGGTATTACCTGTTTTGTTCTTCAGGTTAATCTAACACTACACTTACACCTTATGGATATCTTTTGATTTTTGTAAATTTTATTTTATTTTACGTGAGAAAATCTGTCTCTCTCTCTCTCTCTTTCTCCTTCTCTTATAAATTGGTTTTGTATGCCAAATCATACTCAATATAGGTTGTGACGATAAATTATATTTTAATTTCTATACATTATATTAACTTGAGAATTATGACAGAAACTACGTTTTTTTCAGTTTAAACATAAGAAATGATGGTAAAACAGAGTTTTTTTACCAACCTCGAAACTATTTATATATAGATATATATCATCACTTTGCATAAAAAGGCAATGTCCATCGTTTGGTTAGAAAATATGCTATTCGCCATACCATTTTGCTTGAATTTCAGTTGGCATCACTACGAAAATATTCACGGTATTTAATTGTTAAAAACTAAAATATACGCAATATGTAATATATATTGTATGTATATTATATTATACATATTCTATATACACATTTTAAATACGGTTTCTACTGAGAAAGATTGTATTGGCGTGTACAGGCGGTTGATTACGATATCTCGTTGCCTCAATACGATTTATATGGGTAGTTGTGTGTTCGTATGATAGAATGCGATGTCCAGGTGTCTCTGAGTGATTTGTATGGGGAATATTGTATTTAGTTGATAGATAACGATGTCCAGGTATGAGGAAATCAACTTCTATGGGAAGATTCGTGTTGAGACGGTAAAATACGATATCTAGGTCCTTCCGGATGACTTCTACGGGGAGTATTGTGTTTAGTTGTTAGGAAGCGATGATAGCTTTCTCGGGACGACTTCTAGTGGGGCTATCGCGTTTAGTTGGTAAGAAACGATGTTTAGTTATGTCGGGACAACTTCTACGGGGAGTTTCGTGTTCCGATGATAGAATGCAATATCCAGGTGTTATGAAACGACTTCTACGAGGAGTTACGTACTTGGACGGTGGAACATGATATCCAGGTATGACGGGACGATTTCTACGGGGAGTATCGTGTTTAGTTGATAGGAAACGAAGTTCAGGTATATCGGATCAGCTTCTACGGGAAGTTTCGTGTTCGGATGATAGAATGCGATTTCCAAATGATTTGGAACGTCTTCTACGGGGAGTGTCGTGTATAGTGGGAAACATGGTCCAGGTATGCCAGTACGACTTTTATGAAGAAATTAGTATTCTGTCAATCGAACACGCACACTATCAGTAAGAGTTGTCCGGGGATACCTGGACATTGTATTCTACCTCCCGAACACAAAACTCTCTATAGCAGTCGTCCCGAGACATTTCCTATAGTCCGAACATGATACTCTCCTAAAAGGTCGTCTCGAGATACTCGGTCATCTTTTTTTACCTCTCGAACTCGAAAGTACAATTTTCTCCATCGAAGCCATATTTTTGAAGTCGACCCTACATTGAAGCAGCTTTTTATACAGAAGTGACTATAGGTAATTATATATATATATATATATATATATATATATATATATATATATATATTGTGATGAAGGTCACAAGGAACGACGGCCTCTCCCCTGAATTTCTCGGAAGAAGTAACGGGAATTCGCAACTAATAGACATACTTTTTGAGGTACCATCAAGTCGAAGCCGTGCCCGAAGAGTGAAGTCTCGAATCCAGCCGAAGCGATGCGCGCGCACGCGCAGAATGAGGCGCGTATGCCGCCGCCGTGCGAAAAGAGCAAGGGAATAGCGAGGGCCCGTTCAAGAGAGAGGAAAGGGGGGAGACGCGACGAGCAGAGAGGAGAGCATGAGATGTTCGACCGTTGAGTGAGTCACATTATTATTGCGAGTTTTTCCCCGTTGAAGAGTATTTTCGAGAAGGTTCAGCTGTAACTGTCGCGAGATTTTCCCGTGTACGTCCAGTGATTCGAGAGTCCGGATATTTTCCGAGAGAGTGGTGTCCTGCAGCGGTGTCGAGCGGAGTGTGGACACGGTGTTGAGCAGACGAGACGCGCCGCGAGGTAGCACGACGTTTTTGCGCGATATACCGACCGCCAGCCAGAGAAGCGAGAGTCCGGTGGACGTGCTGACAGCGAGAGCTCACCCGAGCTAATCCCGACCCGAGCGAGAGGGGACAGCCGGATCTCCAGCAAGCGTTTTCCAGCGAAGCCAATGACAGCCGGTGAGTACCGACGGCCGCGTAGTTGTAAGTCCTGGCCACGGACCGCGTAGCGACGGCGGCGTAACGCGAGTGCGGGGACGTGCGCGCGCACGATCGAGAGGCGCTCCCAGAGAAGAGCCAGCAGCCAGCAAACAAGAGCCGCGAGACAGCGAGTGAGTGTATGTGTGAGAGAGAGAGAGAGAGAGAGAGAGAGGGTCAGAGCGTGTGCGCCGCGAAACGGAGTGTGAGTGCGAGAGAGAGAGAGAGAACGAACAGCGAGACCGCGTGAGTGTGAGAGAGAGAGAAAGAAAGAGAGAGAGGAACCGAGTGTGTGCGCCGCGTAGACGAGGTGCGTGTGCACCTCGTGGCCGAGAGTGTGTGCGCGCGGTATCGAGAGTGCGAGAGAGTTAGATAGATAGAGAGAGAGAGAGAGAGAGAGAGAGAGAGAGAGAGAGAGGATAACCGATAACTTGTAGCGTGCGTGATAATAAAGATATTTTATAGCATTTTAATCGGTGCTATCATTCATTGCCGCCGCCCCCCTCCTATTGAGCTTTGCCCCGCTTCTCATCAGCAGACCCCCTCGTGGAGAGAGAACGAGTATCATCTCCGGAGATAGCAGCAGATAGGTGCTGGATAGACTGAAGAGTATTCTGTGACAGGGACCATGACAAAGGCCGCAACATCACAGTGGCGTC